>JALIGW010000001.1:189188130-189378130 GCA_023053685.1 Diadophis punctatus similis | reverse complement strand
CTTCAGCAACGCAGTGCAACCTTACCTCTCCTCATTCTCCTTGCTAAATTCAATAGGATTTACTCTTTAATGTGCACACAGCCTGAATGTGCATGATTTGTTCTGAAGCCAGCTGATAAAGCACTGACATTTAATACGAGAAATAGCCACTTTAGCTTGATTTGAAATATACTTGTTCTAATAGGTATTCTTGGCCTTTCTCACAACAATTCCCTTTGCGGTTTCATTTTTTTTAATTCACATATTTATTCATTTTGTTTTTGAGCTGCCTTATAGCTGAAGCAATCTGATCAAAATGTTCAATAAAACAAAACAGCAAAACCCCATAATAAAAACAAGCACTTCAAAAATAAGCAAGGAATAAAACTGCAAAACAACATTTTTAAGAAGCAGAGGCTCAGCAATAAAACAAACACTTACAGAGGAAAACTTGAAAATGCCGCTTTGATCTGGAGCACTTACCGCAAGGTATAAAATAATATCAATCAGCCTTCCAACTCTGTTATTCTGAACAGCATTGAAAACAATGAAACGTAACTATATCCAAATGTAATTGGCTAAGAAGTACAAAATCTTTTCTGAAAGCATCAGTGTTATACTAGATGTAATTTAGACATGCTGATATTTCCATTACATAGTCCTTCACTTACAACAACCATTCATTTAGTGACTGTTTGAAGTTACAATGGCACTGAAAAAAGCGACTCATGACCATTTTTCACACTTATGACCATTGCAGCATCTCCATCATTATATATGTGATCAAAGTTTAGCTGCTTGGCAAGTGATTCATATTTATGACGGTTGCAGTGTCCCAGGGTCATGTGATCACCTTTTGTGAACTTCTGTCAAGCAAAGTGAACGGGACAAGTCAGAATTACCTAACAACTGTGTTATTGTTGTGGTCCGCCGGCGGCCAGCGGAGCTGGCAGCAGAGTCGGACAGTGAGGAGGCTGGGGAGGAATATGGGCCAGTCCTGGAGTCTGGGGAAGACTCTGCGTCAGAGGCAGAGATGGGGTCGGGGTCATCTGGGAGTTCTGTGGTGACTCCAGAGCCTACAGAGGCTGACATCAGCAAGGCAGAGGAACAGGGGGAGCCTGTTCTCAATACACGCATGCGCAGAGCTACCAGAAATCAAGAATAGTTAAGACAAAAAGGGCGACTCGGGAGTAAGGCTTGGAGATGATTGGCCCCTCCCATAAGACATAAAGGATGAGGTTTTTTTAAATATAATTAATAAAGATTATTTATATAAGACATAAAGGAGGAGCAAAGGGACATGAGCCTTTGCAGGAAGCAACTTTGTTCGTTCTGGTCGGTTTAAACTCTGAAGCTCCGTCTTGACTTTGTGCTCCGTTTGGCCTTGCCAAGATAATTGGCAATTAAGTCTTTGGCAGCGTGTCAAGGAAAATAAAGGTGGGTACTTATCAGCCTTACCCTGGAAGACTGTGGCAGACTTCTGTCGGGCTATTTACAAACTGCTTGGGACTCATAATAATTCACAGCCGTTGAAATAAAAAGAGGGTTTTTGGGACTAAGCATGTGATTGTTACTGTCTCGGGAAGCCTTGGTCAGAACAGTTATTAACTTAACAGTTGCAGTGATTCATTTAACAACTGTGACAAGAAAGATTGTAAAAAAGGGGCAAAACTCACTTAACAACTATTGTTAAGACGAGGACTACTTGTGCACTTGTAGGGACTACTTGTACGGACGTTGGTCAAATTCCAGTGTTTTAAACCTACAACAAACACTTTATTGGCTTGCAATATTGATATTTAAAAGCAAAAAATAAAGCAAAACTAACCACCAAGCACTTCAGCTTGGCTCTCCCTCATATCCTTTTGTGGTCTGCTCTGAAGCAGAAATGCTTTCCTTGAGACCAGAACCTGACACTCTTCGGTTTTAAGTTTGTCAGGAAGAAGGTTGTATCAGGAAAAAAACAAATCCACACTAGAAGCCTCTTTCTCCCCACCCTCTGCTTATGTAAGAAAAGTGGAGCTTCCAAAGTGGATTTCTCTTTAATACAGTGTTTGACCCGGTGCATATTTGCACTGAAAACATCCACTGAATTTAATTATCTAAAGAACAAGCTTACATCTTTTATCTGGCAAGTGACTACCGATGTTAGTCTACATCTGCAGAGTCCTTAAGGACTCTCGACCAGTCGTCCTTCCTTCAAAGCAGTCCATAGAGAAAATACAGAATGCAGCAATAGATACAACCACGCTCTATGATGAGGATGAGGGTGATCTACAGAAACACATACAAATACATAAAAGCACAACGACTGGAGAGGCAAGAGCTGAGGTTGCCTTTTAACCCCAGAACTCAACCACAAAACCAGTCATGTTAGCCCTGGAATTGGAAAGGAAGAGTTTTACAGAAGAGGCAGCTATTTGTCCTCGATACAGTCAAAGAAGCCAAAGGAGGCATTCCATAGGTCCCTATAGGATCATGATGGCAAACCTATGGCATGCACGCGTGCCTCCCGCTGGCCAGCTGGTTGTTGGGTCCCTGCCGTGCATGCGCGGGGGGTGGGGGGCATGTTGGGGCCCGTGAGTGCATGTGAGGGGGCAGGGCGCATGTGATGGGCATGTGGATGTGGGTGCGCACGCATGCGCGGGAGTGTGCACGCATTGCATTTTGGGGGTTTGGGAGCGCTTTGGGCACTCAGTCCGGAAAAGGTTAGCCATCACTGCTATAGGAGCTATGCAGTAATGATTTATAGGCATTTGTTTCGCTCTCCTATACCACAACAGTAATATCTGCCTTGTTGAAGTGCTGGCAGTACGGTAACCCAGCATTGCCACACCCAAAGAAGCCGTTCCTGTTGTATAATATAGAACTTTATATCATTGTAATCCTAATGCTGTCTTTAATGAGATGTGGTGGTGCAGTGGTTAAAAGGCAGTATTGCAGGCTAATTCTGCCGACTGCCAGCAGTTCGATACCAACTGGCTCAAGATTGACTCAGCCTTCCATCCTTCCGAGGTCAGTAAAATGAGGAGCCAGATTGTTGGGGGCAGTATGCTGTCTGTAAACTGCTTAGAGAGGGCTGTAAAGCACTGTGAAGCGGTACATGTCCAAGTGCTATTGCTATTGTCTGTTTGCAACACTTCTTTATGCTGCCTTGCCAGCCACTTCATCCATGAGATTAATAAACTCATGAATCATGGAAAATACAGGACACAGTAGAACTGTGTGACCGTCCCTTTAAGAGCAGGAGCAAGCCTCTCTCTCATAAATCTTATCACAAAAATACTTTTGGTGTTGGCTTTGTTTTCATCAGCACAATGCACATTCTGTGTTGGACTGGACAGGCATGTTGCATTAAGCTAAGCAAGACATTTATACAATGGAGGTATTTTGCCTCTCTTTACAGCAATATGCAACTACATCCTGTATGTAACAAGACATACAGTGTGTGTGGATGAGGGAAGCTTTTCCAAAGGAATAGCATGCATTCCCAGATATCTCCATGGAGTTTCCACAAAGGTATACATAGGAGCTATTTCTTGAGTAAGGAAAAGATCTCATACAATATAATGAGAATATAATAAAGGATAAGGATAACAGCCGGTTTGGTATAGTGGTTAAGGCACCAGTCTAGAAGTCAGGAGACACTGAGTTCTAGTCCCGCCTTAGGCGTGAAAGCTTGCTGGTTGACCTTGGGCCAGTCATTCAACCCATTCACCTCACAGGGTTTTTGTGGGGATTGAAACAAATAAAAATAAAATAATACCCCAAGAGCCAGTTTAGTGTAAAGCTTTAAGGCATCAGGCTAGAAATGAGTTCTAGTCCTGCCTTAGAGACAAAGTCATCTTGGGCCAGTCACTCTCTCTCAGCCCTAAAAATGAACAAAATGACAAGATACTTCTGAAATCTTACCAAGAAAATTGTAGGGACTTGTCCAGGCAATTGCCAGGAGTCCACACCAACTAGAAGACACTAAAAACTAATCCAATAAAAGAACCCCAAGGCCCAAATAAGCCTAATTTCTATAATTAGGGGGGGTTATTGGTCGGTTCTATTACCTCCTGACTTACAATTAGGAACTCAAGGTGGTTTTAGAAACTACTAATGGCCAACATGAGAAGTTTAGAATAGTTCAATAGCTCTAATGTGGAATGGGACTAAGAGTCAAGGGTGGATGAGAGAAATAATGAGAAGGGGATAAAAGGAAGAGAAAATCAAACTAAGGGGAGAAAAAGAAAGACAAAAATTTAAAAGAGGGGAGAAGGGGAAAAAAGGAGAAGTGGAAAAGACAAGATAGAGAGAATAAGTACAGTACGTCTGTGTATGATGTAGACAAATGGCTTAAATGCCCCACACACACACACACACTTTTGTGGTTCACTTGATCCACCATTGCAAGGTACAATCCGGATACATTTTAATTATAGGATGCAGGACTTGCTTGAATGCATGATCCACCAGGTAGGTAATATTGTGTGTCAGAAAATATAAGATTATATAATACAGCACAAGCTGTATTTTTAGAAATATTATTAACATTACGCTTTTATTCCTTTATCCCATTCTCTGGCTCTATCACATTAATCTAAGATTCTTTACATTGTTTCTCTGAAAGCAGCTCTTCAGCGATAAATAAAAGAAAAAAAATTAAATCCAAAAATTAAATGAACCTTGACAGGAACAGTGGAGTGGGTTTAACTTACAACAATAACTATAAATCATACAGTCTCTTTGAAGACTAGAAAAACAAATGTGTCCTCTCTATTGATTTTATCACTTCATCACACACAGCAAATCTGAGTCAACATGAATGGCAGATCTCAAAGGTAAAAACACAGAAATTAAGGCCACGAAAGCAGGTCACGTGCTTAGGAATTCGTCTATTGTAACCATAATGAGTGGTCTATTGTCTCCAAGGAGACAATTCAGGGTTTACAATGCACAGCATACAAAGTTAGTTAGAACATCTCTTTTCCTCCGTGTTCACGCACCTGATCACTCATAGGAAAATATTAAACTGAAGGCACTATTAAATTATTTCAAACTGCTGGTAGGTGGACAGAACCTCAGGATAGCATGAGGGATCCATGATGACATATCAGCCCATGTAAGGTTCTGTTATTTTCACATTTTTCACACTATACATGTGTTCCAACCTATTTTTATATCTATTTCTGCTTTTAAAAATCATTCACATAAAATTAATTTGTATTTTCTGGAGCATTTCTCCCTGTATACAAAATGCATACTGTAGTAATTTCCCCACTTTGATAACTGCTTTCTTGAATATATGAAGTGGGGATGAACGTGTTTCTGATACCCCATATATATTGAGAAATTTACCCTCAAATTAACAGAAGCAGCATTATTGAAGGATAACTGCAAATTCTACTCATGATTTATTTATTTATTTATTTATTTATATGGATGCATGGAGTTCACTTTAAGATGGACAGCCATAGACAAATCAATGGAATGGAATGGAATGGAATGAAAACTCTCAGCAGTTTAGACTGAAGTGGAGCATCGCTAACCTGGAAAAAAGAAGGGGCTACACAGGGGCCTTTTCACTAATATTTGCCTAATATTCACTCTTTTGCATAATCATCTAAGACTATGCACGTAACAAGGAGCCCATTCATCTTTCTTTTGGAACAAGTCACTAGAAACTCACTTCAATACTGTACAGCACTTTCTCAAACACTGCACTAGAGCATGCCTGCATTTCTTCTAACCCGCCAAGATAAACACAATCCATTTATGGTGGCCATTGATGTTTCTGTTAAACATTATTTTGTCCAATCCTTTTTTGCAGGAAACCATGGATGTCTACCACATTGAATTCTACTGAAAACTTTGAGTAGCAAAACTTCAGGTGTGGTGGCATCTCAACTATCTTCCCCCTCCTTCCCTCCGCCTTTACTTAAGCAACTGTTGGGAGACCAATCAGGATTGTGACTGTGATGACTTTTGTATTTCAACCTCTCTCCCCGTGTTCCAGTTCCAGTAAAAAAATATTCTCCTATCCAAGTAGAAAAGCTGCCACAGATAACTTTATTCCCACAATGAGCAGCAACTTCAAAATGATTATGTTACAAGGAAGAGAACAGTCCTTCCTTCTGCCACATGCTTTATCCTTGTTTTTTTTATTTACACACAACTCCACAAAGGCTATTCATAAACAAACAGCCCACTATGAGAGCTACATTTAGAATATTTTCTGGTTGATCGGCAACATGTTTGCTGCCTGTAGTCATGACAAAAATGGCATGTTTTCTCCACTCCTTGAAGAAGATTAACAGTTCAATCATATTGTAGTCCTGCCAGTGGGATGGGGTGTATGGGGTGTTCAGGGAGTGGTAGCACCTCTGGCGTAGGGGCATGTCGTGTCCTTTTATGGTAGCTCGTTTTAGGGCAGCTTTTAGGGCAGCTCGTTCACCTTTGGTCCACACCTGTCACTCAGCTCTCACCTGTGGCTCCTAGTAGCTGTAGCATGCACAGTGGCCACACCCTGGGCAACAGCTTCGATAGGCTGGCCAAACCAGGTTGAGAGTAGCCGTTGGGTCATTGACCTTCGGTGAGATAGGGACTTATCTATCCCGAGCATGTGAAGTCAGATTCCGGCAGACTGTGTGAATGAAATCTACTAGAATAGGACAAGGGTCATGAAGGCGGTGTCTGCAAGCGATGTGGTATGCTAAGACCACGGCAAGACACGAAAGATGCCCTGGTCAACCACTGCACCCAGCCCATCTCCAACTGTCTCGACACTTGTCCTGCTATTGGAGCAAGATGGAATCTGGGAAGAGAGAGTGAAGCTTTCCCTCACTTTAATCCAATTCATGCGCAAGTCTTGACATCCCCCCCAATTCCTGTGAAAAGTCCTGTGGCAGTGTGTGAGCGATGAAGCAGCAGGTGTGGATACACTGGGAGTTGTAGCTGCGGACCTGCACACAGGCGATTCAGGTCTAATGATCGTCTTCTTGTTGACCAAAGCAACAGCTGAATTTGGCGTATACCTGAGTGACTGAGCAGCCCTCTTTAGGACCACACTGCTCACCTCTGTAGTAAGAGGAAGGAGCTAGAAAAGATGCCCTAAACATTGTTGCTTTATAGAACCCTGTCCAGCTTACCGCAGCTGGGTGGGATCCCATTTCATGCAGTTGAATAACAATATTTCAAAGAAAATTGGTGACACCACTCACCATTGGCACATGGAACGTACGTACGCTTCAAGATAACCCCTTAGCAAATCGACCAGAAAGAAGAACAGCCCTGGTCTCCGGAGAGCTCGCAAGATTCAACATCAATATTGCGGCCCTGTGTGAAACTTGTCTAGCCAACGAAGGCCAGCTCACAGAAACAGGAGGTGGTTATACATTCTTCTGGTGTGGATGCAGCAATAATGAATGCCGTGAATCTGGAGTTGGCTTTGTGGTTAAAAATCATCTTGTCTGCAAACTTGCCAGTCTTCCCAAGGGAGTGAATGACTGACTCATGACACTGCATCTCCCACTACCAAGAGGAAAGCAAGCCACACTGATCAGTGCCTACGCACCCACAATGACGAACCCGGATGAAGTAAAGGACAGGTTTTATGAAGATCTCGATGCCCTACTTTCATTCATGAAGTACATTGACAGGCTGATTCTACTTGGCGATTTTAACGCGAGAGTAGGATCCAATCACTCTGCCTGGGATGGCGTCATTGGAAAAAATGGAACTGGCAAATGTAACAGCAATGGCCTATTACTACTGAAGACATGTGCAGCTCATGATCTGATCATCACCAATACCATCTTTCGCCTGCCCACTCGCAAAAAGACGTCCTGGATGCACCCAAGCTCCAAGCACTGGCATCTTATTGATTATGTCATCATGCGGAGGAAAGACAGGATGTAAGGGTGACCAAAGACATGCCGAGTGCTGACTGTTGGACTGACCATAGACTCATTATCTCCAATGTAAGCTTTCACATCAAGCCAAAGAGACGTCCACGGGGAAACAAAGCTGTGATGAAACAGATCAATGTCAATAAACTGAAGAACCCCAACACAGCAGCTTCACTAGCAGAAGATCTTGACAACCAACTCTCAGAGCTGCAATTAGAGGGAAATGCTGAGAAGGACTGGGAACACTTTTGGGATATTGTGCACTCTTCTGCACTAAAGGTTCTAGGACTCTTACCCAGGAAACAGCTGGACTGGTTTGACAAAAATGATGAAGAGACCAAGGCCCTACTTGCTGAAAAGCACCGCCTTCACCGTGCTTATCAGAACGGCCCATCATCAACAGCTAAGAAAAATGCCTTCAACAGCAGTCACAGGACCGTACAGAGCAAGCTTCGCAAGATGCAGGACTCCTGGTTGAGTACAAAAGCAGATGAAATTCAAAGGTTTGCTGATAGAAATGATGTTAAACGATTCTACGAAGCCCTCAGATCCTTATATGTACCTCAGTCCTCTCCAGAGCAGGCCTGCCATCAATTCCCACCCTGTTGATGAAAGCCCAGACATGCTGGGCAGGCCATATTGCAAGGATGCCAGACCATCGCATCCCTAAACAGCTCCTCTATGGTGAGCTGTCTAAAGGAAAGCGATTGCATGGGGGACAAAGGAAGCGATACAAAGACACTTTGAAAGCCGCCTTCAAGTCCCTGGATATCGACACCACCTCCTGGAAAACCCTGGCACAAGATTGATCAACATGGCGCATGCTGATCCACCAAGGCTGCCAGACATCTGAGGACAGAAGAACAATCATAGCAGAAGAGAAGCGAGCACTCCACAAAGCCAGAGCTGCAAATGCTGCAACAATGGTGCCCACACATGTCTGCCCAACATGTGGCAGAACATTTTGTGCCCATATAGGCCTTACCAGCCACCTGTGGACACATCGTGGACAGCCCACAACCTGTTAGATGTCAAGGTCCTCTTCGAACACGATGGATGAACATCATCAGTCCTGCTAGTGGACTGTGGTCTTCATGGGAGCCGGAAAGGATCGTGACAGGTTGCATGACACATCCATTTTTGACTTTCAACAGAGAGGAAATATCTAGAGAGCTCATAAGAGCTTCCCTTACTTCTCTCCAAATCTGCCCTCTGAAGCAGTCACTTATTCTAACTAATGCTAGGGATGGATTGCAATTGTATAGGCTTTTATTCTTCTGTACCCCTCCTTTGAGCATGTCTTCTTAGAAGGCAGTGTGATTGGTTGTTCTAAGCATAACATCCCAAATTTGCATGTATTCTAAGAGATTGGGTTTCATTGGATATTTTATCCTTTCCCCTTCCCATAAAATGAAACATCAGGCCAAATTTTCCTCTCAATTACGCTTCTCTAATGGCATTTTAGTAGTCAACGTTTTATTCCCACATAAATCCTCTTTCATCTGCATTTGTCTAGAGAAGCAGAGATAATGACTGATTGGCTGATTTCAGATTTACATTCTCTCTAAGTACAAGGACATACGGCCCTGGCTTGGAGACGGATATCGTGCCACCTAAGCCAAACACATTTGATAAAAAGGAGGGTAAAATAAATGGCTTGGCCATACTCATTTAACATCTGCCCAAGTTATGTTAATACAGGTTGGACATTACATGTAAGCCCATGTTAAACACACCAGGAATCCTATCTGTAAACAAATGTATTTACTTGGGAAATAAGTCACATATGAGGATGTCTCCATCTTTCCAATGGTTCTGATTTCTCACCCATTTCACACTGATTATCATTTCCTTGAATATTACTTGCCCTCACTTGCTTTAAAAAATAACACCAGGGTTTCTTTATGAAGCAATATGGATCATGATGGCAACCAACCATCAATGAGATTGGATTATATACAGGTAGTCCTCAACTTACAACAGTTCGTTTGGTGACCCTTCAAAGTTACAACAACACTGAAAAAAGTGACCATTTTTCACAGTTATTATCTTGGTAGCATGATCCCATGATCATGTGATCAAAATTCAGACACTGTGACCGTTTTCATATTGATGACCGTTGCTGTGTCCCCAAGTCATGTGATCACCTTTTGCAACCTTCTGAGAAGCAAAGTCAATGGGGAAGCGTGATTCACTTAATAACTGTGGCAAGAAAGGTCATAAAATGGGGCAAGGTTCACTTAACAAATGTCTCACTTAACAACATAAATTTTGGGCTCAGTTTTGATCATAAGTCGAGGACTACCTGTAATTAGATCAAAACCCCAAGTTAGATGAATGCCTTCATTCTCAATAGGCCAGGGGTGAGTTCTACTTACCTTCCCCACCGGTTCGCATCGCGATGTTTTGTGCGCGTGTCCCTTCCATGAAGTGATCGTAGGGCATGCTCAGTGCATTGCAAACTAGCCAAGGAGCACAGAAAACAGCTGCTGAGCGGCAATTAAATCTGCCTACCCTGATCAGCTGGGTTCGGAAGCAGAGATAAAGGTCAGTAAAACCCAGGGGCGGGCGGGCCCACTTTCACAGATACAGAGAACCGGTTCGCTCTCGACTTGGAGTCAGAGCTAACGGTTCGGGTGAACCGGTCTGAACCGGCAGCAACCCACTTCTGCAATAGGCAATACCATATAATTGGCAACACCATATAATTAAGACAGATTTGATGGTATGAGGAAACAGCCTCAGAAAAGCTAAGTGAGAATGCGAGAAATATTTTCTTTTGACTAAGCAAATCACTTAATCCATTTAACTGTCTCCACCACTGTCTCCCAAACAAAGGATACTTTGCCCAGAATGAACTTTTTTTCACCATTGTGATTCAAAATTAGAAGTGCTTAGGAG
This sequence comes from Diadophis punctatus similis, assembly GCA_023053685.1. Lineage (NCBI taxonomy): Eukaryota > Metazoa > Chordata > Lepidosauria > Squamata > Dipsadidae > Diadophis > Diadophis punctatus. The sequence continues at coordinate 189,367,358 of JALIGW010000001.1, read as the reverse complement.
GATGATAAATACATAAACATGCTGCAATTATTTACCAGGTTCTATTTCAGTGGTTCTGTTGCCCAAAACTACATCGGCTCCCCATAAGCCCTCTTCCCCATTTTGATATAGCTTAAGTTCCTTTCACTTATTTATCCGCAGTCAGAGATCCAAAATAGATGAGCAGACTAGAATTTGGAAGGGCCCTGTGGACCGGGGGGGGGGGGGTGTTGCAAAGAGGGGGAGGGAGTGCCAATTGAGTTGTAGACTCCTTTGCAAATCAGAGTAATCCGCTCAAAGTAGAACTGAAACGGGAAGACGGAGAAGAAAGGACCAAGAAGGGACCTAGATAAGCAGAGGGAGAAGGCTAACAAACACATGAAAGACAACAACCCAAACAGGAGCACTTGATTATCGATCAGTTCAATCAGTAACCCCACTTGTCACTCAACAAATGTCACCCATGGAGGCTAACAATTAAAAGGATTCTTTACGATTGGATTTATTCTATTAGCTGGATTAAAGAGGTGATTATAAACAAACCCCTTGGCAACGAAAGCCACTAGCACTTTTCCCCCAAATCAGCTAAATTAAACACAAACGAGCGCTGCCTAACTAAAATATTCCTGACTGTCAATGAAAGGTGAACACAACGACAACCTCTCGCCTGACCTCTTATGGCTGGATAATCCACAGAGGGAAGGCTACCTCTGCTCATAGGTTTCATGCAGACCCTGGGCTTCTCTCAAACAAAATCTGTCTGTTGCCTAGGCAAGGACCACACTGAGCTGAGGCATTCACAGACAAGCCAGGGGAAGCTATTTGGACCAGGAATCCAAGTGGGATACTGAAAAGAGGTCAGCGTAGGTTTGCGTTAACTAACGTTGCATAGTCTTTAAGAAGAGCAGTTCAAATTTTCTGCAGGCTGCAGAAGTAAATGGGTAAAGCATCGACAGATGCAATCCTCAACTGAACAATCTGTTCAAAGTTATATCACTGAAAAAAGTGACTTATGGCTGGTCCTCATGCTTAGGACTGTCACAGCATCCCCACGGTCACGTGATCAAAATTCAGATTCTCAGTAATCGGGATGTATTTATGACAGCCGCAATCTTCCTGGATCATGCCATCACCATTTGCAACCTATCCAGCTAGTTTCCGACAAGCAAAGTCAATGGGGAAAGACAGATTGGTTTAATGAGCGAGTGATTTGCTTAGCAACTGTAGTCAAAAATGGTGATAAAATCAGGTGTAAACAACTGCCTTGCTTAGCAATGGAAATTCTGGTCCCAATTGTGGTCATAAGTCAAGGGTTAGCATATTCTATTCTGACCCTTGTCTGCCTGTCTCTCTTTCTTTATCTATCTATCTATCTATCTATCTATCTATCTATCTATCTATCTATCTATCTATCTATCTATCTATCTATCTATCTATCTATCTATCTATCTATCATATCTCTTCTATCTAAAGAGCTGCGGTGGTGCAATGGTTAGAATGCAGTACTGCAGACTACTTCTGCTGATCACCGGCTGCCAGCAGTTTAGCAGTTCGGGTCTCACTGGCTCAAGGTTGACTCATCCTTCCATCCTTCCGAGGTGGATAAAATGAGGACCCAGATTGTTGGTGGCAATATGCTGACTCTGTAAACAGCTTAGGGCTGTAAAGTACTGTGAAGCGGTATATAAGTCTAAGTGCTATTGCTATTGCTATCTAGCTACTTACCTACCTACCTACCTACCAATCATCTATCTACCTACCCACCTATCATCTATGTCATCTATCTATCTACCCACCCTCTATCTATCTATCTATCTATCTATCTATCTATCTATCTATCTATCTATCTATCTATCTATCTACCTACCTACTTACTTACTTACCTACCTACCTACCTACCTATCATCTACCTATCATCTACCTACCTACCTACCTACCTATCTTCTATTATCCATCTATCTATTGCTTCTATTAGCTACCTAGCTAGCTAGCTTCTATCATCTATCTATTGTATCTATTATTCATCTATCGTTTCTATCATGTATCTAGCGCTCTCTCTCTCTCTCTCTCTCTCTCTCTCTCTCTCTCTCTCTCTCTCTCTCTCAATATATATATATATATATATATATATATATATATATATATATATATATATATATATATATATATATATATATATATATATATATATATATAGTCTCCCTTTATTTTCATTTATCAGCAAAAAATCCTACATATATATACATACATGTGTGTGTGTGTCGTCTATTATCTAACATACATCTACTGTTTCTATCATCTATGTATCTATGTCTGTCTGTGTATCTATCATCTATCTATCTATCTATCTATCTATCTATCTATCTATCTATCTATCTATCTATCTATCTATCTATCTATCTATCTATCTATCTATCTATCTATCTATCTATCCTATATATTTAAAAACACACATAATTCTAGTAGAAAGGTAGGATTTAACATCTTGGATTGGATTGACTTGGATTGGATAACCTATGCAGAGGAAAATCCTTGCACACATTTCATAGAAGCAGGGATGATTTGATTTTGGTTTGTGTCACTAATTAAGTGCTTCACCCTTAACACTAACAGCACAATAAATAAATGTGCCCTTAGGTCTACTAAGATGTGCCTGCAATAGTCTAGTAGACAAATTATGATGTTACTGTGTAGCACTGTTTTGCCCCAAAAACGTTCTTGCTTCCCCCTCCCCCTTTTATATCCGTTTTTATTACTAATGTACTTTATGGTCTCTATTTTGCTGTGTTTTTTTCCCCCCTTTCCAATTTCTCTAGTGTAAAGCTGAATCCTACAGAGTTGTCTTTACATCTAATGGCTGGTTTCTCTAATTCTCTAATTCTCAAGTTCTCATACAATCGTTGCAATCTGCCTTTTCCCTTCAGAAGCTAGATTACTGAATTTGGCTGTACCCATTCTGTCAACTTCGGTTTCACTTAGGCTGCATTTCTCCTGCCACCCATCCTTTACTCTGGTCCATTTCCATATCATTTAGCAAATCTGGCCAAAAGCAGGGGGAAATGGTGCTGAGAGAGAGAGATAAGAAAAATAAATTCAAATATGTGCAGTGCATACATTTTGGAATGCATTTTTCTTAATATATGGATTTTTGTCCAGACTTCCCAAGGTTTATACTGTATCTACTTTAAGTGGATCCTATTATATGAATATTAAATAAGTTCAGCAGATGCCATGTGATAACATCTGCAAATGCAAGCAAAATTATAGAATAGGGGTGTCAAACTTAAGGCCCGGGGGCTGGATCCGGCCCGCGGGGTTCTTAGATCTGGCCCGCGGGGCCACCCTGGAAACAGTGAAGGACCAGCCCATGATGCCTCTGCCAGTGAAAACAGAACTCGGGAGGGCCGCACGCGGCCCTCCCAAACTCCATTTTTGCTGACAGAGGGTTGCCGGAGGCCGTCCCAGCCAAAAACTGAGCTTGGGAGCCCATTTTTGCTGGCAGAATGCTCAGGCCACCACAGACGCCCCCCCAACATGAGTGGGGTCACGCTGTCCAGCCTTGCCCACCCTGGCTCCCCAAGGTCAAACACGATCCTGATGCGGCCCTTAATGAAATCGAGTTTGACAACCCTGTTATAGAAGAACTATGTATGTCCTGCCCAACGGATTGTGGTGAAATGTAATGATTGTTTGCCAGTTGCACATTCCAGTAAAAAGCTACTGTAAATATATTCATATTATTTACCTTCCAAAAAGATTCTAGCAACTTCTGCAGGATACACCACCCATTTTCAAGTCACAGAGCTACTAATTTAATTTAATTTTAATTTAATAAGCATTCTTATAAGCCGCCCAATCCCGTGGGACTCAGGGCGGCATACAACATGGGTAAGAACAATGCAATAAAAACATAATAGTTTAAAAACAGAACATTATTTTTAAAAAATCACTCATTCATGGGGGAATCTGATCTTCTTTTTCACCCCGCCTGCCGGAAGAGCCCTGTTTTTACGGCTTTACGGAAGGCCAGTAGAGTGGGGATAGTCCGGATCTCTGGTGGGAGTTGGTGCCAGAGGGACAGGACTCCCACAGAGAAGGCTCTCCCCCGTGGCCCCACCAACCGACATTGCTTGGCCGATGGGACCTGGAGGAGGCCCACTCTGTGGGACCTAACTGGTCGTAGGGAGGTGTGTGGTAGGATGCGGTCCCGAAGGTAGCCTGGTCCTGAGCCATGTAGGGCTTTAAAGGTCAAAACCAACACCTTAAATTGCAACCGGAGACTAATAGGCAACCAATGCAGCTGGCGGAGAATGGGTGTTACATGGGTGTATCTTGGCACACCCACCACAGCTCACGCAGCTGCATTCTGTACCAATGCAGTCTCCGGATGCTCTTTGAGGGTAGCCCCATATAGAGCGTGTTACAGTAGTCTAGCCGTGAGGTGACAAGGGTATGAGTGACTGTGAGCAAAGCCTCCCTCTCCAAGTAGGGTCGCAATTGGTGCACAAGACGGATCTGTGCAAAGGTCCCTCTAGCCACAGCTGAAACTAAGAACAGAAGTATACACTTTCTATCTTTATTCCTCAGTTTCAACCGCAATTCACACCTCAATTGTCCAGTTACAGAATCCCCAAATCCTGACAGAAATCCCACAAATATGCTTATAATGATAATTCTTTATCCTGAGTAATCAAAATCTGGTCCCTGTGAAAAAGCTGGTGCACCCTATTGGTTAAGAAAGGGTGAGGGAACCCAAGGAGATGGATTGAATAAGATGATGATAAAATAAAATAGGATATAAGATAATTACATGCCAAAAATTGCTATTAAATTGATAGCCTACATCCTGTCTTAATAAATACTTTTTTTCCACATTAAGGGGTTTTATACATTTTTAGAGCCTTTTAATTGCAATGTTTTTCACGCTAGTGATCATCACAGTGCACAGGTGTTTTATAAATACAAATCACCATTAAACCTTTTATATTTTACAGCCCAATCCTTAAAAGCAGTCTGCCAATGTAAGTCCCCATTCCATTCAGCCACATATGTGTGAGCAGATCGCTTTGCCATCGGGCTGTAAGTTATTTTTCCCTAGGGGCCTTCTGCATTAGAAGCACAGCCTTAGCCGAACTGATTTTCCAATTTTCACATTACAAAGTAATGGGAAGCTGAATGAAAGCTTTCATTTTGCTTCCCCTATAAATGTGGACCCACACTGTTTCACAATTGACTATAAGCAGGTATTCCTGTAATAAAACTTCCACCCAGAAAGCTTGATTTCTTTCCTATGTCGACAGCCATTTGTGGTCCTGGGACAAAGTCTCCAAAACCTATTAAACACATCAAGATAGAGCAATGGGCATTTGGTTGCATCCAGATAGAAAAAAATTATTTGGAAACCTCTTGGGCTCTCTGGCTTGAATTTTGTGATTAAAGAATTGTAAGAAATACCATATTTTTCGGAGTATAAGATGCAACTTTTTACCCTCAAAAAGAGGGTGAAAATTTGGGTGCGTCTTATACACCGAATGTAGCCCCACCCAGCCACCCCCACCCTTTGGCCTCTGCCTGCCAGCAATTTACCTCTTTGCAGCAAACAGGGCACAAGAAGAGATTACCTGCCTCCCGACTACAGCTGACTGAGGCTTGCAAGCCACGTGGTAAAATGAAACTAACTACGGTGGCTGTAATAAAACAAATTGCTGGGAGATAAACTGCTGGCAATGTTAGACTGCTGAAATTGCAAGGAGGTAAGCTATAGCTGCTGTAGCCTAGAGGTAGAGCTCTTGCCTCACAGTCAGGAGGTTGTGAGTTCTATCCTAGATAGAGGCAGATTCTGTTAATACGTTATTTTGTTAAATGTTTGTAGAGTGTTCAAATTATAAGACTTGTTTTTTAAAGACTGCTTTATTATTGTTCTAGACAACTTAACAAAATGAAGAAGCTTTTTAAAATAAAGTATTGCTCTGAAGAGGCCCAGTGCTATTGTATCTTCTTTTAAATAGCAGAAAGCCTTCCAGAAAGCCACATCAATTTTAAAGATCTTTAAAAGTAAAATCTGAAATGTCCTGTTTTAGTATTAAGTATTAGTATTAAAATAAGGCAGCTGAATTAAACCCTGACTTAGTCATGTTTGGAGTAGATCTATTTAAATAATTGGGAGGAGTTAGTGTGATTACATTTAAGAAAACTTTCTGGGATTAATATACTGCCATAATGTACATTTCTCCAATTTTACACATTCACAGAAATACACAGCTAACAGTGTATATCATCTGTACTGTTTGCTGTTTGCTGTTTGCTGTTTGGCAAATTGCTGGGAGGCAGAGGCCTTTTTTCCTTGTTTTCCTCCCCCAAAACTAAGGTGTGTCTTATACTTCGGTGCGTCTTATACTCTGAAAAATACGGTATGTCTCTCTAACCATAATAATCTCTTTACTATACTTTGGAAATCCTTGGCTGATAGGTTAGATCAGGAATGTCAAACTCAATTTCATTGAGGGCTGCATCAGGGTTGTGTTTGACCTTGGGGCGCAAGGGTGGGCGTGGATGGGGTGGGCATGGCCAGCTCGACATCACTCGTGTTGGGGGCGCCGAGCACTCTGCCAGCGAAAACAGGCTCCCAAGCTCCGTTTCCAGCTGTGATGGCCTCCTGCAACCCTCTGCCAGTGAAAATGGAGCTTGTGAGGGCCGCGTACAAGCTGTTTTTGCTGGCAGAGGCACCGCAGGCCGGTCCTTCATTGTTTCCAGGGGGCCAGATCTAAGCCCACCGGATCCAGCTCACGGCCTTAAGTTTGACACCCCTGGGTTAGATTAAAGAGTTTTAGGCAACAGGAAAAAGCAGTAATATTCTTTTTTTTATTCAAAAAGTTTTATTAGTACAAAGTACAAACATTTTTCTCTTTTTCTCCCCCCCTTCCCCCCCTCCCCCTCCCGTCCCCCCCCCTCTCACCCACCCACCCCCCGACTTCCCAGAGAAAGCACAGGGCATATTATTCAATAAAGTAAATTTCAATTATTCTAACAAATTCTTAATTTTCACATTTCTTTAAATCTTTAACTCCTTGTTGCTCAAAACCTTTTAAGCATAATCTAAAAATCAAGCATATTGTTAATCAAGCATCATTTCAATATCTCAGGCTGATAATTTGTTCCACTAATTATCTTTCCTTTATATGGAATTTATATAATCTTTAAAGTATAATAATAAAAGAAAAAAAAGGAGAAATCCATTTCATTCAATTACAACCATCAACATCATTTCCTCAATATTAAGTAAAACTTCCTTCTTCCAACAATACCTCTTCAGTATACATAGTAATTTAAAATATTCTAACAAATTGTTAATTCTGATATTTCTATATTTCTTTAACCCCTTATAACTCAGAAATTTTTAAACATAATCTAAGAGTCAAACACATTATTAATAACCTAACATTACAATATATCAAATTACTAATTTCACAGTAATTCTAAATCTTTAATTGCTTTAAGATATAATAATAAAAAGAAGAAGAAGGAAAAACAAAAAAGAAAAAGAAACACAACCATCAGGGTCATATCCTCAATAGTCAATGAGTCTTCTTACTGCAAAGTATCAATTTTCATTCATCTCTCCATCTGTCCTATAACTTCCCAAATTCTAATCATTCCTTCTTCTCGGTCGGATTTTGGATCTGGTTCTTGCAGCCTTTTGTAGCTTAGCAGTTTTTTGATTTGTCAGCTCTACTCTTATCTGACTCTGATCTTCTGTCTCCTCTTCCACATTATAAACATCTCTCTGACTCTGTAAATCACCTTGAATCATCAAAGCTCTTTCTGTTTGCACAACTATCGAAGACTCTCCTCTCTCCTCTTCTGTTCCTTTCATGCTTCTTCCTTCTGGAATTTTGGATACATCAGCCTTTAAAACTTTAACATAGAATTCAGTAGCTTTTATTATCGTGTTGAGCCGGTATCTCTTTTCCAGGTATCTCACCACTATCCCCTTTGGGACATCCCATTTATACTGTAGGTTCTGATTTTTAAGTTCTTCAACCAGAAAGATATAATCCTTTCTGGCTCTGAGCATTTTAGGAGGAATTTCTTTCAGTGTCATTACTTCCTGTCCATTTTACCTGAAGCTTATTCTTGAAAGTCGCCTGCAGAATTTTATTACGTAATGCCCTTGTAGTAAAATATATTACAATATCCCTTGGCAGATGTTTTTGTCTAGCAATCCAGGAATTAACACGGTATATTTTATCAATTTGCATGACCAGTTCTTCTTTAGTCATTCCTAACACATGCACCAAAGCCTCCACCATTCTCCCTTTTAAATCTTCATGTTTTTTCTCTTTTAAACCTCTTAGTCTTATAGCAAATTCCATGCTTCTGAATTGGGTCATTAACACCTCTGTTTCAAAATTTTCAATATTGTTTTGAGGTTTGTCTATGTTTTCCCCCAAGGTTATCACAGATTGTTTAATTACTTCCACGTCTTTCTCCAAAATTTCCATATTTCCTACTAATCCTTCAAATGCAAATATCATATCCTTCCTCAGTTGTTTATTTCTAGTGTCCATCTCCTCTAGGACAGCCTGCATTTTTTCATTGATTTCATTAATTTTTGAATTAAATTCCATAACCAGTTCATTCTTCATAACTTTTAAAGTATCAAATAAGTTTTCAGGTGTTAAAGCCTGTGGGGATGTTGAATAAGAAGTAAAATGCATTCTTGGGGTATAAGCAGAGAGATGCTCAAGTCTTTTGTTAAACACAACCTTTCCAGGTTTAGAAGCCATTTCAAATTTAGGATCAGACTTTCAGTTTTAGTCCAGAATCAAAGAGAGAAAAGAGTTCATCAAAATCCAACATTTTCAAAAGTATACAAAGAAAAAGCCAAATCCATAATTGAAAGGATTCTTTCCAGATGCTGAGGGAAAAAGCAGTAATATTCTTATGAGTTGGTCTCAGGATTCTTGAACTTACCTGAGATACAAGATCCCATCAGGTCCGGCAGAAGTATGCTGTGGATCCTGTTTGCCAAAGAACTGCACCTACCAGGACACAGGAGACAGGCCTTTTTTGCTGGGGTACCCACTCTGTAGAACATCATTTCCTTCCCAGGTGAGATTGGCCCCATCCTTGATGTCCTTCCAGAAGTCCCTCAAAACCTAGTCGAGTCAACAGGCTTGAGGGTCTCAAGGAAAAGTTGACTTAATGTCATGGTTACATTGTTTGTAACATCGAATGCTGTCTCCTATCCCTTTAATCTTTTGTAATCATAATATTAATGTTTTAATTGTATGTTTTTGTAATATTGTTTATTTTATGGTTTTATTGTAAGCTGCCCAGAGACGAATGGCATGTAAATATGATTGGAGAGACAGAGAAGATGGGGGAGGAAGATGACATACAGCCATTCCATGGAAGCATGAAATGATATGAGGTCTAAGAGCTGCTTTACCAAATGATGAACTCAAGCAGTTTCAATAGTGAATTCTTTCTCTCACTACAGTATTGCCTACTGAACTGGTACTGTAACACTACTGCCTGACCACTAGTTATGATGGTGTTTTAACAGAGTAATAAGGCTAGCAATGCCTATTTCTGCCAAACTGGCATGGTGCTTTATAAAATAAGCTGCTCTAAATCTGCTGCCACTATCCTCAGCCAGATTCAAGTGGTGTTTTATGTAAATCTGATATTTTGGCAGTTTGCTGTAGACTGGGGCTGCAATAAATGAAGGAGGACTTCAGATTCCTGCCATCTGGCGCAATTGATTCATTTTGATATGTTCTGAATTAGGAGAACTGTGATTTGAGATGGCCTGCTGTAGATCCTTAGGCCCAATGCGACTGGAGGAAGCATGCAGGAAAGATCAAACTGAGATTAGTTGGTATAATTTACCATGGGCCTTCCAAAGTTATCTGATTCCAAGCTCAGGAGAATCATGGATTGATGCAAGACTGGCTTTAGACAGTTTTTAAAGGCTTTTAGACCTTTAGACAGAGTAAGGCAAATGCTTCAAGCAGCAGATCATGGAATGAGGGAGAGCAAGCACCCTGTTCTGTTCCTTCGGGATTCCCTGGAAGTCTTTGTTAATAGATAGAACCATGCATGTTCTTCTGGGTGTGGCATGGGATACTATGCCATTATAAATACTCCAGCAACTTTCAGTGGTCAGCCCAGCCAACATCTGGAATGGAGAGAAGATACCAACTTAAACGTTGGCGCAAGCAGCCAAACATTGTTGGCTTGGCTAATTTGGCTAATTTGAGTTGGCAGGGCAAGAAGCCTATGGGTGGTCTGAACTCAAGCGTTCAGCCAATCAAATCTCTGCCCAGAAGCTGAGAATCCACCAAGTCATGTTAGAAAATACATTAAAGCAGCACAAAGTATTTTCCCCCCACCTATCCTGGAATGATTTACTCAGACTGGCAATGGGTTTTTTTTCCCTCCCCTCTGCCATCTTTTCTTTCTTTTAATTTAAGAAGTCAAGGGTTAGATTTAGGTACCTTCTGTACACAAAGCATCTGCGCTGCTATCGAGCAATGTTGCTAATAAAGAGATTAGTAAGCAATCTCCCAGCCGGTGCAGGTGGGATGTGGACCATCTGCTCATTTCCACGTTGCACGGCTACATTTTTTTCCCTACCTTGCTAATGAAGCTAGTCTAAGACTATCATCAGTTATGGCAGCCAAAGGGAGCAAAATTGACTGGAGGTGGGAGCTTGGATCAAGACGAGAAATCCTGCCAGCAATATAATGAGGAGGCTGAAGCACACCCTGTATCTTGCAGTTTAGGAATTTAATTTCTTCAAGGATTCAATTAAGTTTACTGCCTTAGGAGAATATTAGTTGTCCCTATTCGCTTTTGTCTGGGAAAGGGAAAAAAATATGCAACCAATGTTTCCTACCTGTCAAAACACATACCTCTGAAACATGCTTTTCTGACAACCAACATGGCTGAGGAGCTGTGAGCAGCTTAGAGGGCCTGCAGAAGAGGCATGCTGAGCATCACAACTAAAGGCTGAAGAACTGGGGTCGGGGGGGCAGGGGGTGAGAGAGAATAAAAAGTTTAGATGAAAAGGTAAAAGCAGGTGGCATGCTATAGATAGATAGATAGATAGATAGATAGATAGATAGATAGATAGATAGATAGATAGATAGATAGATAGATAGATAGATAGATAGATAGATAGATAGATAGAGATAGAGATAGAGATAGAGACAGAGACAGAGACAGAGACAGAGACAGAGACAGAGACAGAGACAGAGACAGAGATAGAGATAGAGATAGATATAGATACAGGATATAGATATAGATATAGATATAGATATAGATATAGATATAGATATAGATATAGATATAGATATAGATACAGTATATATATATATATATATATATATATATATATATATAGAGAGAGAGAGAGAGAGAGAGAGAGAGAGAGAGAGAGAGAGAGAGAGAGAGAGAGAGAGAGAGAGGGGGGGGGGGGGGAGAGGGAGAGAGAGAGATACAGTATGTGTGTGTGTATATATATATATATATATATATATATATATATATATATATATATATATATATATATATATATATATATATATATATATATATATATATATATATATATATATATATATATATATATATATATATATATATATATATATGCCTTTAAACGTTGGGTAAAAGATGGACATGGACAAAACAGCTGAATAAAATGTATCAATCAGCCCTGTCTTTCAGATTATTAATTTGGATTTCAGTTTCCATAACTCCATTCTTCCAGATACTTTTAATGGTTCCTCCCATATCCCCATATCACTAGCTACAGGTAAGAACTGCTGGAGGGCCCCAAATTGCCTACTGCAAAGAACAGATAGTACTACCAATAACTTTTCCACTCGCAAGACAATGTTCTCCTCCAACTTCTACTTAAAGATCAGATTCCTGGATCAATCTTCAGATGCCTTCATCCCCCTTCATATTTAGAACAGAGGTGGGTTCCTTCCGGTTTGGACCGGTTGTATAGAACCGGTAGTAACTTGGCGGCCTGGGTCGCTGGAACCGGCAGCGACCCAGGCCTGCCACGCCCCCGAGCCTGTTCTTTTGGCGGAGCCTTAGGCGCCACTATCTTGTTTTTTGCTTCTGCGCATGCGCAGCAGCTTTGTTTTAGCACTGCGCATGCACGCACGCGCCCATGCAGCACGTCCCTGAGCGAACCAGCAGTGAAGAAAACTGGAACCCATCCCTGATGTAGAATAATTCTTTTTTCTTAGCACAGTTTCAAAATAAATTCTTCTGACCCCATTCTCCTGGAAGCGAATATCATTAACTATATGTAAGGCTCCACAACACACACACTGCCTTTCTCTTTGAAAGCCTTTGTCTCTTCTGCAAACACACAGGCCACAGTATGAAAAGGTTTCAGGAACCCCAAAAAAGGTTAATTTTGATCCAGAAATTAACTTAGGAGGGGCTGACATTCCATTCTCTTTACAAAAAGTGCTATGAATATAGGAAAGTTAACCCAAAAAGCCAGCTTGAAACTATCACACTTTTCATTTCTTATGTTATATTATCTCCATGGGCTCTTTTTTTTCTCTGAATGTTGTAAGGTTTGTCTCTATTGTGTTTACTCTTCCATAAATATTTCACTCACTGGAGTGGTTGTCGAAGCGTGATCCAGCTTTGTCCCCCACCCCGGGGAGAAATTGTACTTAATTAGAGGAGAATGGACCTTGTTTTCCATGGTGTATACCCTTAAAGAAAAACAAACCCGAAGTATATATTCTAATAAACACTTTTATTATAAAAGTAAAAAATATAGCTAACTACATTTTACCGGTAGTGATATATCAGAAACGGACAACCAGTGGTAAATGTCTGACCCACGTATACATCCTCAAAATGGTCTCTGTACAGCAGGGGCGTCAAACTCAATTTCATTGAGGGCCATATCACGGATGTGTTTGACCTGGGGGGGGCATGGCCAGCTCATTGTCACTCGTGTCAGGAGCACCTTTGGTGGGCCGAGCACTCTGTCAGCGAAAACAAGCTCCCGAGCTCCGTTTTCGGCTGCCACGGCCTCCTGCAACCCTCTGCCAGTGAAAATGGGCTCCCAAGCTCCGTTTTCGGCTGTGATGGCCTCCTGCAACCCTGCAACCCTCTGCCAGTGAAACCGGAGCTCGGGAGGGCCACACACAGCCCTCCTGAGCTCAGTTTTAGATGGCAGAAGCACCATGGGCCGGTCCTTCACTGTTTCCAGGGCAGCCCTGCAGGTCAGATCTAAGTACCCTGCAGCCGGATCTGGCCCCCGGGCCTTAAGTTTGACACCCCTGCTGTACAGTACTGAGAAAACCAACATATGTTTGAAAAACCAACAACAATATGGTGAGCTTTTTAAGTAGAGCAGAGGTGGCTCACATTGCCTTTCAAGTAAAGGGAATAACTAAGGTGCATAACTTCCAAAATCTCTGGGGATTCTCCGTTTAATTTAAGGCCCCGATTATCCAGGGGTTCTTGTTCATTTGAAACGCTTTTATAAGTAGTAGAGGTTCTACAACCAGGGAGGGAAACTGAAAGAGTCAAATTCTGTGTTCTTCTTCAATCTTGCCTATGTATAGAAGGTAGTGTAACCAGGGCAAAACATTGGGTCTAAAAATGAGAGAAGAGGACATTTCTGCTGAATGATACACAAGGCTGATGTTTTAAACGGGGAATCACAAAGAACATTTTGAAATCTCAATAAAAGAAAGGCGTGTCAGGTATCTCCCTTTAGGAAAAGAGAAAATGCAAGAAGTCCTGGCTTTCTAAAAGAACTGAGGACTTGGCATTCTAGAAGAGAACTCTAAATGGGCATCTCTCTAACTAGGAGCATTAAAATTTGGGTGCAGCTCAGGGGTGGGCTCTAACTTACCTTGCTGCCGGTTCGCTTCCTGCTCGCGCACGCATGCAAAATACCGAAAAATCCCAAAAAAATAAAAAAATAAAAAATAAAGCCAAAAACAAGATGGCGACCACATGCACAGTGCTTCTGCACATGCTCAGAAGAAGAAATTTTTTTAAAAAAAATAAAGAAATAAAAAAATATGGCGGCGCCCACGGACCGGCACCGACTGAACCGGGTCGGTGATGTTATCGTGACATCACCAGCGGGTCACCACCAGCGGATCACATCACCAGCGGATGTTATCGTGACATCACCAGCGGGTCGCTATCGGTTCAGGCGAACCGGTCCAAACCAGGAGGAACCCACCCCTGATGCAGCTGTCCTTTTAATATTCATTGTTCTCAAAAGTTCCCCCACTTCAAAATGCTTGTGAGATTCCCCCTGCTTCAAAGGGAAAAGGGGCTCTAATCATTTTGTCAACATGAAGGTGCGATAGTGACCTCGGTGAATGAGAGATATAACATCTAGCTATGAGAAATAAGTGATGAGCATAAGTCTGCAGCAACGTAGTTTGAGCTATAAATAACAACTTTCAGACTTATAAAAACTGGAGGTGTGCACTTAACCACAAAATTGATTCAGCAGTTTGGAAAACAGCATTTTCGTATGACTGGTTCAAAGACTTTAACACGGAGCCTAAATCTGAAACATGATTTGGAAAACTGATCCTCCCATTAATCTTCAGCATGTGGCTACAACTTCAGTTCAAAATAATGGAATGAATTTCTGAGGAAGAATATGTCCTAATTCACAGATAAAGCCTAACTGATTTCATATGAGTGTGGTAAGAGGCTTAGTAAATTAACTTTCTGGCATTTATAAATACATGTGTGAAAAATAGGTTGGAACTAGGAATTATCAATAAACAACTGCCAGCTAGCACTAAACGTGAGAGATCAAAGTATGATATCCATTCAGCTGTGGAAAAGGAGGAGAGGAAGCATTTGATCTAAATTTTAGAAGGTAACAAATGCAGCTGCACCCTCATTTTGTTTGAGAGAAATCATTTCTTTGCAGTAGCTTGAGTCTAACAGGCAATATTTCTAAGTAGCCATGCTGTCATGTTAGGTATGTGGGAAAATTCAACAGAACTTTAGCCAAATAAAAATTCTTATACCCCTATGGCATGTTAAGTTCCTACTAACAAACACATACACATATCACATTAATCTAGTATTGTGGACACAAGATGTTCTTTCTTGATTATGATGATGCCACAATGTTCAATGTGACAGCTTGATGTAAGCCCCACCCTTTTGTACTTGGATTGTGATGGTTCATGCAAATACGTAAGGGGCAGAATGTGTATCATGACATCCCAGTACGGATTTCATCACTAGCTCATCCCCTTGTCCCTCCACAGATACCTATGATGAAGGATAAATCCCAAGATTGGCAAGTTTAAGAATTAGTTCTTAACGTTGGTATGGGGTCGTCTTGTTTGTCTTGCCAGACTTCTGCAGAAATGCAAGGACAACAAATTACTGAAGACATTTCTCTTCAGATAGGGCCCATAAGAGATTACATTTTGCAACACATTAAACTTTTATTGAGATCATCAATGGTAAGTAAGTCAAAAAATATACTAACAACTCATTTTAGAGCAGTGGTTCTCAACCTTCCTAATGTTGCGACCCTTTAATATAGTTCCTCATGTTGTGGTGACCCCCAACCATAAAATAATAAAATTATTAGGAAATTCAGGAATGGGTTCTAACTTACCTCGCTGCCGGTTCGCTTCCTCCTGCGCTGCATGGCCATGCCTCATGGGGGCGCGTGCACTTTGCATGCATGCACAGTGTCGAAAGTTTTTTTAAAAAATTGCAAAAAAAAAAAAAGCCGGAAACAAGACGGTGACGCATGTGCAGTGCCGGAAGTTCCCATGGTACAGATTTTTTTTTTGCAGTAGTCTATTTACATGTGGGTGGACTTGCCTGGAGATGGATAGAGGAGCGGTGTTTCGGTTCCTAAGACCATCAGAAATATGTGTTTTCCGATGGTCTTAGGCGTCGTTGAAAGGGTCATTCGACCCCCAAAGGGGTCGCGACCCACAGGTTGAGAACCACTGTTTTAGAGGGGAAAAGGCAAGTTGAAAAGTGCTTTGGTTGCTCTAATAACTGGACAGCCCCAGAAGAGATTAATATACAGTATAGTAATAGGATTCAGTGAATGAATTAACATTATGGGTAAGTTGAAGCCTAGGATGACTGATCATAATTTGATGCTTAAAAAGAGTGTGCATCTTTTAACAAAGAAGTCAAATATCCTTCAGTTTTTGAGGTAAGTTCTTTGGTTTTTAGATGAAGTTTTGTTAAAAATCTTTCGAAAGAATAATGTTTTTATGTTTCTAGGGAGTTCTGATTTTTGACATTGCTAAATGCCCAAATCATATATGGTAAGGTTGAATCACTATATGAGGCCCTTTAGAATTCCCTACTCTCCTTAATCCCTCACGCGTTAAAATATTTTCATGAATCCCCTCTACCATAACATTAAGGGGCCTGAGGAGTAGATGCTTCTGTTTCAGCCCTCCTTTTTCAGAATAGCTTCCAAAATAGATTCAGCTCATCCTGAGTATGTTGACCTTCTGGAAGTTGGTCAAAACAAAGATCTTCCAAAAAATTTGCCAATTTGGTATAGTGGTTAATTTGCTGACCTAGCAACCAGGAGACTGTGAGTTCCAGTCCTGCCTTAGGCATGAAAGCTGGCTGGGTGACTTTGAGCCAGTCTCTCTCCCTCAGCCTAACTCACCTCTCAGTGTTGCTGTTGTGGAAAAGAAGGAGAAGAATGTACGTTTGCCACTTTGAATTACTTATAAAATAATAAAGGTGGGATAAAAGTCTAATTAATAAATAAATAGTGTAATGCCATTCAAATGTTAAATGCTACTCTTTTAATTTTAATGATACTGTTTTTAATGGTTTTACTGTGGTTGTTTTTATCAAATCAGTATCCAGACTATATTAAGCATAAAATGTCAAATAATAGAAAAGGGATCAGTGAAACCAGTGTCCATATGAAATAATCTTCACGTGTAACATATACGGTGCTTTATACCATACAACGATGAGTGGCTCATTTAGATTATATCTTTTCATACATCACTTATTTACACCAACAAGTGAATACTGTGTTCCAGATTATTTTGTGCATAAGAACCATTCTCTTACGTTTTATGTTTTAGAAACCAACAGAAGAAAAAGTTTCCCAACTCTGAAACCTCAGATCTATCAGTGGAAAAAAGTGGAACACAACCAGGAGTCACTGCATTTCATAGGGGCCATCTTTGAAAATTAAACACAAGGATAATGGGCAAGGAAAGATTATGTTAACATTTCTTTCAAGCCCCGGGAATCTGTATGTACTTTTTGTAAACAGCAACAATTCACTATTTCACTATGCTCCCAGTTAAAGCCATGCCAGCTGCTGTTCTCTCTACCAATACATTCCAAAGTAAAATACATGTCAAATTCCATTTTTTCTAAGTGGGAATATAAATGAATAGGCAAGGGAGGGAATATAAGGAGGCTGCAAAGCTACAGGCCTGTTCATTTGGTATGATGCTCAGTATCGTTTTTCGTTTTCAGGATTTCACCTGGCAAGGAAAGTATTTTGCAATGGCAATTAAAATCAAATGCTTGTTTCCCTCTCTTCTGTTGGAAAACATAAATCAGCCTAAAGTAAGAGTGGGAGAGAGAGAGAGAGAGTACTTAAGTCAAGATACTTTATAACTATGATACATAGTTACGGTGACCAAAATCCAATATAAAAATCACTTTGATACATGAAAACTACCAATGCACAATTAAATCAACTCTTCTCCTAGTCAGAGCCTCTGGGCAGAATGTCCGAAGTTATTATTCCATGCTTCTTGTACCCTGATTAAAATGAAGTTCTGGGAACTCTTTATCAGATCAGTTTCCTTTAGTGAAAAAGAGCATCGTGATGTTTGTAAGAATGCATTTGTTTAGAAATATAAAAGCACATATGGCAACACTTATAAAGGGTTTTCTATCCAACATCTAAGAAACAGAATCTGATCTCTGCCTGGGCGATCTAAATAAGGAAAGAGAATCATAACCTGAAGTCTAAATATTGCCCACAGGTTTCAGTATTTAGCCCTCGGTAATCCAAGTGAAAATGAGCGTCTTTTTTTCCCATTCTACAGAGAATAAATGGTCATTTAACTGGCACCTCTCCAAGACTCTATGTCCTCCCACCTTACTTGATTGAAAAAGGAAAGGAAAGTTGCTCAGAGACCATTCTAAGAAATATTCCCATATTTGCTGGATAATGTCATTAGACTGCTTAGACACTAGGTGGCAGCATTGCATCTAATGCGGAAACATTTTTTAAAACAAATTTTTAAAATATTTATTTGTCCTCTATTGAAAAAAAGATAAATTTTCTCAGCTAGCTTTCTGACTGGTCAGAAAGTGGTACTGCACAATCAGTCTTGTGAAATTCAGTTATTGCAGATAACAGGAAAGCCTTGCTTAATGTCCACAATTAGAACTGGCAATTCTGTCACTAAGTGATGCAGTTGTTGAGATATTATTTGTCCATGCTGGACTTACGATATCACTGCACTGCACTTAGGTGAATCACCTGCCATCATTAAATGAGACATCCCATGACTGCAACTTGCGATTTTACTGCCGCCTTTTGCAATGACTGCTTGTTGAAAGCTGGCTGTGAAGAGCTCAAATGGCGATCACATGACCAAAAGTCTCTGTGAAGATCGTAAACAGAGGTGGGATTCAGCAGGTTCTGACCGGTTCTGGAGAACCGGTAGCGGAAATTTTGAGTAGTTCGGAGAAATGGTAAATACCACTTCTGACTGGACCCGCCCCCATCTATTCTCTGCCTCCCGAGTCCCAGCTGATCGGGAGGAAATGGGAATTTTGCAGTAATCTTCCCCTGGAGTGGGGAGGTGATGGGGATTTTGCAGTATCCTTCCCCTGGAGTGGGGAGGGAATGGAGATTTTACCGCATCCTTCCCCTGGAGTGGGATGGGAATGGGGATTTCGCAGTATCCTTCCCCTGGAGTGGGGTGGGAATGGAGATTTTACAGTATCCTTCCCCTGCCACGCCCATCAAGCCAGGCCACGCCCACCAAGTCATGCCCACAGAACCAGTAGTAAACATTTTTGAATCCCACCACTGATTGTAAACATCCAATGGTGGCAGAGCAGCACCTGAATCTCGATCACATGACCATCGGGATGTTGCAACAGTTGTTTAAGTGCAAGGACGGGTTGTTAAAGTTACTTTTACAGAGCTGCCATAATTTCAAAGGGTCACTAAACAGGGCAGTTTTTAAGCAAGGACTACCTGTAATATGAAAAAACCCAAAACATGTTAGCTTTCTTGTGTGGCTGATTTCCTGGTCTGGTCTACCTAGTTGGGCTGACAAGAAGAGCTTTTCTATGACAATTTCCAGCCTCCAAGTGTCCTTCTTGATTTGCTCTAGTTAACCAAAATAATATTGCTTCACAAATCATTCCTTTCTTCCCTCCATGACTAGCAACAGAATGCTTATTTCTAAGGACCAATGCTTTTTACTTCAGTCACAACTAAGATGGAATATTCCTTTATTTTGTAATTCTTTATTTTGTAATTCAGAAAAAACAATTACTGCAACCTGCCTTCCATTGAGGACCTGTATACTGCACGAGTCAAAAAGAGGGCCGTGAAAATATTTACTGACCCCTCGCATCCTGGACATAAACTGTTTCAACTCCTACCCTCAAAACGACGCTATAGAGCACTGCACACCAAGACAACTAGACACAAGAACAGTTTTTTACTGAATGCCATCACTCTGCTAAACAAATAATTCCCTCAACACTGTCAAACTATTCACTAAGGCTGCATTACTATTACTATTGGTCTTCTCATCATTCCTATCACCCATCTCCTCCCACTTATGACTGTATGACTGTAACTTGTTGCTTGCATCCTTACAATTTATATTAATATTGTTTCCTGATTGCTTATTTGTACCCTATGACAATCATTAAGTGTTGTACCTCATGATTCTTGACAAATGTATCTTTTCTTTTATGTACATTGAGAGCATATGCACCAAAGACAAATTCCCTGTGTGTCCAATAATACTTGGCCAATAAAGAATTCTATTCTATTCCATTCTATTCTTGATTTTTTAAAAAAAGGTAAACACAGGCCTTCCTCGGATCATTCTTCAGCCTACCTTCCTTACCTTCACAGGTATCAGTAGCTCTCTCACGTGTTTCAAATCCCATCACAGCCTTGTGTAGGAGGTCATAAAGTTTTAAGGGAGAAGGGAGCAGACAGTGAGAAAGTGAGCCCATAAACTTCTGCCATTCACACAAACTTCCAATGAGACAGGAAACGTATTCATGTCGGAAATATTGAGTCGCTAAGCCTTCCAGCTGTATTCCAAAAGTCTACTAGCAACATTTCAATCAAGAGCGCAAGCCTGAGACAGACGGGCCGTTTGAGCTGAAAAGCACGGTGCAGAATTATGTTGGTGAATCTAGTGCCCTCTCAATGACCTCATATTATAGCCACAGCATTAAGTCATGGAGAAACCTGTAAGTTAGGTGAATATATTTTTTTCCTTTTAAAAAAAAAGTCGAAAGGAAAAAGCTCCCGAGTTCCTGGTAAGAATGCTAAATTACTCTTTCTGCCAATGGAACGGTTCACTTTCATTTCCAAGGAGCCATAAGCCCTCTTGACACACACACACCCTTTGTGTTATCCCTTTTACTGCTCGTGCAGTATTTTCTTTAATCTCTCAGATCAAAGACTGGTCAATAAAAATCATCCCTGCTTTTGTGGGGAGCAAACAAGCCACACTCGGACTTATGATAATTGGAAAGCTACACTCACATCTTTGAGGAAACTTTAAAGTTGTGAGAAGGAAGATTCTGCCCTGGTATTTCCAAATACGCTCATTCAAACATTTAGCATGATGGAGAGCCCGTAATTTGTTTTGTCACCGTTCTTTAACCAAAACAAATCTTAACTAACTTTGATTAGAATTGCAATAGTAGGTTCATCTACTTGGTATCTTGCTACCAACAGGTTGTGACTTCTCCAGTAAAAGAAGTTAGGTATATATGGACCCATAACAGCATCCTCACTGTGAATTCTGGGATTTGTAATCCAAACCATGCAGAGAATATGGATTGGAGAAAGATGAATTCCGGCCTTTCTTTACAGGTTCAAAATGTTAAGTGACAACTACAAAATGGACAAATTTCTTTCCCTCTGCCTAGAATCTATCATCACTTGTCTTTGCAGACTTACTAAGTATGTCTCTCTCTCTCTCTCTCTCTCTCTCTCTCTCTCTCTCTCTCTCTCTCTGTGTGTGTGTGTGTGTGTGTGTGTGTGTATGTGTGTACATAAATATATATGAATTTCAAAGACAGAATATATTCTATTTTTTTCCAGTAAAGTAGAAGTACTAATTACACAAACATGGGTCAGTTAAAAAAAAGGTCAAGGTGGCAGGTAATTATTAATAATGGCACCTGCATTCATCAAAAAGAAGCTATTTTCAGATGCTCGTGACATATTTGAGAGAGAGAGCAAGGTTAATAGGCCAATATAGTGAAGGGCTGGTTGCACACGTTAACAAAAATAAATCTAGAATTACTGAATTGAATGTAAACGATGAAAGAACTTTTTAAATATGGGGTGTTTTTTTCAAAATGTGTGATATCTTGGCCTTACAGCTATGCAACAAGCTGGAAAATGTTTACAGATGCAGCATGAATGGAAAATGGAGCATTTTAAGTATCCTCTGGCCAAAGAATCGGCTGAAGGAATTGATCTGCATAAAGTCCACAAACCGACATCACTGCCACGGCCTCTAATCTTTGTTGCCTTCCACTAGGGTAACCAATTCACAACAGAAGCCTTGAGTGGCAGAATTCCTTTACTGAGGACTAGAATGCTGTACAATGTCTAGTTTTTTTCTTCTTCTCAGTCTTTCCCATCTAAATCTAGACTAGAAGTTCATACTTTTCGGAAGTTGGACTTTTTGTAACTATTTTGCGAGACCAGTTGAGCTAAAGATTATCCGTGGCATCTGTGGAGTGGGCGTCCAAAATGTCAAGATGATGGCCACTTCTGCATGACTGAAGCCCTGTCTCTTATGCATATACCAAGGGGTGGGGCTTTTATCTTGAGGTTGCAATTGCCATCTTGGCTTTGTTTACCTCCCTCCTCCAGGGATGCTCCTGTTACTGTCAGAATCTATTATGCCACACAACCAAGACAATCGGGACATGCTCCGACCAACATTAAATATTTAAAAGGTCATTAATCTCAACTGAAGAGATTTCTTCGTGGCCTTTAATCTCTAGTTCTAATAAACAGTCTTTAAGACTTTTCAGTCAACATCAATTGGAACATTCCTGTCTACTTAGAACTCAACAGCTCCTCCCCAACAGCCATATTCCTGCAACACATGGACTGAGGTAATCTAGCCATGAAATAGAGAAGTTGAATCCTTGAATGCGAATGCATGGTTTTGCATTGCAAGACATCACATATCTGTAATTTGAGGAATAGCAAATTTTGACAATTGACCTTTCTCTTTTCTGATTTGTTATATATATGCATAGCTTTTTGGTTTTTGCTTTCTTTATTTGCTTCTTTTACTCTGTGTTAATATTTTTATAAAGCGTGTGTGTGTGTGTGTGTGTGTGTGTATACACACACAAACATATACTTTATAAACAACATTAATACAAATAGAGTAAAAGAAGCAAGTAAAGAAAGAAAAAAGAAAAACGCTAAAGTGCAGAAAGGAATAAAAGGAAATAGAAGCTTCTGATATTCTTTGCAACAAATATAAATGGATCCCCTGGAAGGCAGGGCTGAGGACTTTGGACGATATCTACATGACAAAATCGCTCAGATTCAGGGGGAACTGGACTCCAACTGGGTGGATACGGACGCGGTGACAGGGAATAGTCTTGAGAATGTTATCTGGGAAGAGTTTGACTCGGTGACCCCTGAGGATGTGGACAAGATTCTGGGGAGGCTCAGTGCAGCCACATGTTTATTGGACCCGTGTCCCTCCTGGTTAGTGCTGGCTACCCGGGAGGTTACACGAGGCTGGCTCCAGGGAATTATTAACACCTCTTTGGGGGAGGGTTACTTCCCCACGGCTTTGAAAGAAGCGGTGGTGAGGCCTCTCCTCAAGAAGCCCTCCCTGGACCCAGCAATTTTAGCTAACTATCGCCCTGTCTCCAACCTTCGCTTCGTGGCGAAGGTTGTTGAGAGTGTGGTCGCACGACAGTTTCCCCAGTACTTGGAGGAATCATCATACCTAGATCCGTTCCAGTCGGGTTTCAGGGCCGGGCACAGCACGGAAACGGCATTGGTCGCATTGGTTGATGATCTCTGGAGGGCTCGGGACAGGGGTTGTTCCTCTGTCCTGGTCCTATTAGACCTCTCAGCGGCTTTTGATACCATCGACCATGGTATCATGCTGCACCGGCTGGAAGAGTTAGGGATAGGAGGCACCGTTTTTCGTTGGTTCTCCTCCTTTCTCTCCAACCGGTCGCAGTTTGTATTGGCAGGGGGGCAGAGGTCGTCCTCGAGGCCTCTTACATATGGAGTGCCCCAGGGGTCGATTCTCTCGCCCCTTCTGTTCAACATCTATGTGAAGCCGCTGGGTGAGATCATCCGTGGCTTTGGGGTGAAGTACCATCAGTACGCCGATGATACACAGCTGTACATTTCCACCCCAGGCCACCCCAATGATGCCCTTGAAGTGATGTCCCGGTGCCTGGAAGCTGTGCGGATCTGGATGGGGAGAAACCGACTCAGGCTCAACCCTTCCAAGACGGAGTGGCTGTGGTTCCCAGCGTCTCGATATAGTCAGATGATTCCATCTCTGACTATCGGGGGCGAGTCTCTAGCCCCCGCCGAAAGGGCTCGCAATCTGGGTGTCCTCCTGGATCCACAGCTGTCCTTAGAGGACCATCTGACAGCTGTGACCAGGGCGGCCTTTTATCAGGTCCGCCTGATACGCCAGTTGCGGCCCTTTCTGGATCGGGATTCCCTGTGCACAGTCACCCATGCCCTGGTCACGTCGCGTCTGGACTACTGTAATGCTCTCTACATGGGGCTCCCCATGAAGAGCACCCGGAGGCTCCAACTGATCCAGAATGTGGCCGCGCGGGTGGTTTCGGGGGCTAATTGGCGCTCCCATATAACACCCCTCCTGCGCGAGCTGCACTGGCTTCCGGTGGTCTACCGGGTGCGCTTCAAGGTGCTTGTTACTACCTTTAAAGCGCTCCATGGCATTGGACCTAGGTATCTCCGAGACCGCCTGCTGCCACAAACTGCCTCCCATCGACCAGTGCGCTCCCACAGAGAGGGCCTCCTCGGGGTGCCATCAGCCAAGCAGTGTAGGCTGGTGACGCCCAGGGGGAGGGCCTTCTCTGTGGGAGCACCCACCCTCTGGAATCAGCTCCCTCCAGACTTAAGAACAATTCACGACCTGTCCACCTTCCGCCGTGCCCTCAAGACGCATTATTTTTATCAAGCCGGGCTGGCGTGAAAAAGTTTTTAGGGTTTTTAAAATTTTAAAATTTTACTAAATTTTAATTGTATTAAATTAGGGCCATATTGAATATTTTATTTTAAATGTATTTTAATGTTTTTACTTGGTTTAAATGTATTTTAATGTTTTTACTTGGCTGTTCACCGCCCTGAGTCCCCTGGAGAAGGGCGGTATATAAATTTAATAAATAAATAAAAATAATAATAATAACATTGCTATTATCCATTTTTTTTCTCTAATCACCAAAATCACAAATCATAAGAAATGCAGGCCTTTTGTTTCTGTTTCATGCAAAAAGTCCAGAAGGAGTTTCCAGTCAGTCATATAAACACTGTTTTTTCTCTAATCAAAAAAGTTAATTTAGCCATCTCCACAAGTTCCATCATCTTCAGCAACCATTCCGGCATTGTGAGTTATCCTGCCTGTTTTTAAACTAAGATTCTCTTTTCCTGCAAATCTGTCCGATCTAAAATGTCTGAAATTTGCCATTCCCATATAATATTTAGAGTTGGTGCTGATCTCTATAACCAGCTTGCCCCCAGTATGAGGATCGACCAGCTATCCTTTTTTTTTGAGGGTATAAATTCAAAATGTCCTCCTCCACCCACCCCCTCCATGTTCACCTGATTTTTTTTCCCCTGCTATGTATAAAAAAAAATAGGGTGTTTTTTTTTAGCTGAAGCAGCGCTGTCTGCTTCAAAATGCTGCATATCTTTTCATTGGAAGCAAACACCTCCGCTTCTGCTCTGTGGTGCCATTCTCTGTGGCCTGCTTTTTTATAACTTTGCCAGTGGAACAGTGAAAAGCTGAGCTCCTTTTAAACAAGTTCTATGACAGAACAATGAAATGATACTGCTATTGTTGGCTGCGTGTGTGTGTGTGTGTGTGTGTGTGTGTGTGTTCTTTTAACACCTATGTGGATTAAACAATAACATTCTTTCTCTTTCTCCCTTTTTTATAACTACCCTGATTTTACCATGCAACAATGGACCTGTCTTTCTTTCCCTACAAGTTCATTAATAGGAGAGCAGTGCAGTGGGTTATGAGAATAACCTTCAGGATCACAAGGAAAAGCAGCAGCCCAGGCAATGGTCAGATAAGAGAAATCTGAGTCCAAAGCAGGAATGGATTTGAAGAAGACTGACACTCACTAGTTCTCTTTAGGAAAAAGGTAGGGAAGGGGGATATACTATCAACCCAAGTTGGTTTTGGTTACTTTTTGGCCAAATGAACATCTTTACAAACCAAGTATTGCCCTACCCGCTACCTCCACGGGTAATGCCTGCTATTTCTACTATTGTTTATTGTATTAAACATTATACAACTGAGAGTATTGAGATCTCTTGGCAGCTTACATTTTTAAAATGTCCAAAAATGCTTATGATTGCTCGGGGGAATTCAGTGGAAATAAAGATGATTGTAGCAATTGATGCTTTGATTTTCTGCTTGCAAACTTATCTTTTACTTCCATTTAAAATGACATTGAAAACGCATAACGCAGAATAGGCCGGTATTACTGGCAGATGCCATTCAGGTGACTTTTGGGGCTAGATCCCCTCCCAAAATTATACATATTAAATAGAATAGAATAGAATAGAATAGAATAGAATAGAATAGAATAGAATAGAATAGAATAGAATAGAATAGAATAGAATAGAATAGAATAGAATAGAATTCTTTATTGGCCAAGTGTGATTGGACACACAAGGAATTTGTCTTTGGTGCATATGCTCTCAGTATACATAAAAGAAAAGATACATTTGTCAAGAATCATGAGGTACAACACTTAATGATTGTCATAGGGTACAAATAAGCAATCAGGAAACAATCAATATTAACATAGATCATAAGGATACAAGCAACAAGTTACAGTCATACAGTCATAAGTGGGAGGAGATGGGTGATAGGAACGATGAGAAAAACTAATAGTAATAGTAATGCAGCCTAGTGAATAGTTTGACAGTGGTGAGGGAATTATTTGTTTAGCAGAGTGATGGCATATTGACAGTAATTCTGCATCAAAGGGAGAGGGGGGGAGGGAGGGAGGGAGAGAGAGAGAACAGTTAGAGATAGCTAACCAATCATAGCAGATTATGAAAATCAGTAGAATGTGGATTTTGATATATTTTTTAAATGTTGTAAAACAGTGTCTTTCAAGCTTGGCAACATCAAGATGTGTTGAGGTCAACCCCCAATAATGGCTGAGGAATCCTGGGAACTGAAGTCCACACATCTTAAAATTGCCACGTTTGAAAAACAGCGATATAAATGGAAAGATGACAAGAATCTCAGCTCAGATTAGTATAGTCTTATAATAAAACAAAAACTGTACTTCCAGAATTACTACAGCTAAACTTAGACCTTCCTTTTGTTTCACTCTAAACCTCCAGTTGGGCTTTGCCTTTCTACCTGTCTCCAGTTGCAGCAAAGATAACTTCCTACAAAGAAATAAATGGCTTGAATCCTCCCAAATATATCCCTTCCTCCCTTCTATCAGGTACAAAATTAAATTACCCAATCTTCAAGGGCAGAGGCCATGCTTCCTTATTTCTACAAAGGGACATCCGGTATACTTGTTGGAGTGAAATACAACTAAGAAAAGGATGAGACATCTGCTCTCTCCTCATAAATAAGAAACTATGATTATTTTCAGTGTGCATTTATACTAAAAGGTTAATAGGCATTTTGCTAGCATACTTATTTTAAAAACAGGCTTTGGCTTCCAATGCCAGGTCAAGCACATCAAGATACAAAGGTTGTAAGAAGCTCCATATTCTATAAGGCGCTCCTTCTGTATTAAGGAGCTGTTCATACAGGCTGCATATTAAAATTTGCCACTGAATATTAAAGAGATGTGACCATCACAGTTGATGAACAAATAGTGCTACCGTGCATTAATTACAGAAATGGAAATCTGAGCTTCAAGCATTTCTCTGTCATGTTCAAGGGTCTTCAGAATTCTAGAGTAGATGAAACTCCCATCTTGACGTAACTATGCAACTATATTGTTACATATATTTCAAAAACACAAGCTGGAGTTTCAAAACCAGTAAGATTAAAATCTGCTGTTTAGCGGAATTGGTCCTTAGGATGCCTCACTCAAATGAAGATAAGTTCAGAAATTTGTGAAATTCCCAAGGTCTTTACTCAACATATTTTACAAAGGTGAAGCACATACACGGGAGGGGAGGGGCTGGGGAGGGGAGGGGAGGGGAGGGGAGAGGAGAGGAGAGGAGAGGAGAGGAGAGGAGAGGAGAGGAGAGGAGAGGAGAGGAGAGGAGAGAAGAGAAGAGAAGAGAAGAGAAGAGAAGAGAAGAGAAGAGAAGAGAAGAGAAGAGAAGAGAAGAGAAGAGAAGAGGAGAAATTCTTCATCAGAGTTGTAGAAGAAACCATCATTCTTAAGATTTCTTTCTTAAGCTAAGGGGGAGAAAAAAAAGACATTGATTCAACAGATGTTTTATTTATAGCTGATTTTTTTATATCAATAATAGCAATATATGTATACAGACACATACAATCCATAAGCCCACAAAAATGGGGAAAGTAGAAAGTGAGGGACATGAACTTCTCATACAAAAATCAAGGCTCATTTCAAGTATGCATATGACAAAGTAGAATTAGTGACCCTTAGGAAAATTCACTTAACAATTAATAAAGGGAAATTAAACTAATCTATAGGGTCCAAATTTCTAAGCATCGCATCAACTGAGACTACAACAATCAGATGCTTGTTTAAATATAAAAGAGAAGGAAGCTCTTCAGACCACTATATAGTTAACAGGTGACCTTCCTACCTTGTAATATCCTCCCTTCTTGGTTGACTAGCTCGGGATGGTGGGGGAGTTTCAGGGGGTCAGGTTTGCATATGTGTTGTGTTCCCCCCTCCTTTTGCAATCATGATGGTACACAAGGACACAAGGAAATTAACAAAAGCCAGGTCTCACAATAGAAATAGGACATAATGCAGATGATTGAAAACAACTGAAATACAGGGAATTCAATACAAAACCACACAACAAATTATGATGAAATAAGTACAGGTATTTCTATGATAGATGAATCTCTTCTATTCCGGCCACTGGGCAAAAAAGCTTATTTTATTAATAGAATTGTTATGTATTAAAGTATTTTACAAATAGTCCTGTAAATATAAACTATACTAGGTTGCAGTCACTTGCATAATTAGGTATTTTAAATCCTACTGAAGTCAACAAGAATCCAGCCTCCGCCAATTTGTAATATAGCCTACCGTATATATTTTACATATTCATATTCTTAAGCACTGCATATATTGTAAATAGCTGTTACTCTTCAAAAGATTAAATTATTTCAGCACTGAATTTTATAATCAAGAGCCAGCCACTTAAAGCATTGTAGAGAATGCTGCCTATCTCTTTTAAACCAAACATTCATGCTGGAAATAATATGATATAGGGATATTAATAAAATCCATAAACCGTTAATACTGTGGTGCCTGCTTTGTTCTGAATTACACATAGACCTTTTATGTTTATTCCTCACAGAAAATGCATTAAAAATGAGATTCTCTCTAATTGCACTCTCTGAAGATAGCTGGTAAAATCATTTCTAGCAGCTATAAATCAATTGCAGTATTTAAATGACCTGCCAGGTGCATCTTCTGGGTATCAGACTAATTAAGGGAATGTATTAATTGCAACTATTCATCAACACCACCAATGTTGTTAGGTAACCCTTACAATGAATCTTTTTGCCATATTATCCAGCAATAAAACTGCTGTTTGGCCAAGTGGTGGGTGTATGGAAAGATGGATTTTAACAGACAAACACAAACTAACGTTTGCTCCTAATTCTTTTTATTGACATATATTCTATCCCATCTAATGTTGAGGAACACGATTAATATGTGCAGGTTCACGGCAATAAAATATTGAATAACCTTTGTATATGTGTGTTGAGTGTGAGAGAATATATTTCTTCCAAAGCTAGGGAACTGCTGTCTTCGGGGTTTTTTTTTTTTTAGGTTTATGTTTTCACCAAATGGAATAGAAACAGTAATATGTGGAAGATCTCAAATAAATTTGCATACTTAAATGAAGGCTAAATACAAATCTAAGCAATGTCAATTAATTAAGTCAGCCTTGTCTGATTTCCTTGACTTGAAGGAGGGGCAGAATATTGCCTAGTGTAGATTTTCTAATGTGCATTAAAATTTTATAAAACATTTCACAGACTTTAAAAAAAATTATTTTATTTCCTGACTATTATTCTAGTTTTATAGATTTCACCAACAAAGTGTACTGAGATTTGGATTATATAATCTCCAGAGGCTGTAGAAACCTCTAGAACAATCATACTATTTTCAAAGATGGCAATCCATTTCTTGCTATTTCAAATACAATTGCCCCATAACTTAAACTTCAAACTTACCTCTGCTTTTCACTGAAGCAGGAATCAGCAGCATTCCCCAATAATGCCCAGAACTAGATACCACAGAGGAAAACCATGACATCGATCTGTCTCAGACTGATTACCTAATTTGACAGCTTCCATTTTCTTCTGCCCAGGGAGCCAACCAGGAGCAACAGTTTTTCAGTTTCCACAGTTTGGGATGAAGTCCAAGTTCATACATGCTTGTTCTGGGACATATATCCCACGTGAACCTTGCCTTTAACATCAGGTATTTATTGTGACTCTTGAGCTCTTCAGGTTGGATTTTAATCCAAATTGGAGAAATCTGCTTTACTATCTCTTCCTTGCTGACCTGTTTCTCTGACTGTTGCTACAGTTGTTTTTTTTAAAATGGTTAATAACACTGTGTCTTTTATCCTCCTGTTCTCGCAAGTCCTATCAGCAATGGGTGATATCTCCAGGACAGTTTTCTTCCCACCTTCAGAGTCAAACAGAGATTCCATGTGAAAATGGGCTTTTCTGCTTCAATCTTACTTCAGCCAAGTTGCTTTGGCAACCAAGGATAGACTGCCCTCTTCCATCTTCTAAATGAGTCCTGGACAGACCTCATTATCCAACTCTCTGTGCTTCTTTATGACAAGAGTATAACTCAATTGACAAGCACGTGAATTTCCCCATGTTTAAAGTTATGAGTACTCCAAAAATTCAGCAGGAAACCAACATGAATTGTTTTGGTTTGTTTCAAATGGAGGATATCTGTGATGACTTCATTGCCATTCTTATTTACACCTGAGAATAATTTTTTCCCCACTTCCTAAAATTTCAGAAGGAATCTCTGATATTTAATATGCTTATCAATTGAGAAGTACTCAAAAGTAGAACATTACAAGCAGCAAACTGTTAGGAAAATGGAAAACAGAACGTGCAGGCATTACAGGCAAATTGAAATACACAATAAATATAAAATGTGAAACTATGAAGAATGTCCTCATATTTGCAATTTTTCATCCTCATTTGCAAGCTTTCCTGATCATATACTGTATGCTTGAATTTAGTTTCTCTTGTGTGTGTGTACTTTAGGCCTATGTGAGGCACTTGTTCTGCCTAGGTCCAGACATATTTAATTCTCCTTTTCTCACTGCAGTCTGCAATCTCTATTGCCATCACAAATGAACTTGCAAGAAAACCCTTAAAATCTGCCTTTACAAAATGGCAACCATATTGCACGTGAGCTAGTACCGAATACCCCTTCCCCAAATTCCACAAACCCCCTCCCAAGCCCCCTCAAACACTCCAACTTCAATCAACTTCTCTATTTTGATATCCCAACAAATGGGTACACAGTCCAATGAAGTTCTAAACTGTAGCCAATTTTTAATGACGCATTAGGAGGACCCACGAAGAAGCATTTCGAGGAAGAAAAATAAGGCTCAAGAATCATGCCTTACTTACAGAATGCTTGTATCTGCTTCAATTTAAAAATAAATAAACACACACCCCCTTTTTTTAAAAGTTGAGTGGCGAAGCAACTGGCATTTAGTCACTATGGTGTCTGTGAGCTGTTCTATACCAAGACCCAGGAACAAAGTCAGCTGGTTTGAGCAAACAGAGGCCCCAAACATATATCAATGAAGGCCTTGTGCAAGGAGTAGAGTTGGGGGTAGATTCATTTTTATGGAAGAGTTTTAAGATGTAATGTGTTTACAAGCAGTTACCTTGCCAGACGCTGTGGATTTACTTAGCTAGTGGAAGCACACAGAATCACGCAACAGTCATTAAAGATTTGCCTCAGCATATATTCCCAGCTGCGAGTACTACGTTTACAAGGGTGATGTTATATATACTTTTTATATGATATTATCTTTATCAAAAAGGACTTTTTCTTGGAGAACATAATTGTCCCCTCCTTGAGCCAGGGTTTTAAAATGGCTATTAAGTGCTCACAAAATGGAACATTTAACTGTCATTTATATATTTAGTCACTGTTATTGCTATTTATTATTTTGTGCTGGGGCACAGTGTTCCAATCAAGGGTCAAAGCTCAATTGTCTAGTGGTGAACACTAACAAATAACTGAAAAGACAGCTAGGCAAATCCTATGTCCCAGAGAGGTTATATAGCCATAGCCTCTGCCACTTTCTTATGTATTTCGAAAATGCAAACTTCAGCAGAAAAAAAGTGAGGGAAATCTTTAAAGGAAAACCTCTAAAGAGATTAGAACTCTGCTTGAAGTTTTATCATGGAGAACTTTCACACTAAAACCTCTGGGTATTTTGTCAGTTTGGAGGAGAGAAACATTTTTGGCAAAGAGTTCGGGAGCGAGTCTAACAATCAGAAAAACATGCATGTTCAGATCATCTCTCTCCTGCGGTCATCAGACAATTGCATGAATCCATATGGAGAGTATGAAGCCAATCATCGCTTCTCAGGAAAAGTACGCATGGCGTATTATAGATATGTGGGCAGTGGTCGTACACGACAATCGATGTGTGAATTGCATGCAATTCCCTAAACAGAAGTGAAATGTGTCATGTCTAAGGCAATACTTCCCTGCTTCTAGAGAGTGTATAACTTTATTAAATTAGCTGACATAGATAAACAATTGTCTCCCAAAGATAGCTGCATCAGTTTTTTTTACATTTTTACATTTAGGACAAGGAAAAGCAATATATTTACCAACATTGCTTTGTGGATTATTCAGCCCTATATCAACAACACCCCACTTGCATCCTGAACTATAGTTTCAACTTTTTTTTTTGGCTGAGGCTGATAGGATTCTCTCTCTCTCTCTCCCTCCCTCCCTCCCTCCTACCCTCTCCCTCTCTCCCTCCCTCTTGTATTGAAATGGATATTCTCACCAATTTCTGATTTCTAAACTGGAGAAATAAAAGTTCACAAAATAAGATATTGTTCGTGTCTTCTGCTCTGCCCTCATATTGCTGAATGATCTTCCTTTTGTCCTAGATCTCCTCTCTATCCCTTTCACCTTCTCTCTCTTGCTCTCAACACTGTCCCCTTGATCCAGCAGACACAAGCAAGGCAGCTGATGTGTTATGCCTGAAAGTAATTTTAGACAGAATCAAATGCCCTAGAATCCTTAGTAATCCTCCTCAGATCCTGGTGCTGAGCCCTGGTTAGGCCCTTATATATTCAACAAATATCCTTCAGTCAGCAAGAGTGGAATCTGAAAATCTTTCTTGGAAAGGCTAGAGAGAGGACAAGTCCATTGTAAAGAAAGGGGGAGCTCAGCGGAGAATATATGCAAAAAGTACAATATAATATTATAGCAATCAATGGAAGGAGTGGCTAATCATCAAGGCTGAAAGCTTTGAAAACTTTTCCATATTTTATGCATTACTTAAACTGTGCTATATTAGTCAGAACACCTCATATTTTAAGTTGCGTTCTAATAATAGGATTTGTGTACCATGTTTTTTCAACAGCTGGGGAAGAAAGAAACATTGAGAAGTAAAGTGATAGCAGCAACCCAGCTGTTAACAAAACAAAGAAGGGATAGTAGCAGCACCAGCATGAACTGGAGACAGCATCACTCTGCTTTAGGTTGGTTAGATGCCATCAAATTGGACCCAAATCTTGATAACAATGTGTATAAATGCTCATAATTTCAAGTTTTATCCAGCAGTAATCTGTACTTCTCCTTGAGATAGACTGTCTTTATCATTTTATCCCATTCTTGCACTTTATTCATTGTCCTTTCTATTCCTTTCAACCTTGCCAAAAATTCTTTCTAATTCATCATCCACTCACAATACAAAGTTTATGAGCTTCTGTTTATTATTTCATCTATCTATCTATCTATCTATCATCTATCTATCATCTAGCTCTACATCTGTTTTGCAGTCCATAATACTGTTACGAACCACTTCCAGATCTGTAATTCTTTGGTGAGCATTACTACTAGAAATATCATTGTTTTAACTATTCCGATGTTTGTGATCAAAGAAATAATCTTATTTTTCACAATCTATTCTAGGTTTGTCATTACCTTCTTCCCTGGGATTAGTCTTCTCTACTTCTTCAGTTCATTGTTTAAGATTACCTATTCTTGAACCCAAGAATAGTGCTTCGCTTCACTTCTTTGCTATCAATATGTTCATTAAAATGTAGGTTCATAGTATGTTAGTCTTGTTAATATTTAACATCATTACTTTTTTCTTAATATTTAACATTAGCCCAGACTTTTTTCCCTTACATAATAAGTAAAAAGATCTAAGTCTCTCTTTCCTAAGTCTCTTTTCTTAGTCTTTTTAAGTCTCTGAGGAGGAGGGTTGCTATCAAGATATGTCATTTGCATATCTCAAATTGTTAGTGCTTCATTCTTTTCCTTTGAATTTACTAGCAAGTGTAACTCTACCATGATCTCCCATACACCAACATTACTCTTGGGGGTCACTGAAGCTGCTGAGCAGCTCTGCCCCCGCCCCCACCCAACAAGGTGACAATCCTCTAGGAGGGATGAAAGTGAAGACTGGAAATGGTCAATTAAAAATACTTTATTTGCTAGGGAGGAATAATTAAGGCTGTATTTGTCTGCATGAACTAGTTTATAACATTCATCCATTCTGTAGTTTCCAGAGATGTTATTATATATTATTATAAACACAGATTCTAGAATATTTATTATTTTCATAGTAAATATTCCTCAAACAACCATTATGGATATGAACTATGTTCTATTCTCCACTCTGATAGAATCATACAGGTAGGCCTTAACTTACACCCATTTCTTTAGTGACCTTTCAAAATTACAACTGAAAAAAAAGTGACTTATGGCCATTTTCCCCATTTATGACCATTGTGGCACCCTCGTGGTCATGTGATCAAAATTCGGGCAGTTGGCAACTTTATTACCAGGATCATGTGATCACCATTTGTATCATCCCAGCCGGCTTCCAACAAGCAAAGACAATGGGGGAAGCCAGATTCACTTAATGACCATGTGATTCACATAATAACTGCAATGATTTGCTTAACAACTGTGGGGTGTAAAACCAGTGGTGAAATCTACTTACCTTCCCTACCGGATTGGAACTGCGTGCTTTACGCGGGCGCCACCATCACACACGCTTTTTCACCCTCTGCGCATGCGCAGAAGGCTTTGCGCATGCGCAGAGGGTTAAAAACAAGAAAATGGCAACGTCCAGGCAGGTGGGCGGAGCCTTGCACTGCCACTGCTACCGGTTCTCTGAACCATCGGCGGCCCGGTACGTCCGAACCGGGCCGAACCGGTAGCATTTCACCCCTGTAAAAACTCATTTAACAACTGTCTTGCTTAGCAATGGAAATTTTGGGCTCAGTTTTGGTCATAAGTTGGGGATTACTTGAAGTAAAAATTACAACAATCCATATCTTTATGTTATGATCTCCATATCTCCATCCTCAGCCAAGTAACAGACCTTTTAGGATGCCAATGAAATATAGATAAACTATATGATGGTCTGTCTCAGAACAGCATAAGAATGCCTGAGTGAGTTAGTTTGCCCCATTTCTGAATTCCTAACTAAAAAGTGGGAGCCCAGTTTATAATCCAGTGCTTAAAGTACTTTGTCATGTCTCTTCAACCAATCTGGAGGTGATTTTGCTTGTTCTTGCCTTATCCTGAAACAAAATAATTACATTTTGTTTCCTTTTTCCATTGTCTCTATTAAAAGCTCACTCTTCCTATAAACTTTCCTTCCTTCCTTCCTTCCTTCCTTCTCATTCCTTCCTTCCTTCCTTCCTTCCATGTATTAGTCTCACCATACTATTTCCATGTCATCTCCTTATTTGAGAAACTCTAAAAGCTCCAACCCATGCCTTTAAGCTATCACTATTAGTGATGGTATCCTGGCTTGTTTTGATTGAGTTTGAATGGCTCTTTGAATGCACTGTATATCCACTTTAGAAGCAGCTCCCCCCATTAGCGGATGCAGGGTGCATAAGTCCAGTTGGTACATATCATATCTCTGTCTTTCTTTATTCCTGGATCTGGCTCATGGGAACCATGTCTTCATAGATTTGCATGAACAGAGATCACACAGCAACACCTTTCATTTCCTCATGGGCACCACCATGACCCAAATCACTTAATTCTCCTTCCATTCACACCCAGCAGGTCTTCTATTTTCATCGCCCCCTAATTTAAATGGATACTGTGACTTTTCTACTCATGTTTCAGGCTCTTTTTAGAAAAAATACACTTGCTGTTTATTGATTTAGAAAGCACTGAAGAATGCAATTTTTGCCAGCTCCCCAAAGTGATGAGTTTTGTCTACAGTGAAATAAACACAAGTTATCAGATTTAATTCACCTTTCTCATAGTATGCAATTGTAAAACAATAGTATGACAACAAGGAAGTTTTAAAGAAGAGATTGGACAACCATTTGTCTGCAATGTTATAGGGCTTCCTGCCTGAGCAGGAGGTTGGACTAGAAGACCTTCAAGGTCCCTTCCAACTCCGTTATTCCGTATTCTGGTCTTTTTTTTTTTTTTTTTTTGCAAACACTCAAGGTGCTACTGAATTTCCATCTATCTTACGCTTAACCCTTCTAAATGAATTCTAAAATAAACTCTCTTTCCAGATGAGTGCAACTCCTATTGGCCTCATGGTGATGTGGACGTCATTTTCTTGGCAACTGTGGTGGAATGTAGTCTGGATTCCCAGGAGTGAGAGGCTGCATTCCAGAGGGCACAGAGTCAGTGAATCATGGGATGTTTGGCCTGGAGGAAGAGAGTTAAGAAGGCTCCTCCCTAATTATTTCAGGATATATTTATGGTGATATAACTAGTTGCTTTCATTTGGCAAGATTTCTACTCTATAGGCAAAGAACAATAAAGGAAACTACTCAGAAGCAACCACGTGTGTCTGTCTTGTTTCTTGGAGAGTCTGACAGCAACAATATTGTAGGGAAAAAGATTTGCCACTGCTTACTTCCAGGAGGTTTTAAAGACTTTTCAGTCAACTTTACTCTCCTGGGATTTCATGTTGATCATCTATACCAGAGGTCTTCAAACTTGGCAACTTTAAGACTTGTGGACTTCAACTCCCAGAATTCTCCAGCCAGCTATGCGGGCTGGAAAATTCTGGGAGTTGAAGTCTACAAGTCTTAAAGTTGCCAAGTTTGAGGACCCCTGATCTATACAATCCTGCTTAACTTTTTGACATCAGCCATGGTTGGCTAGGTACTGTCAGCTAGTGGGACATTTTGGAGTTCTTTCATGTGATCACTGAATTTGTATGAATGAGCTTTAAATATTTTTAAGTATGAGATGCAATTGTGAAATTATTAGCAATCAAGTTTACAAATGCTTACCAGACAAAGTACTTTGATTCTAATCTGCCTATAGTCTGTAGTATATGTTATAAATATAGTATATGTTATGTTATACAACATGTTAAATATAATATATTGCGCTGTATTATATATTGCATAAATAACATTCTATATGAAGTACTTTTGGAATGACAAAGTGGAATAATTCTGATTGTTATGTATGGTTTTATATCACATCAAATAATTTGACCATTTTAGGATCATAATTGACAACAGTGTGTAAAAAGGTCCTTCAAAACCCATGGATATGCAAACATACAGTAGTGCCTAGTCTAATCTAATCTAGAGCCTAATCTCTTTCAAGAAATGTGTGGCTGCCCTCTACAGCTGCCAAAGCACTACACAGGCTTTGTATGTTCAGCATAATATGTTCTAAAGGTGCTTTTTCAAGAGGCAAAAGGACTTTCTGGTTATCAGAGCTGAAGAAGCTTCTTGGATGAGAAGGGAAACATCTTCAAAGAAAAACCAGAAAGTCCAGTTGCCTCTTGAAAAAAGCACCTTTGGGACAATCATGACCTGGATGACTGAGAATCTCCATAGATGTTCAGCATAATGCTTATCACATCTGACAGTGCATCCCCATGATAGTGGCATTGCCTAACTATACCACCTGCTATCTTTTAACTCAGCGATGGGCAACAAAAGGTCCTCTGATGTACTTGCACTGAGCTCTCATTGTTCCTCACTTTGGGCACTATAGGCCAGGACTGATGGAAGTTCATCAACATTTAAACAGCATATAATCCCCATCCCTGTTTTAACAGGAGGCGCCAGGGATTAAAGATAGAAACCTCCTGTGGTCAAAGTTTATGCTCCAAAATTGAACTTATCCAACATATTCTTACATGCACTGCCTTGCTTCTACAACTTTGTTTGCCATACACCCACCTGTAGTTACAAGGTTGA
Organism: Diadophis punctatus similis; assembly: GCA_023053685.1. NCBI lineage: Eukaryota > Metazoa > Chordata > Lepidosauria > Squamata > Dipsadidae > Diadophis > Diadophis punctatus. The sequence goes on along the minus strand of JALIGW010000001.1, from coordinate 189,329,235 downwards.
GCGTTCCTTTATAAAATTAAGTCAAATTACATGCAGCCTGTTGGATAGAGGTGGATCAATATTATCTCCATATTTAAGATGGGAAGGCTTAGAAATAACACCTTGCCTAAAGCTGCCTCGTGAATCCACAAAGGTGTGGTTTGAACTGGAGGCATCAGAGATCCTAACTTTCATTAGGACTAAATCACGATACGGCCCAAGATGCGATAGGGTTTGACACCCCTACTAATCCAACCTCATTGCCTATGTGTATAAAAATCCAGAGATGGGGTAACCTAAATCCTGGTAAAATAAAAATGACTTCATCTGACATCTAAAAGACATCAGAATGGATTCTACATCTTTTCCAAAGCTGTGGTTTTTTAAAAAAAACAGGACTACTGCAAAGTCTCTCTTTTAGAGAGTGGATGAAAGTAGAAGTAGGCTGCTATTTGCAAAAGTGTTAGAATAATGAATGGATTAAAGGATACATTAAAAAAACCTGAGAGTAATATTAATGGGTACAGGATGAATCTGTCAATAAGCTTAATGAGACTGATGGTGACTCAACTGTTCCTGAACACCTTACTTTTGACAAAGGAAGTCTGCTACTGAATGGAAGAAGCTGGAAGCTGGTAAAAATGCTTTCATTCCCATAGCTATCAGTTCATTATTGCATCATCTCCCAGTTTCTGTAACTTGCCTGCTTTTAATTAGGCTTCTTAGTAAATTTGGCATTTGGCATTCTTTCCCCTTGAAAGGCTATTGGTGTCTCTAACTACTATGGCTAACTAAAAACTTTGGCTCTGATTTCTGGACCAAAAACGTTGTCATTCTTATGATCCTCCTTTTTATACAGGTTTTCAAAATACAGGGGGGGGGGGGGGAATACTGCCATCCAGTAAGATAAACAACTGCTGAGTTTGTATATTAGCTTGCCAAAGAATATTGTCCTTTTGCACTGTTTCATGCTAAACAATTTGGTGGGGAAATGTTAAAAATTTAAATGTTGCCTTCATGAGCAGCAGAGGTGTAAAGTTGGACAGCACCGTAGGAGTAGAAACCAAATCTTATTCAGCCATAACCATTTCAGCAAGTCCAGGATGGTTGATACGAAGATCTTTCATTTTGGAGATTCAACAAGTTACAACTCCTGATCCAAATCTCTTCTATGGTCTGTCTTTGAATTTATATGTTATGCCATCACTTTACGATAAATATTGCTGTGATCAGAGGAAAAAAAATGCACTAGTAGTAGCATTTTGTTCTGAGGGGGAAAATAGTACTGCCGAAATTACTCTATGTTAGTGACATTTAATTGTAGCATAAAAATTAAACACCATTTACTCAATTTAAAATCAGGGCAGTATGCAAATTAAGTAAGTTTCAATTCATGTCTTCTTAGTCACATCTGTTGGCAGTTTGAATAGTTTTAGTGTCATTAATTGTTATAAAAGTGCAAGATTTGCTGTATGCTTGCCACTTAGGACCAAAGGCACAAAAGTCTAATTGAACTAAGTAATTAGTAATTTGTCATTTCCTATTGTCAGCAATTACTTTCTATTGGAAATCCACATTGAAAATTCTAATTTGAAGTGAGGTTTGCATTTTACTGCTGTCCATCCAAATTAGTTTTAAATTGACAGCTACGTTTTCATTAAAATGTAAAGATATTAACTATACCTGTAAACAGTAAAACACAAAATCTGGCTGCACATGAGACCATTGATAAATAAATTTGACAGTAAATAAATAAAATAAAATCTAAAATAGCTTTTCTTCTTTCAACCCAGAAATATCAATTTTTAGATAAGCAAGTTTTATTTTTTTTAAAAAAAAATCCCTACCATACTGCTATAATAGCATCCCTGCTATTTAAAACAAGGAAAGGAGATTTCATTTTGTTTTTCGTTTTTCCAAGCTACATTGCAAAAACTGAGATCCACAGGTTCTTCCTGTTTAGCGTATATAGTCATGTGAGTGAGTAGGTGGGGCATCTTGAACAGCTGCACAGAACGGAACCTTTTAACAAATGTAGTTTGCAAGCAACACTTGCTTCATTGTCTCTCTCTCCCCACAATCAAAGATGCAGCATCCTGACCTTAATCTGAAGGGAATTGGAGTGTGATGTGTCGTGTGGTTTCCCTCACTTCATTAAAATCCCCAATGCTCACTGTATTGATAGAACATGGCTGCATTCCCAAGTGACTTATCAGTGACCTGGTATCAGATAACCTCAGACCATGGCTGTCCAAATTATATTAAGGGATAGCTGTATTTCAGCTCGGCTACATTTGCAGTGGGTGGCAAGCTCTTCCTTTTTTTTTTCTTTTATGGTTGGCAAAAGAAAAATAATTTTAAATTCATGATGCCTAAAACAAGGTTGAAGCCCCCATGAAGAAAGTAGAAGGCTGAATCTCTACTTTCCGTGCATTTTCCCCATATACAGTAGCTATGGAGGGGGGGAGGGGAAACGGAAAGAACAAATCCCAAGAATAGGGCTAGTCTATGTGGCTGTAAAAATAGAGACAATCACTAGGTGGCAACAAAGAGACACAGAGTTCTAATTCTTGCTGCCATCCAAGGTCACACCTTTTTCCAGGCCACTCCTTCCAAACAGACTGTGTAGGTGGAATAAGAAAAACAAATTTGGCTGGATTTCTCCGGCCTCTTGTTTTTATGACCAACATTTAGGAGCCCATTTCTACTTGTGTGTTCTGTCTCTCACTATTCTACTATCGCCTAAACTCAAAATCTGTTCCAAACGCTTCTCCGCTATTAGGACAGTATAGAGAAAGGGTGAATCTGGTTCAGGGGAAACATTACTTTTCAATGGACTAACTGTTTTGACTATAATTCCAAACCATTCTCTTTCTAAAATTTCTCTTTGCATGTGCATTTCATCGCATTGGTTTAACAAGTTTTCAGCAGGTGTATATATAGACAGAATAAAGGAGAAAGATTTTTTTAAAAGAACAGAACCAGAGAAAAAAGAGAGAAGGACAAAAGAGGGAAAGATTGGTTGGTTAACCTAAGATAGATATCCATGAAGTTGTCCATGTATACTTTGAAACAAATCCCCAAAAATTCAGTGAGATATTTATACTAAAGTTCCCATCAACCAGGAAGATCACAGCTACTTACAAAAGTTAAGTCACACAATTATTAACACATCCTTTAAAAGGACTCATGAAAAAGTGATTTTGAAGAGGCGCTAGACTGACATCATCTAGAAATACTTAGAATTGCAACCTTCATATATAAAGCCAAATCACATTTGCAACGTCCATATAAGTGTTTTGAGAATCCCTGTTCATGCATCCTATTTTTCAAAAATAACAATTAATTGCATTTTCTCCTGCAGCGCAAAGCATCCTTCAAAGATATGAGAAAGTTAAACTGGTATCTGGTAAAAAGAAAGAAGAAAGAAGAAATCTTGCAATAGAAACTATTGGCTTATTAGCTTACAGAAACATAATAAAAGAAGAGACAAGTTCTGAGAGAAATTACACTGTTGTCCAACATGGAAGAAAAGAAAAATTTTGATTTGGAAAGGACTGGCAAAGCAAGTTAGAAACACGTTCAATTATTAACTCATAAAATTAGAACCTATTAGAGCTAGGATACTATATAAATGCACAATTGTGTTTCTGATAGTTCAATAATTGCTCAGGGTGGCTTTGGATCTTAATTGCAGCAGTACAGTATTCTTACATACACACAGACATTGTTTTCAGTATAAGAGAAACTAGAACTACCTTCTTCAATGAAGCCAATTACTTTGGTTCAAACAGATCATCTCAAGCTATGTACACCAAAAGCATGGACAGAAAACCCATTCTGCTAACCATGATGTACCTGAACTCACTCTGTTAAGTGGATATTAATTAACACTGCTTCACAATAGAATTCCTATGAAATTGCGCGCATTATATACGCATTAAAACCCAAAAGGCTCACCAAAGCGCTCCCTGTGATTAATATTGTAAGAAAGAAAAGTGGAGAATCACCATGATTTATTGCCAATTAGTGACAGATGTTGTCGACTTTTCTTTAAACAGATGAAATAGCCTTATTATGATGCCAGGGGCAAAAAAAGAAAAAAGGTGCGCGCGGTGGGAGAGAAATTACATGGTTCAGGCGTGGGATTCAGTGTTCATTCTATAAAGGAATTTTGGTGGGATTCAAAGTCCAAACTTTGGTTTGGACATCCACTAGATTTCATGCAGGTTGATACAACCAGTAAATTTCTGATTTTACATCCTACACTATTAATAATTAGATGCTTCACGTGTACTAAAATCTTGATGCTGTAGGAAATTTAAGAGAAGAAAAGCCACCTCTGCACATCTTAGTTCTTATCCCCTAGTGGTTCGGGCCAATATATTCAAAGTACCTGGAGCCTTTCCATCCTTCCTTTTATGCACTTGCGCTTAGCTGCCAATAAGGCACTGTGTGAACCAGAGAATTAAATTAAAAGTTCAATAAACACTGATCAATATTCGTGTAAATATTGAATCCATAAAACGATCTTCTCCTTAACTGTAGTTATACTGCAGGTATTCGTCCAATATATTCTCCCTGGTGGAACGGAGCCGCTTGCGTTTCGCAGCTTCCAGCCCGGCTCAATTCATCGCTCATAAAAAAAAAACCCGGCAGGAAAGGCCGGCGCGCTTCCCAAGCCGAGCTCCTCCGACTCGCAAACTGTCGGCGGGCGCCGAGCTCGCCGGCGGAATAAAAGAAGCCGTCTTCCGTCTAACATGTAAATAAATCATCAGCCTCACTTTCTTGAGCACCGGCTGCTTGTCATTCAGGGAAATAATGGTTAATCGATGGCTAATCGATGGAGACGTGTAACGTATTAGTTTGCAGTCCTTCATCATCCTATTTTCTTCAATTGCCTGGGGGGTCGCGTGCGGTACTTACACAATCAATGGCGGGAGCGGGCGCGGGGGGGGGGAGAGGCAGAGGCGATCATTCAACTGGCACGGAGAGCCCGTCAGCGGCTCTCTCTGAGGGAACAAGGGACCGGGAGATGGGTTTTTTTTCCCCCTTCGGCTGAATGCGCTGGGAAACGGGGATACCCAGAGTTGCGGGGAGGAGGGAGGGGGAAAACGGGGCACGGTTACGAGTCGCTTCGAGGAGTGGCGGCACTCGGGGAAAAGGCAACTTTTTCCCGGCTCCGCAAACGAAAAGCGCCTGGAGGGAAGTGAGACTCCAGGCGAGGGAGGCCGAGGGGGTTATTCTCCCCATTTCACACAACCGGGGAATTTTGCCCCCGTGGCATGTGGACGTTACAAATCCTCCGTCCAAGCCACGCTCAAAAAAAAAAAGGTTCCTTCTTAGCCGAGCGCCTCGGCAAACAGCTTTGAAGGCCCCGCCAAGATGGGCGAAGACGAGGGAGAGGTTTTCCCTCGCGTAAAATGTCTAGTTTTGATGTGTTCCTTTCAGGGGGATAAAAAAAATCCATTTATTTCAAAAGAAATGTAAGCATGTTTGTCATCAACATCAGACCGCGACAAGCTTGACTGGCTTCCCTTAAGCCCCCGCGGAGGGCCGCAATCAGTGCATTAATCATGGCTTTTAGCATTTCCCTTGCAAATCTGCGCCGTTTGGACTGTCACCGGGCGCGCGGACGGTACCGAAGACGCATTTCAAGGCTTTTTTTTTTCAGGGAAGAGTTGCAAGCCGAACAATAGCAGTTCAAAGCGTGGGGCGCGGGGGGGGGGGCGTGCGTCCGTAGGTACCTAAGGTAAGCGAGGGATACCGGCGCGCGCAGGCCCGGGTCAGCCGCGGGAGTTTGCGTATGGGATATACGCAGCCGTCGGGGCTGTGTGAGGGTGAGCTCGGGTTAGCCGCGGGAGTTTGAGTGTCAACAGCACCCTCTTGTGGCCGAAAAGCCTCCAGATAATCTCCCGCTTCCGGCTTTAAAAACTTGCTGCTTTGGAGCGATTTCGGGGTCTGTCCCGTCTGAAGCTTTCGACGTGAGACATCGCCATCAAAACGTAAAATACAAGCAGAGTTAGAGGGAAAAAAAGGAAGCCGTTTTGTTCAAACTAAGGTCCGCCCTAACTAGGGCGAGGCAGGCTGACGACGAAAGGAAGATATTTCTCTTTTGCAAAGCCCTTCTCAAAACGTGGTGGAAGATCTGCAAAGCCAAATAAACGAATATTTCAAAATGTCTCCTTTTTAATTTCCAGTACAGTAAATATCGATATAGTCCAGATGAGCCAAAGCTCTTTGGGTCTTCAATTATTTTTAAGAGGATAAGGCGGTCCTGAGGCCAAAACATTTGAGAATCACAACAACTCTGTGCTGAGCACCCCTTTCCTCTGGTTCCTATTCCCTTAAACCAGGGTCCAAACTCAGCTGAGGGAAAAATTTGGAAAAAACATGACTGCATCCCTAACCCCCACTCATAGAGAAGAGTAAGGTGGGACGGAGCGATACCTTCTAAAATGTCTCTTGAGGCATCGTTTCTCAACCTTGGCAATTTTAAGACATGTGGCTTACAACTCCCAGAATTCCCCAGTCAGAATAGCTGATGGGGCAGTTAGCTATTCTGACTGGGGAATTCTGGGAGTTGAAGTCCATGTGTCATAAAAGTTGGTTATAAATGTAATAAAACCAATATGGCGGTTTATTAGGAGGGTCAAACACATCTCTAGACTTAACAGCCTTTTGGTGTCCCAAAACGCTTATATGGAGTTGTTTTGTTAGGTATTTTCAACAGTGGAGATAACCAAGAAGATCAAGCCTGTTATTCAAGGGAGCATTTGTTGCTTTTTAAAAGAAAGAATTCTCTGGGAAGAGAGAGAAGAAAGCGCTATTTATAAAGGTAAAATGATACTGAAAGAGACCATTTGCCTTTTCATTTATGTATTTATTTACAGAGCTTACATGTCTCTCCGAACTGTCATTTAGTGTAGCTACTTTTTTATTTTAAAAAACCATTTTAATAAAAACTCTGCTTTGAGGTGCTGTTCCTGGTCAAAAAGTAACACCATCAAGCAGATTAGATTCATTTTCAAGATTTTCTATTCATTTGTTTCCAATACTGAAACAGAAAACAGACTGTAGTATTTGAAGTAAAAGCAGATGACCATGTGCACGCACATATATAAGTCAAATTACATAGATGCCACGGGGAATGAAAACCATTTCTGCAATATTCAAATACTGTATATGACAAATATGCCATCACATTTTTTGAGGTGATAGAAAAAAATGAATATAAATTACAAAGAAAAATACTTGCTGAGCTTTGGTCTCTTCACTGCAAATGTCTACAGTTCTTGGTTCCTTGACCACAGCTCAGACAGCTGAATACAAAGAACAAATTGTGTAAAATGGTGGTGACACAAAAGTCCCTAGACTAGAAAGCATGTGGTTTCAACCTGGGCCTAGCAGGCAAAGTCCTTAAATGCAGCCCAGACTACTTAAAGTGCCAGATGCAATTTTGTTTAGCAACAACCAGGTTGTTGCTTTTGCTATGCTTTCTTTGCAACTTCAGGGGAAAAATTGTTACATTCCACCTCATACCATTGGGTTTAATTCATCTTAATTTTGTTTTACCTTGCTTTTGTTTTTAAGACTATTATTTTTCCGTTCATTTAATGGAAAAGCACTAGGTTGTTACAACTTGGAGCCACAAGAACCTGAAGGTATCTTTGGAAAATGCCAGTCTTTGCATAATCTGAAACAAAAAGGCCTCCATCAATACCTTCCTCCATTCATCTGCTGACTTGAATCTGGGCGTTCATTAGCTGTCCCAAAGAGGTCCTGCGGTTTCTGCATCAGTAGAAAATGCAGAGATTTTTTTAAAATGCATTCTGCTTTGTGAAATATTCTGAATTACAGTTTTTTTTTGGGGGGGGGGAATAATAATGCCTGTCTCCTATGAAGTGGTTTGTAGTCTACAAAAGCTTATACCATAGTAACTTGGTTAGACTTTAATGAAGTATTTAGATTTTTAAGAGAAACACACACACAAAAATCATGCAGATATAGAAAAGGCTTATGATTAAATATATGAAAGCCCCACATGTTGAATGGAGAGTTTCTTCATAATTAAATGTAAATTAACACTCTTTGGTTAGAACAATATAAGCACTAGGATTGTACAAAATCATCAAAGGAATACATTGCAATACATTGACATAAACAAAAGACACAGATATACAAACACAGACATGAGGGGTTCCAAAGCAGGGGTGAAACCCAGCAGGTTCTGACAGGTTCTGGAGAACCGGTAGTGTAAATTTTGAGTAGTTCGGAGAACTGATAGCGGAAATTTTGAGTAGTTCGGAGAACCAGCGAATACCACATCTGGCTGTCCCCAGAGTGGGGTGGGGATGGAGATTTTGCAGTATCCTTCCCCCAGGAGTGGGGAGGGAATGGGGATTTTGCAGTATTCTTCCCCTGGAGTGGGGTGGGAATGGAGATTTTGCAGTATCCTTCCCTGCCACGCCCACCAGGCCACACCCACCAAGCCACGCCATGCCCACCAAGCCACGCCCACAGAACCGGTAGTAAAAAAAATGTATTTCACCACTGTTCCAAAGGCTGTCGTTTCCACAGTTCTTAGGGTATCAGCTTGGAAAGCTGTTCCAATTTCCTCCACAGAGATGGGCCTGCAAAGATGCTTTGCTTTGCTGGCAATTCCACCAGAAGAAGAGTGTCGGGAAAAACCTATAAAGCAGCCACATTCCATCTCCCAAGGATGATGCAGCTGCTTAAATGTGAGACAGGATGCTTCACCCACATCCATGCATTGTGTGATACTCTTTTCATAAATATTTTGCCAGCCCTGATAAAAACACCTGCACTCACTAGTCTCCTCAAAACTATGGTACTCTACATATATTCATGTGCAACTCACAGAATTCGATATTTAATGAGGCTTACATTGGGAAATGTCAGTTTCAGGAATGCCATCAAAGATATAAACTCTTAACATTGGATATTTTGAATAATCTATGCAAGGATATCTAGCATCTTGGGATAAAGTAAAAGTAAAGGTTTCCCCTGTCCAGTGGTCTCTGACTCTAGGGTGCTGTGCTCATCTCCGTTTCTTAGCCGAGGGAGCCAGTGTTGTCCAAAGATATTTCTGTGGTCATGTGGCCAGAATGACTGTATGCCAAAGGCACATGAAATGCTGTTACCTTCCCGCTGAAGTGGTACCTATTTATCTATTTGCATTTGCATGCTTTAAAATTGCTGGGTTACTCTCATTCTAAGAGTAGTAACCCTCTGACACTTTCTACCTCCTCATATTCAAGCTGTAATCTGGCACTCTTAAGACTGGTGAGTTTAGAGCAGTATCCAGGGCAGAGGGAATGGATTCTGATAATGATCCTGCACTCAGACCTGACTTAGTGTGCAAGAAAATCAATTGAATCACTTGATCTTCCTTTGGAGGAATAATCTTCATAGGAGGCCATTATAATTTTTATGTGAATCAGGTACTTGATGCTACCATTTGCCAGAAAGTGTTAATAAAATCTACCTTGAATACATAATTATTTCTCTGAAATACAATGAAAGAGGTAGGTTTCTCGGGTGAACTTATATGCTATAGCACCGTTATACCCTTTTTGCTATTTGTACACAATTATTTTTGTACTTAAACCAACTTTGCAGTCAATATTTACAATGAAACCAGAATACAATCAATAATACAACACTAGAGAGCACATTAACAAGTCACAGAAAGTTACTACTGTGTTTGCTCTATAATATTGTAAATAACAGGATATGAACATTTTATAAAAGCAGGAATAAATAGCATTTTGCATCACACTTCGCCAAAATAATTAATCAAACTGCATTGATAATGCAAAATAATTAATCAAACTGCCACCCTCAAAGAGCATCTGGAGACTGCAATTGGTACAGAATTCAGCTGCACAAGCTGTGATGGGTGTGCCGAGATACACCCACGTAACACCCATTCTCCACCAGCTGCATTGGTTGCCTATTAGTCTCCGGTCGCAATTTAAGGTGTTGGTTTTGACCTTTAAAGCCCTACATGGCTCAGGGCCAGGCTACCTTCGGGACCGCATCCTACCACACATCTCCCTACGACCAGTTAGATCCCACAGAGTGGGCCTCCTCCGGGTTCCATCGGCCAAACAATGTTGGTGGGTGGGGCCACGGGGGAGAGCCTTCTCTGTGGGAGCCCCGTCCCTCTGGAACCAACTCCCACGAGAGATCCGGACTATCCCCACTCTACTGGCCTTCCGTAAAGCTGTAAAAACATGGCTCTTCCGGCAGGTGGGGTGAAAAAGAAGATCAGATTCCCCCATGAATGAATGTTTTTTAAAATAATGTTCTGGTTTTTTTAAACTGCTATTACTGTTTTTATTGTACTGTTCTTATCTATGTTGTACGCCGCCCTGAGTCCTACGGGATTGGGCAGCTTATAAGAACGTTTATTAAATTAAATTAAATTATTAAATTGTGACATTAATGTTATATGAGAATGATGCTCCCATGACCAACTCTTATCTTTAACATTCAAACTTAGTATTTTGACATCCATAAGAAGTACCATTTAAATACATCTCCAAGAAGTCTAGATTCATGTTTTCTTCTGCAATAACAACATACATTGTATCTAAATATAATTTGTTAACTCTGATTATGATCCCAAGGACACTGTCAAACCAGAGCTGAGTTTGCTGAATTAGCATATATGAAATGATAGCAACAATTAAACATTTTCATTGGGCTACAGAGAAGCTTCATGACCTGAGAAAATCTTTAGCCATGATCTAATGCAGGGGTGTCAAATTCAAGGCCCGGGGGCCAGATCCGGCCCACAGGGTGCTTAGATCCAGCCCACGGCTGCCCTGGAAACAGCGAAGGACTGGCCCACAGTGTTTTTGCTGACAGAGGGTTGCAGGAGGCCATTGCAGCCAAAACAGAGAATGCGAGGCCGTCGCAGCCAAAAACGGAGCTCGGGAGCCCGTTTTCACTGGCAGAGCGCTCGTGCCACCACAGGCACCTCGAAAACGAGGAATGCTGAGCTGGCCACGCCCACCCCAGCCACTCCCACCCCAGCCCCCTGAGGTCAAACACAACCCTGATGCAGCCCTCAATAAAATTAAGTTTGGCACCCCTGATCTAATGGATACAGATTAAAATATATCTACAGTTAATACACAGAGTAACCATGATACTACATTCTTATTTGCAGCCAGTCTTCAACCATGGTTTAAGTATGCAGATATGTTAGTTATGGCAGGGGTGGGTTCTAACTTACCTCACCGCCGGTTCACTTCTTCCCGCACCATGTGGGCACGTGCGCATTGTGCTTTGCGCGACTGCGGCTGCAAGCGCATGCACACTACTGAAAACCAAGCTTCTGTGCATGCACAGAAGCAAAAAAAGCTTCTGCACATGCCCAGAAGCCAAAAACAAGATGGCGGCGCCTATGGCGGCGCCATTAGAGCCAGTTCAGGGGCGTGGCCAACCGGCGATTGCTCCCCGTTCATCAAGCGGGGGGGAATTCCCACTACCGGTTCTATAGAATCGGTCCGAACCGGGAGCAACCCACCTCTGAGTTATGGAATGCTTAACTGCAATTGAGAAAAATCTGTAAATCTGCTATGCATGAGATCTTACGATATCTAAGTGCTTTCTTCTTTACTTTTTTCTGAAGATTCAACAGTTTTATCAAAACATAGGAAAACCAAGTACAGTATAGGAATATTTTATCTGCTTTATTATCTTCTCACACAACAGTACATGTTAACATTGACTTAATATAATGAAAATGCATCCCAGGCTATGTTGTTTCTTCTCTATCATAGCATGTTAGCTAAAAAAATTAGATGTAAATGCTACAGTATCTGCAATATTCTCCCAATGACCATAAGATTTCTGCCTAAATTTTGAAACTTTGGCATCAAACTTTCATTTCCGAAGACTCCAAGAGCTCCACATGAATAGCCAAACAAAATTTAAAATTCAATTTATAAAGACAGCTGACAAAATGAAAGCAAAGAGAATGATGATACATGTTTATTGTCACAAATGATGTTAAATACCATATTTATATCATCAGCAAAACAATGACAAATGAAAGACTTAGCAAAGGTTATGGTTTGACAAAATAACATTTTTAAAAATGTGGACACCAATCAAATTGCTGGAAGCACCAATGATGCAACACTTTCTGACACTAAAGTCTTTACCTCTGCTTAAATATATATGGGTTTGTTTGCTGCAATGGCTTAATGTCAACTTTTGTCCATAAACTCTTTCATAAAGCAGAAGCAGAAAAAATGATTTAAGCAGCTCAATTTGTCTGTTTATCTTAATCTTTAACTATTCCCATATGTCTTGGCTACATGATGTATGACTCCTTATAAAGCCATTTTTCACTGATATCCAAGACCAAAAAAAAAAGTCAGGGTAATAACCTTTTACCCACACTACTTTCCAAAACAAGTCTGCAAAGCAGACTTTAGGCTGTCAGAAAAGATATAGTGATTTTGATCAATCTAGGCCCTTTTGGAAATTGTTTGCATGCAATCTATATGCTCACCTTTAACCATCAAATTCCAAAGAAACCTGGAAGTATAACTCCAGTTGTAATGTCTCAGATTGCAGCCAAAAGGTGGAAGATTCAGTTTCAGAAGTCTTAGGATTGTATTGAAGTGCAATGATGGTACAATATTACATTTTTGAAGTCAGGCACTTTTCATAATCGCTGCAACCAGGTTGTAGGTTGCCAGAGTCGACGTGTATTCACAGAGAAAGAAAGAGTAGCAGCTCACACAGTCCAGCATCTGGGGTAAGATAAGTTTGGGGTGTCCACAGATGTAAGCAGGGGAAATCAAGATGAAAAGAGTAGTTTGTTACAGGAATTATAACATTTATTTTATTTTATTTATTTATTTTATTTGTCAAAACGTGTACAAGATAACAGGTATGGTATAAACATAAACAAAAGCAAAGTAGGTATAGGTAAATTTGGACAATAGGACAGTAGGACAGGGACGGTAGGCACAATGGTGCGCTTATGCATGCACCTTACAGACCTCTTAGGAATGGGGTGAGGTCTACTGTAGACAGGCTAAGGTTAAAGTTTTTGGGGTTTGGGGGAAGAAACCACAGAGTCAGGTAGTGCATTCCAGGCATTGATCACTCTGTTTCTGAAGTCGTATTTTCTGCAGTCGAGTTTGGAGTGGTTTACATTAAGTTTGAATCTATTGTGTGTGCGTGTGTTGTTGCGGTTGAAGCTGAAGTATTCATTGACAGGTAGGACATTGTGGCAGATGATTTTATGAACCACATTTAGATCAGATCGAAGGTGATGTAGCTCTAAGCTATCTAAGCCCAACATTTCAAGTCTGGTGGAATAAGGTATTCCGTTGCGAGCAGAGGAGTGGAGGACTCTTCTTGTGAAATATTTCTGGACTCTCTCAATTGAAGAATTTATTTATTATTTTATTATTTTATTTTATTGAGTTATTATTTTATTTATTCATTTATTGAAGAATAAGTCTAGTTGTCTGCTCTAGTTGCTTGTAAAATTTTGAAAGCTCTGAGTTCAGCCAGCAGGAATCATAGCTGGAAACAGCCCATCTCCTAAAAAAAAAAAATACCAGCACTGAAAGTATTGGGTAATTGACAATTTATCATCCAGAAACTCCTAGTAGCCAACCAAAAAGATGAAGACCATTTTTAATATGCACATTGCCTTGGTGTGAACTTCCCAGAAGATTTTCTTATTGGTTTGTGTTAAGCTTCTATGAGGAACATAAGTTTAGCCCTACAGGATCAAACTAAAGCCTGTTTAAGTTAAGTCTTCGGTTCCCATGCTAACAGAATGTCCCAAAAATGGACACAAAGAAAGGGGGCATCTTCTTGTTGCTCATGTTGTAGAATAGGAGACGAGGGCCACTGAGTAGATTTCAGAACAAACCAACAAACCATGAACTGTGTGCAACTTTCAGAAATGTAGTTGACAAAATGCAGAGATTATTTTTTTAAAAAAATGTTTACAGCCAACTTGGAGAAGCGGTTGGTAAACAAATGTGGAAAACATGAAGGAGGAGCCGAGGTAGCGCAGCAGTTAGAGGCAGTACTGCAAGTCACTTTAGCTGACTGTGATCCGCAGGTCAGCGGTTCAAATCTCACCAGCTCAAGGTTGACTCAGCCTTCCATCCTTCCAAGGTAGGTAAAATGAGGACCCAGATTGTTGGGGGCAATGTAAAATATACATTGCTTACTGGTGTAAACCGCTTAGAGAGTGCTTGCACTGTGAGGCGGTATATAAATCTCACTAATAAATAAATAAATAAATAATGAAGACCACAAATGCAGTGTAACTTTTCACTTTCTCACATTGTTGCGTATGTGTATCATTACCTTTACAAGTAACAACAAGATGACAGAAGATCCCCTGGGGTCTTCCTGAACCTTGTTTTCCACACAGAGACAGTAGAGGGCTTCCAAATATTCTTGAATTCTTCAACTCCCATTACATGGGCAATGCTGAGGGATGTTGGCGGTTGCAGTTCGGCAACATCTGGAAGGACAGATGTTGCCTATTCCTGATAGCCTTCCCCAGCCTGGCAACTTCCAGATTTTGGAGTTCCTCCCCAAAGCAATTCTGGGAATTATGGGATCTTAATTTCTTCTTGGATAATATTATGAACACTCCTGTGAATATGGAACCACCATTTCAAAAGACTTATGCAAAGTGCCAGTTCTCACTGAAACCTCAATTAATGTCCTGGAATTCTGAGAGTATATGAATTTCACAGGAAAGCATTTTTTAATATATATAAATAGCATTTCCATAAAAGATAAAATAGAGATGTAATTGCTCGTCCACAAATTAATTAAGGCAAAACTACCGTACTGGGAATCCTCCACAAAGTGGACTAATTTTAGCCTGGGATCTCCTGCTTCACTGTTGCTAGAACTAAAACGGCTATTTAAAAAAACTTCTAGTGAGCTTGAGAAACTGATTGTGGATCATGTATACAACACGGGGTCAATGCTGTATTGAATTTTTAGACCATTTTCAGACTACCTTCTGGCAATGGAAGCATTTTGACCACTGACACTCCCTATGGGTATATCTGACTATCCTGGTACAATGCGCCATTCCCCATTATTGAATCTACAACAAACTGCTGTAGGATATTCATTGATTGAGTGTTTAAGTGTATTCTTTGGGAGTAAATGGAAAGTGAATTCTGTAGACAGCCACATAAAATAAAACTCTACAGAAATCAGCAAAATTCCTGGCTTTATGCAGTGGAATTAATGGGGGGAGGAGGAGGAGGCGAATCACACAGTCAGCTATTATTATGGTTTGTAACATAGTTAGCCAGGTGTTTAGACTGGATTTGTCATTTTTATCCACCTATCCAGGACCTGAAGTAGGCAGATGTTGTTTGATGGTGTTAAAGGTACCATTGCAGGATGTAAGCTGTTCCAAGTAAAGCTGCCTTTTGCAATTGACTGATAATGGCTTTGTCAATGTTGATGGTGTTCAAATGTGTTCCAGTTGTTTTATTTATTATTATGGCTCAATTATTATTGTTATGCACAGAAAAATGTAAAATCACAGTTGTCAGGTTTTTAGATGGCTGTCATATACATAGAGTTCTTCCCAAGAATCTAAGATGTTGTAATGTATTAGCATGGTATATGTGCAGATCCAAGTACTGTGGACTTTTGTAATTGGCAGATGGAAATTCCATCAATATGCAGGTTTTCTAAGTGCTGTCCAAGATATTTTGGATATGGTACCAAGGGTGCCAATAACTACTGGGACCCCTGCAGCCAGTTATGACATAATCTTTCAAGTTCAATTTTCAGATCTTGATTTTCTCCAATTCTTTGTCTTCTATTCTACTATTCCCTGATATTGCCATATCAATTATCTCTACTTTTTTCTTTTCAAATACAGTTATATCTGGGGTTATGAGCCAAAACTTTATGAATCTGTATTTGGAAATCCCACAATATTTTAACCTGCTAGTTTTCAACTACTTTTTCAACTCTGTGTTACTACCAATTTTTCACTACTGGTGCATGATAATTTTTACAGATGCTCCAGTGAATCATTTTGGTGACTGTGTTATGTCATTGTTTATAACCAGTTTGTATGATTATTATGGTTTGTCACACTGTCGTCATTATCATCATCATCATCATCATCATCATCATCATCATCATCATCATCATCACAGTCAGCCAGATGTTCAGACTGTGTTTGGCATTTTTGTCTACCTATCGAGTCCTTACCATGGACCTGAGATAGGCAAATCTGGATGTTTGATGTTGTTACAAATATCATCGCAGGATGGAAGCTTTTCCAAGTAAAGCTGCCTTCTGCAATTGATTGATGGCAAATTTGTCAATACCTATGGTGTTCAAGTGGTGCTCCAGTTGTTTTGGGATTGCACCCAAGGCACCTATTACTATTGGTGGTGGTAGTAGTAGTAGTAATAGTAGTAGTAGTATTGTTAGTATTATTATTTTTGTTGTTGTTGCTGCTGCTGTTATTAACCCACTTTCCTGAATAACTTTCTATAGATAGGTTGTTTTTGCTTGTTTTTGGTCTTTTATTCACAGGAGATGAATACTTTGTCTGGAAAAAGAAGTATTACGTCACAACCGAGATGACTGTGTAGGGATCTAATACCAAGGCATAATTTCTTGCTAATGTCTTTATCCAAACCAATTATAATGCACAATGCTCTTGTTAAATAGTGACAATCTGCAGGTAAGAAATGGCCTTTAAAAGGGCTGGTGAAGGCCAGAGCAGATAGGCTCCATTTTTAAAATGTCTGAGCTCTTCCATCTACTATCCCTTCCCCTGCTTGGAGAGTCAAGGAAAAACACACCTTAGGGAAGGGGGAAAAATAGAAAAAGAGGCGGAGGAGCCCTTCAGAAACAACAGGGGCAAATCATCTGCTTGCTTGTGGATGGAGAAAACAATGAGAGCATTTAAACAAAAGTTTTTCTGTAGAGTAAAATGGGATTAATCCAGCCCAAGCTCCATCTGGTGGGGAAAGGGATGAGACAATGGGGAAAGGACTAAGCTAACTCATATAGCACCTGTTTTGTGTACATAACAATCCTGAGTTCTGTTCCCAAGTAGCGTTGGGAAGAACCCCAATTTGAAACCCTAGATGGGCCCTGTCACCAATAGGAGAAAACCCTAAATTGGATTACCAGTAGCTCGGTTTAAGAGAATGCCATTCCTTTCCTTCCTATTTCCCTCTGGATAGGAGCTTCTCCTATCATCTCTGCAGCTGTTCTTCATGAACCCCAAGGGAAATGAAGAGGGCTGATGGGTATAAGCAGAGTCAAAAAGGAACAAGGCATTGAACTCAGCTATGTTCCTCTCACTTCGGGACACAGCATTTCAAGTAGGGCACACAACACATCCCATCTCTAATCTTAGTTCCAAAAGCAATTTGCATTAACAGTTACTGCAAGTGGAAGTCACATATAAAAGGTATTGTAGACTCACTAAACTGGCTCCATAGTGTTCTTGAAAACCACGGCTTATTCTACTGTACTACTTTTCAAAACTTAAGCTCTGTTATGAATTCATCCCTAGTTTTATTTGACTGCTGGCCAGTCCGTGGTTAATTCCCCCCGCTCAACCCAAGATGTGCTATGAAGATGATTTTATGTAGAAAGCAACGTAGGTTTCCTTTCTACATAAAGGGCATTTCCATGAAGCTCTGCTGGGGAGTGACTAGTGAGTTGGAGGCTGGGACAATCGATCCTGTGGCTTGATACAAAAGAAGAGGTGCGTAAGTGTGATGAAGGCCAAAAGGTATAAGCAACAGGTCTGGATCCCATAAGAATGGACAATAGGGAATGCCAGTTTATGATTTTGCCTAGGGCAGAAAAATGCTTCATGCATACCAGAGAAAAGAAAAGAATAGAAGATCTAACATGTTGCCATTAGCCTCCAAACTGTGAATCCCTCTGCCTGGATGAAGACGTGGCTGTCATTCAACATCCAGGGCTTAGAGAGGATGTTTAAGTCTCTAGAGGCTAAGCTGCATTGAAGGGAGTATTTCTCAAGAATAAATCATATGTACTTTAGGACCCTTGTGCGAACAAATATATTTTCACAGTAATCTGGCAGGTTTCCAGACAGGAACTGCTTCAGGTTTGAGGAGTAAATAATAGAGCTTCAAACCTGTATACACTGGGCACAATCCACAAACACTTCAGTCAAGTGGGCAAATAAGACTAATTGTGAGCACCAAAAGGAATCGAGAGAGGGCATTAAAGAGATTTAAAGAGAATTCATTTAACCTCAGACTGCCGCTGCTGTTTCATCCATCCAGACTGAATGGACACTAACAATAAAAGAAATCACTAAAATGCATTATAGAGTGTGTGTAGGTGGAAGTGTAGAATAGAAAAAGGCCTGCCAAATATCCGAATGTCAGCCAGGAAGGAGAAGAGAATTGAGAGGAAATCCTGAAGTTAAACTACTGTAACATGACCAAACTTTAGGATTTTAGGGAGAAAAAATTATATATATCTAGGGAAAGGATGAGTGTTGCCTTTTCTACGGCATTACCTTTCAGTCTGTATCAGACTCAGTTATGGTGGGGGGAAGCATTCTAGCATAATGGCTTATCGAGAAAGTCACTTCTTCCAGATGATTAGCAGGAGCAAAGTCCGGTTGTGTGTTTGTTTGTTTTTTGCCTGCACACCAAACTTGCGGTGCCCGCAGCCAGCAGAGGAAAGAAGGGTGATGCAGAAAGGGCAAGCGGTCACCGTCTGCAGAGAAATCTTGACACAACCTCCTGGGTATGGAGTCAGTAGCAGGGAGGAGAAAACATTGCCCTTGTCCACAAATCAAAGGATAAACCTGAGCTACAAGAGTGCAGGGTGATTCTGAAAGACACATTGACAGTAGGAAGTCCTTCTGGAAAGAGCTCTTTTCCACATGAATGAGATTGCAGAGGCAGACCAACTGGGTGAGCATGTGTGCGTAGTTAGAGGCAGAGGCAGAGAGAGAAAAAGCAAGAGGGCATCACCTGTTACCTGTCCAGCTTTCCCATCTGAACTGGGCTTCAGGTGTGCTGGTCTGGGGGTTGTTTTCTCCCCGTTGCTATGAATAAGGTAAAACTTTTTTTTTTGCTTTCATGCATTATGTCTTTAAATAATGGATGCAAGTTATGTAAGCTAGCTGTGGCAATAGGCAGAAGCCGTTTTAAGGAAGGAGCGTGAAATTTAGGAGCAGTTTTCAGATACCCCCAACTGAGGCTTAAAAATAAACTCAAAGCATAAAAACCGAAAATGTACATAACATAAAGAAATAGGCCAGCCCAGAGTGAGGAGTCGGGAACTATAGGCAGTATCAACAAAATGTAACGTAAGAGCCAAGTCCCTAAACCAAGGGAAGAAAGGAAGAGTGAATGGCTGCACCATTGAACCAATCAGAGACAAGAGTTCTGGTCCTCCTCCTATCAGTGGACACTGAGAGAGACAAGTCCATCAGCACAAGTTCTTCTCCTCTTTCCTCAGCCCCCATTTTTCTTTCTCTTCATCAACTCCATCCATTACACAAGCTGCCTTCCTGCTCCTTTCTCAGGGATCATGTGCCATGTGAAGGGGGCTGTGATCTGGGAAGCTCTGTGATGAAGCCTGTGGTGTGTGTGATGTTAAATGTATTTAATTTTACCTCAGGCCTTAACCTTGTTGAAGCCAAATAAGAATGAATTTTGTCAAAGCCAAGGGACAATATTATTTTGAAACCCTGCATATACTCTTTTTTCTATTTCCTCGGTTGGTGATGGGATAAAATAAAATTTAGTTTTTCGCATTTCTTCTATCCTTGCCCATTCCACTGTTTTTCATACATCTGTCTTTATGAAGTTCTATCAACATATAAAACACCAGCATCTGCTATGGGGATGAACAATCTTACAAAATCCTACGGAAATTTATTATGTGGAGGTATCCCTCGACTTACGACCACAATTGAGCCCAACATCTAACTGAGACAGTTGCTAAATGAATTTTGCCCCACTTTACAACCTTTCTAACCTTTCTGTTATTAAGTGAAT
This sequence comes from Diadophis punctatus similis, assembly GCA_023053685.1. NCBI lineage: Eukaryota > Metazoa > Chordata > Lepidosauria > Squamata > Dipsadidae > Diadophis > Diadophis punctatus. The sequence continues at coordinate 189,309,178 of JALIGW010000001.1, read as the reverse complement.
CGCTGCCGTTGTTTAGTTAGTAACACAATCGTTAAGTGAATCTGGCTTCCCCATTGACTTTGCTTGTCAGAAGGTCTCAAGAGGTGATCGCATGACCCCGGGACACGGCAACCGTCATAAATATGAGTCGGTTGCCAAGCGTCTGAATTTTGATCACATCACTGTGGGGATACTGTAACAGTCATAAGTGTGAAAAACAGACCTAAGTCACTTTTTGTCAGTGCTGTTGTAACTTCGAATGGTCATTAAATGAACAGTTGTTGAGGACTACCTGTATTTAATAAGTTATGGTTATTAAATTATCCGTATTGCACAGGATAGAAAATATCCAGTGATATCCACTTCCACTATTTGTTGGAAGTGACTGAGACACATTTGAGCCCTATTACCTGAGAGATATGATTTGAGTCAGTTGGTCCTGAGGAGGTGGACAGAGTCCTTGTGGCTGTGAGTTTTGCCACCTGTGTTCTGAACCCATGGCCTTTCCTGATTGGTCAAGGCCTCCGGGAAATGACATGTAGTTGAGTAAAAGCATGGTTAATGACTTTTTGTGGGAGAGGTTATGCTTCCTGTCTTGAAGGAGGCAGTAGTGCTTCTCAAAAGGCCATCCTTGGGCCCAACAGTTCTTGACAATTTTTATTCAGTGTCCAAACTTCCCTTCAGAGGGAAAGCTCTTAGGAGGATGGATGGCACTCAGAGACAGAGGGCCCTGGATGAAGCTGATTATATGGACTGTTTTCCATCTGGGTCCAGACCAGGATGCAGTACTGAGACAACATTGGTTCCACTTTATGATGACTTTGGAGGACTGAGGGCAGAGTGATACAACTATCCTGGCCCTCCTGGAGATCTCAGTGGTTTTTAATACTGTCAACCATGGTCTGGTTAAGGTATTGGAAGCGGGAGGAACTTCTTTTGAAGTGGTTCTCCTTCCCCTATAGCTGGTTTCAGAAGATGTTGGTGGGAGAGGACAAATTGAGCCTCTAGGCCCCTACATTGTAGGGTGCCTCAGGGCTCAGAGCTTTCTCCTTTCTAGCATCAACATGAAAACTCTAGGTAAGATTATTTGCTAGCAAGGGATGAGGTATCATCCGTATGATACCTAGTTGCACATCACTATCTCAGGATGATTAGGTGATGGTGTTGGAGTGTTGACCAAGTACAGTAGAACCTCTGGTCACGAACACTTCTGAGTATGACCAAATCGGGTTCCGACCAAAAAATTCACAATTTTTTATCACGGCCAATTTCCCCTTCCACACCATTTTTTTTTGTAAGCTCCAAATTTCCAAAATTAGGTTCGGGTCATGACCAAATCGGTTTGCAACCAAAGTTATGGAATGAATTATGGTCGTGACCAGAGGTTCTACTGCAGTGGTCTTCAAACTTGGCAACTTTAAGACTTGTGGACTTCAACTCCCAGAATTCTCCAGCCAGCATAGAGAATAGAGAATTCTGGGAGTTGAAGTCCACAAGTCTTAAAGTTGCCAAGTTTGGAGACCCCTGTTCTACTGTATCTGGAGATTGTGAGGATCTGGATGGGGAGGAACTGGTTTTGACTCAACCCTGACAAGATGAAGTAGCTTTGGGTTTTTGATCTGGGAATATGTTATCTTTGACTCTGTATTGAGTCTTTCTTGGATGGAGCTGGTGCAAAACGTCGAGATCCTCCTGGACCTGTAGCTATTGCTCAGTGAGTAGGTGTCAGCCAGGGTTAAAGAGGCATTTGTACACATTTGTCTTGGGCACCCTTTTTTGGAATGGGAGGCCTTGCTCACAGTCATTCACACTTTGGTCACTTTTTTATTATTGTCACATCTTCTATGTGCACATCTATGCATATCTCTCTGTCCCACAAGAACAGATAGGGTGGCCATGCTCCAGGTCCCTCCCCTTAAATATTGTCATCTTGTGTGGCCTTAGGAATGTGTCTTTTCCATTGTAACTCCTGCCCTATGGAACATCACCCACCCACCCAGCCATCTGACAGGCCACTATCTTCTGTCCTTTTGGACTGTACTTAAAATCTGTCTATTACCCCTGGAATTGGGATAGAGAAGGGTCAGGATGTGACTAAAGTGGGTCTGCATCAGAGAAGTCCGGCCCTGGCAACAGTTTTTCTCTTTTTAGTTTAATTGCTTTTAGTTTTATATATTGTTTTATCATTCACTTATTCACTCACTCCAACTATTTCTATCTCATTGGGTTTACAATATTAAAAATGAATCTGAGGAAATGAATTATTTGGGGGCTCAAGCAACAGAGAAGGAAACTTTTGTGGCCTGACTGTCCTACTGGGCACCTTTTCCCCTCTGTAGTTGAAGATGGGCGAATTATGTCAAAATTTGGAGCTTTATGCTTAATCCAAAAAAAGGAGACCATACCTAATAAAACTAGGCATGGCTGGACAAAGCAATTTCCTCCTGCATTAATCTTAAACAGTAAGAGTTAACAGTTATCAGAGTTTTATTTCAGTGGCTATAGTTTGAATGGCTGGTTTTAACAGAATAGATCTGTCACGGGTCTTCACATGTTCTCAAACTGGAGGCCATGACAATTTAATACAGGTTTCATTAGAAGAATACTTTTTAACAATGTGTCCTGGAAAGCTGTGACTAGCAGTAGTTTCTTAAACTTTTCTGAGATTAAATCTTTTTATCAACAGTGAGTCTTCTACCGCCAATCATTGTCAGAAAGAGTCCTGGCTTTCAATGTGTCCGTTCAAAAAGGCACACTCTTAGGGCATGTCCCGGCTATTAAGGAATATTGATAGACAATAGAATAATATTCCTGCACTAGATTTACCTATGGATAGTGACCGCTAGCAAAACGTAGCACACTCACTTAGCATAGGGTGTGACAAATTTTTTTATCTCTGTTTCTCTTTCTCTCTTTCCGATGACACCATTCCAGTGATCTCTGCTCCTGCTACTGTTCTTCTCTCTTTCACCAAACCCATCCTGATCTTACCACCAAAACCACTCCAGAACTCATGTAATGGCAAGCCTGTTTCAACCACCCTCAATCTTCCTTCCTTCCTTCCTTCCTTCCTTCCTTCCTTCCTTCCTTCCTTCCTTCCTTCCTCTTTCTCTCTCTCTCCCGTTCTTTCTTCCTTCCTTCCTTCCTTCCTCTTTCTCTCTCTCTCCCGTTCTTTCTTCCTTCCTTCCTTCCTTCCTCTTTCTTTCTCTCTCTCTCTCTCCCTTCCTTCCTTCCTTCCTTCCTTCCTTCCTTCCTTCCTTCCTTCCTTCCTTCCTTTCTTTCTTTCTTTCTTTCTTTCTTTCTTTATCATTCTCTGCTCTGGGCCCTTTCCTGTTATTTCTATTTGAAACTATTCTTCTAAGTTAGCAGTAATTGCTTGGGGGGGGGGAACGTAGTTAATACATGCTAATGAAATTTGATTGAATTTATCCTTTATTGTATGATTCTCCAGAATGTATCGTTGTTAATGTTTGAGTAATCAAAGCAACCAAAGTCTGACCATTTTGCACTGAAAAGCGCTTTGAAAAGTGTCAGCATATTTTGAGGGTGTTTTTTTTTTTAATGTTATGTTTTTCACATGTCTGGGAAAGCAGAGTTAGGGAGGTTGGTTCTCAGAGTCATCTGGCCCCAGTGCCTTTAAAAAAAAAGTGAAAAACAAGCTGAAAAACGAAAAGCATCGCTTGCTCTTCTGATATTTTCACATACAATATAATATTCAGAAGGTGAAGAAGCAGAGCATATCAAACATTGTCCAGGCAGGTTAGGAGGTTGTCTATAAGTAAGTTCAGGTATATCACCTAAGGTCTCTGAAAGAGAAACATCTTTGTTCATGATGTGAATAGTTTTGGCTGGGAAATGTACAGTAGGTGATGACAAGAGGTGTGCTATTGTTAAATACCATAGATGCACATGCCACACTCTTTGTTGTGGTTTTTAATGCTAGCAAATGTGTATGATTGCTTTTTAATTCTCCCAGGATTGTGGTATCTGCTCTTTTATGACTGGGGATATTGCATGTATCTTAAGATGTGGGGATTTTTAATTGACTGTATTTTCTAGATTTTATTTCTTAATGTGCCTCATTTTATGCAATGACTGCCATTTGATTGAGAGTTGGTATTATTAAGACATATATTAAATAAAAGAAACATGGGCAGAACGTAACACCAAACAAACCATGAAGTAATATGCGTTTAAACCTATGTTAGTTGATGTGACAATACAATTACATTACCAGAAGTTATGTCTCTTTGAAATTTAAGCATCCACTAAGCAATTGTTTCAACAGATCCATTTTTTTTAATTCTTAGAAAACCCATTCTTGGAGTGGGGGGTTTCCCCCCAAATGCAAAAAAAAATATTTATCTGTCATTCTCTTGATTTAAAGTGGCAGATGTATTGGAGTGTGTGGGGAGTATTAAATGGACTTATTTCATTCAATGTTTCCTCAACCTTAATTGTTGAAGACACAGCTTGTGCTATCAGAATCAATTATAGTGCTTTTCTTAAATTCCCAAAGATGGGGTGTTTTTTGGGGGGGTGTACAGTTATGGTGCTTCATGGGATAACCTTCCATGTGTGTGCTAATTGCAATCATTTATAGGCTGAAACACTATACTACAAGATACACCAGGGAGAATTCTGAAACCTTTCTTGCCTTTGAAAGGTTAAAAAAAAAAGTTACAAAAATCTTGCAGGACTAAACCATCTGTCTCTTTAAAATCCACTTTTGGATAATTCTTTCTCTTCCCTGCTCCACCCCGTCCCCCATTATCTTCAAATCAAATCAAATCAGGTCAAATCAGTGAATAATGTGGAAAAAAAAGTGAAGTTTGCTGGCCCAAGAAAACATGCAAAATGGACACCAACTATCATCTTGACTTTTATGAAGCGCGCGTGTGCGTACGCGCGCGCACACACACACACACACACACACACACACACACACACACACACACACACATCCTGTGAACACCCCTGAAAATACACCATGTTTTCCAACTGCCTCTTTCAATCTTGCCAGGATGGGGTGGTTTTAATGCAAAAGAAAATTCTCAAAACTGACTTGTTCTAGGAGCCAAATTATGTAAACCACTTGTTCTCAGTGGATTTCTCTAACACGACAGGTTGATTAAGAATATTCCAGACTAGGACGGGGGGAAATGTCAGTTTAAAATAATCTAACCTTCCACAGACGTTTCTTTGCAGATAGTTAAGTTCCATGGTGGCACAGTGGTTAGAAGACAGTATTGTAGGCTAACTCTGCCCACTGCCAGCAGTTGGATTCTCATTGGCTCAAGGTTGACTCATCCTTCCATCCTTCCGAGGTTGGTAAAATGAGGACCCAGATTGTTGGGGGGCAATATATTGACTCTGTAAACCGCTTAGAGAGTAAATCACTATGAAGCGGTATATAAGTCTAAGTGCTATTGCTATTGCTAGTTAGGAACTGACATTTTTCTCTTGCAAAATTGCTTTATAGAGAAAGGGGTCTAGTATTTTGAGGTGCTGCCTAAGAAAAATACTATGTTTAAAAAGTATAATCATTTTATTTAGACATCAATGTCACCCTGAAATTTATGTATAATACATATTATAAAAGGGACACCACTGGCCATCACGTTGTTTTTCTTTCTTTGAACAGAATTATGCAGGGAATCTAACAATAAGCAGAGAAGATTGGAGAAACTGTGGCAACCTGGGGTTCTGTGGATTTCAATGGGGCTCTATAAACAGAAGGAACCATTCTGGATTGTAGGCAGTATAATATTTGAGGACAGGAAATAAAGAATATCTAGCTGAACTGTAGCAGAACGTCAGACAGCAGAAGATAATTTTGAAAACATGGGATTTGGCTTGATCAGAGGGAGGGGTTCAAACCCTCTAATGGGGAAATTCTTCTAGTTAAACTTAGGGTCAAAAAAGACTTAAGAGCCAGCAGAAGATGATCTATGAGCCCGCCAGAAAAGGCCCACAAATAGTCCTGCAAATGAGGTCAGACAACTGAAGCACAGGCCATTCTACTTCTGGAGCGGTCCTGAAAAATTGGTAAACCTAATTAAAATGAACGGGCAGACAATAGCTTTTGATGCCCATTCACCCAAGATCGCTCGCTTCTCTGAAATTAAGATACGCCAATTCCGGGAACTTAAAATAATTCTTCATCCCCCCCGTATGTAGAGGGCAGGCCTACATGGCATGAGGCAATGTGCCCCAACTATGTCAGCAGCACATGAGTTGATAAGAAAAAGAGGAGAAAGACGAACGATCAGGCTCCCGATAATTAATTTCTTTTTTTTACACCCAGATCCATTCACAGCAGGAAAGCCAAGAGGGAAACAAAGCGATTGCCAATTGCTTTCTTCTTCAACAGCCACCAGGGGTGTTTAACTGAGCATGACTCATCATCACAATGACTAGTCAGCCTATCTATCAGCAATAAAGAGATTTGCCTGGCTAACAAAGGTCAGCATAGAACACAAAGCAACGGATTTTACCTTACAGAAAGATGACCACAGGGCTACAACGCTGGGCGGCTGCCTCTATGAGAGGGCCGTAAGCATGCTCCATTATTTGTATGGTAATGCGGCTGCAAGCAGGGCATGAATATTAGGCAACAGGTAGATTTCAGTAGTGGTGCTTTGTATCTAAGGGGACGTTTAAAGAAAGTTCTTCTGTATCTTCGGCTGTACGTGGCGGGATTCTGCACTGTTCCAAAATTAGTTTTCTGTCCCTGTGATCTCCTAAATTAATTTCTTTTCACTCCAGAACTGACTTTTCAGGTTCAGTTGCCATGAACCTGAAACTGATCCTGTAGAGGATCTAGTTGGTTGTGGTTGAGGTTGTGGCCATGGCCATGACTGTGGCTATGTCTATGTGGACAGGGGTAAGAGGGTAAGAAGGCTGTTCCCCAATTGCAGAGCTCTTAGACTGCTGATAGAAATGGAAAGGTCTACCTCCCCTCATTCCTCCCTCTTATAAATCACAGGACGTGCTTGATAGGAGAGGGCAGTGGTGAAATCTACTTCCTTACCGGTTTGGAAGCGCGCGATTTGTGTGCATGTGCTTTTTCACCCTCTGCGCAAGCACATGCGCTTTGCACATGTGCAGAGGGTTAAATAAAGAAAATGGCAGCATCCAGGCGGTAGGCAGAGCCTCACGCTGCCACCGCTACCAGTTCTCCAAATCACCAGCGGCTGCCTCTACCGGTACGCCCGAACCGGGCCGAACTGGTAGCATTTCACCCCTGGGAGAGAGGAATGTTTTGCTGCCCTAGATCCAGGCCAGAGTTTCACTGGAGAACTGGAAACATGCAAGCTGGAGAAGATCCTTGAAACCCTCAATAAAGAGACCAGGTTGGGGCTAGTCTTTAAGTGAAGGAAAGAGCCTTGAGAACCTCACCCAGTGGTGCTGAATTGCTGAAGTTGTATTCTGCCCTCTCAGGATTTGCTGATCCCTGCCTTTTGCTAGGAAGGGAGCACCTACTGTTACCTACTGCAACCCCACATGTAACTTTGGTTTCAAAGATACTGAGCAAGACAGAGAAGCACATCTCCCAAGGATGTCCCTTTTTCTCAGGTGAGATGGTGGGAGGGAGGGAGGGAGGGTGTTACTTAACAGAATCTTGAAGGTCTGTCAAAGTAATTCTCCAGCCCAACTTATATCTACCGTAGCATAATTAAGGTGGAGTTATCCTGAGCCTCTTTCTTGTGTTTCCTTCTCCTCTGGATTAGGAATTTTTTCTGTAATGGTCCTGCTCTGTCGTCCAGGTTTTCAGGGTCGGTGAAATACTCCATCTGAGCAAGAAAATGCATATAGGCGAACCAAAAAACCTTGGTTCGCATATATGCTATGCTAACACACCATATTTTATTTAATTTAATTAAAAGTTCTTATAGGCCGCCCAATCCCATAGGACTCAGGGCCATATGCTCAGTTAAAGCAAAATCACACTGGATATATGTTTACTTTCATTAGCACTATCAGTCCATGGGTTAGATTTACCTTTTCTCTTACCATCCAAAGCAGAAACTTTTCTCAGGATAACAGAACAGAATAAAAACTTTTGAAAGGATAGGCATTTAAAATATTGATTAAAAATACCGAACTTCACTATCACTTCTGCAGACAGTCCATTAACTATGGCCATGCTACTAATCGCCATTCAAAAACAAACAAACACCAGCACAGGCAGGAACTGTTGTGACCACTGGATAGTTTTGACAGATGGGTAAGCTCCAAATTCACTCCTGAGCACAACTGGATCCACCATGAGCTTCTCCAGGTGTGAAATTTTGCAGCGTTCTGCTTTTTCTGCACAACCGGATCAGAAAGTATAACTACAGTAACCTTCTGAATGGCTCATGAGCCCACCGGGGATCACAGCCTCATCACGAGAACCTCTTTCTTAATGTCCCAAATGTGCTTTTTCAAAATCGACTGGACTTGAACTTTCCCTTGAAGTTGTTTCTCTTCTCATCCAAGAAGCTTCTTCAGTTCAGAGCTGTAGAAGCAGAACATCTTCAAAGAAACACAAAGGAAGTCCAGTTGCCTTTTGAAAAAAAACACCTTTGGGACAACCATGACCTGGATGACTAAGAATCTCCATAGATTGCTTCTTAATGCCATGTAGGAACACAGTCAATATGTGAGAACAACCTTATGCTTAAGACATCATCAAATGCTCCATCATTTATTACTGCAGTGTAAACCCACCTAGTCTTCCTAGATGTCTCTTTTGGTACACTGACCTGGTCCTGTGAGACTTGGACATTGTGACATGTCTTTAACAGAGGCAGAATGCTTAATGCCAGAGCTAAATTGTCACTTTTCACTTCAACAGCATTAAACTGGAGGGTTTCTGGGTCATTAATAGGCGTGATTTGATTATAAGACTTGGCTAGAATCACTGAAGAATGAACTATGCTGAGTATGCCTGTTGTGGCCTAACTAATTTTTTTCCTCTAAGTCTGATTCACTTTTCCTATAAGTGCTACTTCCCTTGCAGGATATGGCAAAATGAAGCCTTTTGTTCATCACTCAAATTATATTTTGTATTTACTAAAGAAAAAAGCCGTGATTATGGCAAAATAACATGTTATTTTGTAATAACGTTTAATACACAGAATCAGGAATAAGCTAATAATAGTAATAATATAATAACTTACCCCTCTCTATACTGGCTTCCAATCTATATGTTTAAGTACGTTTAACTCATTTATATTTTTCACCAATTAAAGGAGCAATATACAAACTGAATGAATGTAGGCATCCCATACATATCTTGGAAAATGCAATATATACAATATTAAAACTTTAATTTGCAACCTAAAAATTAATGTACTTTAGATATTATTCCTAGAAACGGCAACATTTCCTAAGATTACGGAAGAGAGTGTAATTTCTGAAATTCATTAGTTATAATCATCTATGGCTTCATATGCAATTAATTGTAGATATTTAACTCCGTTGGTTGGATAAAATCATATCAAATATTTAACTGTCGGGTTGTCATAATTAAAATTTATTATTTAATTACTTATCGGTCTTCTTACCAGGCTGCTGGTATAATAAGTATTTCTACAGTCTCTTTTCTTTCCCACAGTCAAAGTGTGCCTTGCATCATTTATCTGCTTTGGCTCGGGTTGTGAAACTGCTTAAGGGTTTATGCACTTTGGGGTAGTTGCTTCTGGCATTAAAGGACAAAACAATAATACCAAATCCTTGCAAAGCAGTGTCCCCAATTCTTTTTAGTATCCCCAATTTCCCTCTCTTGCACATACGCAGACACACGGAGTCAGTATCTGGACCAAAAACCTTCAGAGATATACCAAAATGACCAAATTTAACTAATCGATTATGTTAGCAATAGGATTTGAACACAGGGCTTCTAAAGTGAAAAGGGGACCGAGAGGTCCCCTTCACCCCATGCCTCGTAGCATTGATTATATTTTAATATTAATTAGTCACTTACTTGGCTGATTATTCAGTCAAAATATGCTAGGTTGAAAAAAAAATTATATTCTTAGCACATAATTCACACGCCTTGCAAGGGGTTCCTTTTATTATTTATAAGGTCATGTGACACTTCCGTGCTTAAAAAACGAGGGTCTGCAAGAGAAAAGAGGTAAAAGAAATGCACAGAAATGAAACAATCAGATATTCCCTAATGATATTTAAAAATAGAAAAATTTTGCTACTGCTACATACAGCATGTTCCATCTTTTGAGATTTAATGGCTCTCTTGTGGTTTAATGGAGAATTAGTTTCAGTAATTGATTATTAAAATTTAAAATTGCTAACCATCTTCATTATTAGACGAGTGAACATGTTATCCTTGTAATTAAAAAAAAAAAGCTGGAGATTGGCTTTCATCCTGTTGACAGACTGGGCAGACAGGCTCAGCGCTCTCCAGCGTGATGGTTTCAGGCTGGTCTCTCTCTCGTTTGACCGAGCCAAAAAAAAAAAAAGAAGGAAAGAAAGAAAGAAAGAAAAATAAGCAGCACATTATTTTATGATAAAATTGTAGAGCATCCACAGAGGTTGAGCAGAGAATAATGAACAAAGATAAAATTATAAGAGAAGTAACAAAGACTTAGAAGCTAATTAAAGTGTTTAGGGGAGGGGCTAATATTACCCACTCTCATTCTGCACGCTGCTTCCTTGTCTTAAATCGTGCTTTGATTTTATGAGGTTTGAGCAAAACCCATTGTACAAAGGCAACAGTATACCTTTGGGTGGAATTGGTACTGAAGGACGAGCTTTGCAGCTTCAGATTGCAAGGTGCTACACATATACACACACTCCATACCAGTGGTGAAATACTGTTGCCTTTGTACAATGGGTTTTTACTACCGGTTCTGTGGGCATGGCTTGGTGGGCATAGTGTGGCTTGGTGGGCGTGGCTTGGTGGGCGTGGCAGGGGAAGGATACTGCAAAATCCCCATTCCCTCCCCACTCCTGGGGGAAGGATATGCTCTGCCCCAGCTAGGAAAGTAGCAAACACACAGTTTGTTCGAAGTTAGTTTAATCAATAACCAACTACTAATAACTGGCTTAGTAGTGGATGCACACACACACACACAAACCTAAAAGCAGTTTTTTCTTGCAAACAACCAACTGCTAATTAATCGTCATTAACAGCCGGCATAAGTTCAGAAAGTCTTAAATCATATAATAGAAATTAGTTCTTGATATCTCACGAAGTTTCAAAGGCTTGGCAAAATGCCTAGAAATTGTCCTCAATAAGCAAGCCTAAGCAGATAAACAGAGCAGAGATTTTCCAGACACGAGGCACACACAACGAACAAACAAATCTCAAATGTTGTTTCCTGCAGAGATTCAGCTGCCTCTGCTTTCCTTAAGTAGACTAGGGGAATGGCCAATTAGCCCCAAGTCTTACTCCTGAGGAGACCTCCTCCAGAGTAACCATTCCTACCTTTTGGCAGCTCTGTGTGCCCGTGCATTAAAAAGAGGAGGAGCCTCTTCTCCCTCATCACTACTATGAGGTGCTGGAGATTCTGAAGGCCCTGGCTGAACCTCTGCCTCTGGCACCGAGTCCTCGCCAGCCTCCTCACTGTCCGACTCAGGTGCCAGCTGCACAGGCCACTGCTGTGACACCAAGTTGGTCTCCTCTCACACGGGATCCGCTATCAGCTGCACGGGCTGCTGGTGGGCCACAACAGGATATTGCAAAATCTCCATTCCCACCCCACTCTGAGGCCAGCAAGAGGTGGTATTTGCCGGTTCTCCGAACTACTCAAAATTTCCGCTACCGGTTCTCCAGAACCTGTCAGAACCTGCTGGATTTCACCCCTGCTCCATACATGCTTTTATGGCAGGATTGTTGAGGCAAAGGAGAAGTGCCATCCTTGCACCCCATCTCACATCTGTTACTGTGCCAAATCTTAAATGGGGTAGCACGAAGCCTTGTTCCTTTCATTTGGTTCAAGGTGAAGGAGCAGGGATTCTGATCACAATCGGATCCCCATCCCCACCTGTTTTTCTAGTGCCATTTCACCAGTTAAGCAATGCGAAGGAGGGGTTAGGATTGAACCATGGTGGCGCAGTGGTTAGAATGCAGTATTGCAGTTCGATCCTGACCGTCAAGGTTGCCTCAGCCTTCCATCCTTCCGAGGTTGGTAAAATGAGGACCCAGATTGTTAGGAGCAATATGCTGACTCTGTAAACCATTTAGAGAGGGCTGTAAAGCACTGTGAAGTGGTATATAAGTCTAAGTGCTATTGTCCATACCCCACAGAAGAAGCCACCAAGGACTGTATATATCCTCTGAGCCATCTCCCCCTAAAAGAGCCTCCTCAGATGGGGGGGGTCAGTGGGGGGGAATCTTAGTGGATGTTGGTTGCTGATTACTTCAATCAGATGGAACGAATGTCATTCGATTTCACTGTTTTTTTTCCACATTTACTTATTGAAATCAGTCTCTGCCCTATTCTTGGGAAATCAAATGTGTTGATCAGGCCAGTAATATCTACTTGACGGATAAGGTCAAAGAGGGTGGGTTCCCTCCACATCCCTTCACTCAAGGAAAGTCCTCAAGCAGGGCCTGTGGAAGCATTCCTCTCTATTGTTATCACTTCCTTTGGCAAAGTACACATGCGCATGTACACACGCACACATACGGGGCACACACAGGCGCAAACACACCAAATGACTCCTTTCCTATTGGCGTGTAGAAAGTCTATGAAGACTTGGCTACTTGGAGAAGCTCTTGAAGATGTTTGTCCCTTTACTAACGGAAATAGTTTTAAGTGGGCAGAGTGGACCTCAACATTTCCTCAGGGCCTTAAATGGTGATTGATGCTTTTGATAAATTGATTGTGTTTGCTTTCTTTTAATCAAAGTTATCAAGGGGAAAAAAATTACCGTATTTTTCGGAGAATAAGACACACCCTTTTCCTCCCTAAAAGAGGCTGAAAATTTGGGTGCGTCTTATACTCTGAATGTAGCTTTTTGAAGCTTTTTTCCCCCAGCCCTAACGAGGTGCTAGCGATCTTCCCGGCTTCCTACTCCATCCAAAAAAGTTTTTTTCCAGCCCTAAGTCTTTGCAGGCTTGTTTTCATTCCTACTCCCTCTGAAAAAGGTTTTTTCAGCCCTAATGAGGTGCTAACGGTTTTACCAGCTTGCAGCATTTTTTTATTCCTATTCCCTCCAAAATAGTTTTTCCAGCCCTAAGTCTTTGCAGGCTTGTTTTCATTCCTACTCCCTTCGAAGAATATTTTTTTCAGCCCTAACCAGGGGATAAAATAATGTGCTGAAGCTGAACAGACTAAGGACACTAGCCAGATGAATAACTGGTAGGTAGATTTTTTCTCCCATTTTCCTCCCCCAAAACTAAGGTGCGTCTTATACTCCGAAAAATACGGTATGCCTCTCAGAGTCAGTTGTGACTTTAGTGGCTTGCAAGCCCTGTAAAATAAATACACAGGTAAATCAGGAAATAATCAGTTTGCCTTAAATGTTTCTCATCATCCATAGATACAGAGGTGGGTTCCTCCCGGTTCGCACCAGTTCTATAGAACTGGTAGTAAACCGGCGGTGATGTCATGAAGCCGGTTCTGTCAGTGCCGGTCCGTGGGTGCCGCCATCTTTTTTTTTTGAATATTTTTTAGGGGGAATTTTTTTTTTTAATTTTTTGCTGTTTTTTTTTCTTCTGTGCATGCGCAGAAGCCGAGTTTTTGACACTGCGGATGCACTGCCATCTTGTTTTTGGTGCTTTTTTGCTTTCTTTTCTGGCACTGCGCATGCACGCACGCCGCGGCCACATGGCACGCAATGCGAGCACAGCCACACGGCATGGGAGGAAGCGAACCGGCAGCGAGGTAAATTAGAACCCACCCCTGCATAAATAGATTGTATCCTAAGCTTATTCAATCTTATTTCATGTTTGAAATTCAATGTAAGTATTGAAGATATCCTATTTCACCTCACCAGAAACCTAGGGCTCCAAGACTTACCCTACTTAAGACAGTAAAGTTATTTATAATGCACACCTTTGGGAAAATGCACATTTTCTACAAATTCAAATTTTACACACGCACTCACAAATATTACTTGCCTAATGGATCTGTCCTGTTCTGCAGATCCTCATGTCTAAACCACGTTTTTTTTACTGTTACAGTAAATAAAAACATGACGAAGACGAAACCATTGTCACTGCAGCTTCCTAATGTTGCAGCCTCTGCATTCCTTTTTGTCTTCCGGCTTTTGATCATTTCACAGGAAAGCCAAATTTCAAGCAGTTTCCCCATTGCGTTCAGAAGCTCTTCTAGCCTGGCCCCAAATGTCATAATTTACTGCCTAATTAATGGGACTGTGTGCATCACATCTGTTAGTAAATGGCAAGGTGTCAAAATCAACAACCACTGGTGGGCAATGACGGTGAGACTCTGTCTGCCTGAAGAAGGAGCCAACTTGGAAGAGTTTCATTTGCCTGGCAAGGCTCTACCCTATCTCTCTTTTTTTTTCTTGTTCAACTTTAGCGTGCACGCGCACACGCACACGCACACACGCACACAGAGGAAACAAGGTTGGATTTTTTTTCACTGTTTTCTCTAGAGTCTGATAATGTTATTTGCTAAATCTTTTTTGTGTCAGCACGGATAGAAGCTATCTCGGTACAATGGAAATGGCAGATTGTGAATAATTAACATCAGGCATCAAGGCATTGACATGTCACTCACTGATAACACCATGGGATGGAATGCCAATAATGCTTTCTAAATATGCCATAGAGGGAATTCCGAGATCCTTAACGGAGGACGCCTTGATACATAATGTATAAGGAAGCATCTACCTTCCCCTGCAGAAACTGTGCCAAGTGGAAGGAAGGTAACTGCATTAACTTTCAAAGACTGGCTCCAAGCAACAGACATTTTTATTTTATTTTATTTTATTTTCTAAGGTTAAAAACATACACAGACACACAGAGACATGGGTTTCAAAATAAGCTTTAGCCTTTGGAATATACTCTTTATTAGATAATGGCGACAGAATCCTTACTTTTCTCTTTCTTTTTGCCTTTCCCTTTCCCTTTCATTCTCACTCTACTTGTCTTTGTTTCAGCCACCTGCAAGTTTTGTCTACTTACATTCAATATTGATAGGCCTACTTTGCCGTTCTTAACAGAATGGTAAATATAAAGGCAGCAAACCTAGTGCTGTTATATCTTTAAAAAGCTTTTTTTTAAAGCTAGATTTGGGGAAAGTTGGCAATAGGGCTACCACGTCCAGGAGGAAGAGGAGAGGAGAATAGACGAGACAGCAATAGCACTTACACTTATATACCGCTTCATAGTGCTTTACAGCCCTCTCTAAGCGGTTTACAGAGTTCAGCATATTGCCCCCAACAATCTGGGTCCTCATTTTACCGACTTCAGAAGGATGGAAGGCTGAGTCAACCTTGAGCCGGTGAGATTTGAACAGCTGAACTGCTGAACTAGCAGTAGCCTGCAGTGCTGCATTTAACCACTGCACCAACTCGGCTCTCTAGATGAGGAGGAATTAGCAGCAATTCTCTTTACTACCATCTAATGATCTTTTAGATTTTTGCACCCCAGAATTAATTACAGCGCAGTAATTCAGAAAAAATTTGATTTTAAAAGAAAGTGTCATTATTAAAAAGTAACCAAAGGGGGAGGGGGGGAAGGTTTAAGATTGTTTTAAAGCTTACACAGATAATCTTAATTACGTGGTATGGTAGGACTAAGTGACAAGCAAATTAAAAAAAAATAAAAGAAGAAGATACTGTCTTTAATTTATTATGGCATGTTGATTTATTTAATGTGAAATGTCTCATTTTACAACACATTTTTAAAAATGTCAAGGGTATTCCCTGAGCTACAATCATTAGAATATAGAAGATTTTCCTAAGTGAAACCTGATGCGTGTTTACTCAGAATACTTTGCTCAACGGGGTGCATAGCTTTATGGGTTAAGGAACACCAGAGCAGGTGAAGTTCTGCTCTCACAGAATTAATTCACACTCAGAATAAGCCGCTTCCCAATCATGTTTGTGTGACTGTTTGAAAAAGAAGCCCAGAAACAGAATAACCTCATAACGTGAGTTTTAAATGCTTCTAAATATCCATAATAAAGTGTTAAAGGGGGGGGAATATGCATACTGGGATCAGCATCTCAGTTCTGGATGAGATACTGTAATTTTCTAATAGGTTTAACTGTACTCCTCTCCCCCACGTAGTTGTTGTTGTTTTAAACAGCTCATTTGTGAAAAGGAGAAAGTCAAAACCCAGCTTGGAAGGGAAGGTTGCAGCAATTAGTTTCAGGCGGACAGCAAAGTTCACCGAAGTTTTCCTTTCCACTTAAAGAAAAAGAGGGGGGCGGGAAGCAGAATATTATAAGGCTTACTCCAGCTCCCAGGGAAGTCAATCTTCTCACCATCAATAGCTTCCAAGGGAACAGGATCGAGCAACTGCCAACATTTTAGATTCCTAGACAGTAACATGGTTACTCTATGGCAGGGGTGTCAAACTGGCGGCCCGCGGGCCAGATGTGTCACGCGCAGGCCACACCCACCCCAGCTCCACAAAGGGAGGAAACGTCGTGATACGTCACATGACGCCACGAGTTTGACACCCGCTGTGCTCTATGGGATCTCCTGAACTCCTAGAAATCAAGCGCCCTTTCAGAATTATTTTTCTTGAATTGGATGGGAATGTCCCTCAAGATATTTACATCAAGTAAGAAAAAATGCTAGAAGTTGTTTTTAACTTCTTGAGGTCAATACCGGCTTCTCTCTCTTTGGGGAAGGTCTATGTGCCAGCAGCACCCTCTGAAACTCAAAGAAGCCATGATGGATGTCAGGAGTCTGAAAATTAACATCAGGTGTTACATCCATTAAAGACTCTGCCACTCAGACATGCATCGTCAGGAGGAGCACCGTAGAAGAGGTAGGGGGATCAACATAGCTGCCTTCGTTTCATACGGCAGACTTCCCCAAACTGGGAGCTTCTAGGTAGGTTGGACTACAAATTCTATCATTCTTGGCAGGCAGATCAGCAGGGGATCACAGAAGGTGAAGGTTCAAATGGATGGCTTTTTAGGAGCAGACTAAATTGAACCATCATTATGTAATTGCTACATCAAAAGCTAAATGTGTAGGCTATACACATATTCAACTATAGAAAAGCAAACGTGTTAGATGATTAAACTAGCTATCTAAGAAAATTTCCTTTTCCAATTCTCTTTTGAACAGACTTTCTGCCTGATTTAGGTCTCTGAGTAATTTATGGTACATGATCTAAACCCAATGTCTTAACACTTTGCATGAAGTTGGCCATCATGTTACACCATAATTTGGCTTTATGTGGGCAAAGCATATCACCTGAATACAACAATTGGGCTTTGTTAATCTAGGTTAATGTAACTTCTGACTTCCTTTCTAGGCTGAGCAAGATTCTTTCAGGGAATAAATTATTGTCAGCCCAACAAGGTAGATCAGACTAAGAAATCAATGAGGAGTATCAAGTCAGGAGTATTTTTATTGTAACCATAGTAACAAAATCTTGCAAGTCTGAATGTGCTTCCCCACCACCACCTCCATCACTTTATCTTCCTGTGAATGAGAGAGGAGGTTACCTGAATATTTACTCACATTGCAACCTTGCCCTGGACTCAGGCTCCTTTTATCTATCACCTTAGTAGTAACCCTAAGACCTGTAAGAGCAACAAAAAGTGTTATCCATTGTCACCAAAGCAACAGCAATAGCACTTAGACTTATATACCGCTTCACAGTGCTTTGCAGCCCTCTCTAAGCAGTTTACAGAGTCAGCAGATTGTCCCCAACAATCTGGGTCTTCATTTTACCGACCTCGGAAGGATGAAAGGCTGAGTCAACCTTGAGCCACTCAGAATCGAACTCCTGGCAGTGAACAGTGACTTAGCCTGCAATACTGCATTCTAACCACTGCGCCAAGACCACAAATCCATTCTCCCTGGAATTCTGAGTATCCTATTCTGTGTTTTCTGCTGCTCCATGTATTCTTACCAGCTTTAATAAACTTAACAGGTCTCTGCTGTGTGGTGGATTCTTGAACTGGGCAGGGAATTGAACTGATCTCCAAGATTTCTCCAACTGTTACCATCCATTCAAGGATTCTGTGTTGATTCAGCTTTAGAAGTTTAGTTCATTCACAATTCTAGTATTTCAATTGGAACACTCTAGAAAAAGGGTGTATTAAGTAGCTTTGCTAAGGCCAAATTTCTTATTCAGTCTTCATCACTTATTGGGACATAGATCCAGTTTGGTCTAGTGATTAAAGCACCAGGCTAGAAACTAGGAGGCTCTGGGTTTTAGTCCCACTTTAGACATGAAAGCTGCTGGGTGGCTTTGGGCTAGTTTCTCTCTCTCAGTCCAACTCATCTCAAGGCGTTGTTGCTGTGGGGAAAATAGTGGAGAAAAAAGTATAAGATATTTGTCACTTGCAGTTACTAATAAAAATGATAAAGGTGGGATTTTTAAAAATAATCTAATCTAATTTATGAGAGGCCCCAAAGTACATAAAAATCTAACTACACGTATTTTTTGGAGTATAAAACGCACTGGAGTATAAGACGCACCTTAGTTTTTGGGGAGGAAAATAGGGGGGAAAAATCTACTTGGCTAGCGTCCTTAGTCTGGTCAGCTTCAGCACATTATTTTATCCCCTGGTTAGGGCTGAAAAAAATCTTCTTCGGAGGGAATAGCAATGAAAATAAGCCTGCAAAGACTTAGGGCTGGAAAAAAAAACTTCTTCGGAGGGAGTAGCAATGAAAAAATCCTGCAAGCTGGTAAGAGCCGGGAAGATCATTAGCACCTCGTTAGGGCTGAAAAAAAAGCTTTGAAAAAGCTACATTCAGAGTATAAGACACACCCAAATTTTCAGCCTCTTTTGGGGGGGAAAGGTGCATCTTATACTCCGAAAAATACGATAACCTATTTCTACATACATTTGACTTATTTTTTAAAGACTACTTTATTGTTCTAGAGCCAGGGGTCTCCAACTTTGGCAATTTAAAGACTTGTGGACTTCAACTCCCAGAATTCCACAGCCAGCTTTGTTAACTTTGCTGGCTGTGGGATTCTGGGAGTTGAAGTCTACAAGTCTTAAAGTTGCCAAAGTTGGAGATCCCTGTAAATCTAGACAACTTAACAAAATAAAGAAGCTTTTTAAAATAAATGCTTGCTCTGAAGAGGCCCAGTGCTATTGTATCTTCTTTTAAATAATAGAGAATAATGTATACTTTCAGAAATTTTTATTAATTTTAACAGCTCTATATAAGTATAGTCTGAAATGTAACAGTGTCCTGTTTAGTATTAGAGTTTAGTTACCTTGGAGTAGATCTATTTAAATAATCAGGAGGAGTTAGTGTGACTACATTTAAGAAAACTTTCTGGCATAATGTACATTTCTCCAATTTTTTGCAATTTCTATCGGTCAAGCACACATGCACAGAAATACACAGCAAACAGTGTATATAATCTGTGCTGCTTGCTGTTTGCTGTTTGGCAAATTGCTTGGAGGTAGAGGCCTTTTTTCCTTGTTTTCCTCCCCCAAAACTAAGGTGCGTCTTATACTTCGGTGCGTCTTATACTCCGAAAAATACGATGTATGTATGTATGTATGTATGTATATGTGTGTGTGTGTGTGTATATATATATATATATATATATATATATATATATATATATATATATATATATATATATATATATATATATATATATATATATATATATATATATATATATATATATATATATATATATATATATATATATATATGTTTCTGTGTGCAAGAATAATCAAGAAATAGCAATAAAAATATGCAGAACACTAAAAAAATTATACCAAATAAGCAAGGAAGGAGTATGTTCTCTTTTTAAATCCTTTTGTGGCTATTAAATCTGAAAGGG
Organism: Diadophis punctatus similis; assembly: GCA_023053685.1. Taxonomy (NCBI): domain Eukaryota; kingdom Metazoa; phylum Chordata; class Lepidosauria; order Squamata; family Dipsadidae; genus Diadophis; species Diadophis punctatus. Next base: position 189,289,266 of record JALIGW010000001.1, on the reverse strand, counting down.
AAAATACATCTGTATCTCATCATGTTTCATTATATATAAAGTCTTCAAACATGAAGCAATAATCCCATCCTTCAGGATCTAATCTGAAATTAATCTGACAGAAGAAAATGAAGTGAATGGGACATTATTTTTCTCATACCATTCAAGGTGATAATTTGGGCACTTAAATTTAAAACTTTGATAATTCCATTTCCAGAGTATATGGACAGTATCTTTTGAGTGCAGCAATCAAGAAAGAATGAGGGGAAGAATGAAGATTGAATGAATGACTGAACTCAACGAAATTAAAATGGAGCTCTGTTCAACATTTTAAGTCTTTTAACCGAATGTGTTCTGTACTCTTTCCGTATCTCCTTTTTTTTTCCTCCCCACATTTTGCAGTTATTTCATTCTTGTAGATCCTTTTTCTCACCTGTCTCGTTTTCTACTTTTATTGCCTTGCTACAATTATAATAATTTACCTGGGAATAATGCAACACCAGCTATACACACTTTAAGTTGTTCATGTAATATTTAGTAATTTAATTTCGTAAGATTAAAGCTGGTCCTAGCCTTGCCCTCTTTGACTCTTGCTTCTTTTCAAAAAAACTGGAACTATGCTTCCCTGAGCTAAAGTGAAATGCTAAAATTCTGAAAATCGTAGAAGGCAGGGAGTTCACAGCACCAACTGGTTTCGCAAATGATCCTAGTTAAGATTTAAAGAGAAATGTATTGTTGTGTCAATGAACCTTTTACTCTTTTAAGATGCCTTTCTTCTCTTCCTTCTTGTACACCGTGAATTCTATACTCATATAATTTGGGGGATCAAGGTATCATGCACGAAGAGGAATTGCCTGCTTTCAACCTATTTGATGGGTAATAAAAATCTCAACTTTGGTCAACTTTAATATGTGTGGACTTTTGTTAGGTCTCTGACCATAACTGATTGGGTAAGACAATATATGTCTAGCTTTTAACAGCTATAAGTCTGTTTAGCTTAGGTGTTGCAGACTGCCACAAGAGGGAGCTAGAGTTCACAGCTTATTTCTATGGGAGTCCCTCTCTGTTTGTCTTTGGTCTCTGCTACTCAGAGTGTAGTCTCTGCTACTCATTAGAGCAAGGCCTAGAGTATGTATGCTCTGCATTTCTCTCTGTGTTGTAGTTATGTATTATAGCTAAAATGTATTTGTACTGGATAATACTTGGATTGTTATTATGACTGTTAAGTGTATGACTTTGGACTGTTTATAGAAAATGCTATTTCTTAAAGTAAATTTTAACTCAAGTTAGTGTATCTGTGTGTGGCTGAGTACTTATTCACAACTGATCTCAATCTAAACGTTTCTGTATGCACAACCTTGGTAACACAAGGAATACTCTGCTAATACATTAACACTGGTTATGGGCCCAGAGAGATATTGAGAGTTAGTGTGAATATTCAGTTTCATACTCAGACAGCTAACTTGTGGTTTACTGTTAAATTAACAATGGCACAAGAACAGTCAACTAGCTTATCCCTGATAACCAGGTTAGATGGAACTAACTATGTTTCCTGGTCTATGAAGTGCAGCTTACTTTTGCGTAAAGAAGGATTATGGACTGTGGTTAATAATCCACCTGATATAACAGCTTGGGATCCAACAAATGATGAAGATAAGAAGAAAATAGCTGACTTTAACCGGGATAATGAAAAGGCTCTTAGTATTATTGGACTGACACTGAGTGATGGGCAACTGGTCCATATTCATGGTGAAGATTCTGCTGCCAAGTGTTGGAGTACCTTAAAGAGACTTTATGTTCGAGATAGTGTTGGTGCGCACATACACCTTACACGTAAACTGTTCAGAGCACGTTTGTTAAAAGGTGGTGACATGTTAGCTCATTTGGAGTTTATGAAGAGAACATTACAAGAGCTACATGAAAAAGAACTGATTTTCTCAGAGTTGCATCAAGTTTATATTATTCTTTCTTCTTTGGATGACTCTTATGATGATTATGTGTCTTCACTGGAAATTTTGACCAGAGATGAACTGACATTGACTGGCATAATAGGAAGACTGTTAGAAGAGTCTAGAAGAAGGCAAGATAGAAAACAACTGAGAGAGAAACCACCACAGGAAGAAAAATTGTCTTCAACTGCCTATATCAGTGATGGCGAACCTTTTCTTCCTCGGGTGCCGAAATAGTGCGTGTGCGCGCTATTGCATGCACGTGTGTGCCCACACCCATAATTCAAAGCCCCTCACTTGACTCACCCTCCTGCACATGCGTGCACGACCCCCCCCCCACTCCCCCATTTCCCGACTTCCAGTGGGCCCGGTGGGCCCATTTTTCGCCCTCCCCAGGCTCCAGAGGCTTTCTTGGAGCTTGGGGAGGGCAAAACCTCTCCTCCTGCCACCCTGGAGGCCCTCCGGAGGCCGAAATCGCCCTCCCAGAGCCTCTGTGTGAGCCAAAAATCAGCTGGCGGGCACGCACATGTGCATTGGAGCTGAGCTAGGGCAACAGCTTGCGTGCCGGCAGATATGGCTCCGCGTGCCACCTGTGGCACCCGTGCCATAGGTTCGCCATCACTGGCCTATATTGTTAGGAAATGTTATTCTTGTGGGGCTAAGGGTCATATAGCCAGATTCTGTAAAATGGGTAAAAGGCAGAATGCTAGTAATATGCAGAGAGCTTATAATGATGTTAGTGTAGTTATATCAAGTACAAATAAAACTGTAAGCCATGATATCTGGATAATAGACAGTGGAGCATCTCAGTGTATAACTAAAAGTAAAGAGAGATTTGTTAATATGACTAAAAGTAACCAGCATGTATCATTAGCAAATGGCTGGAAATTGAGAGTATCTGGAGAAGGTAATGCATATTGTTCATGTATTAATGAAAGTTTACCAATGTTATATGTACCTAACCTTATATATAACTTACTATCTGTGAGAGAATTGGTAAAAGCAGGGTTTGTGGTAACTTTTCAGGGAGATAAATGTTTAATTGAAAAACAAGGTAAAAGAGTTACTGCAAGATTGCATGATGGCTTATACATTATCCATGATAATCTATTAAATAAGGCTAATTCAGTTTATGAAAATAGAAAGCCTCATGACGAATGTATTCATTTGCTCCATAGACGTATGGGACATTTGAATTTCAAAATTTTAAAGAAAACTGTTGAGTTATCTAATGGTATAAAATTAAAACCTTGTGCAAGATATTTAAATTGTAATGCTTGCAATCAGGAAAAGAGCAAGGTAATTCCTGCAAACAGGTTAAGTGGATTTAAAACTAAGGAACCATTAGAGGTTGTATTTGCTGATCTCATTGGCCCTAAGAAACCCAGTTTAGGTGGAGCCTGTTATATATTGAGCATAGTTGATCATTTTTCTAGATATGGTTTCTGTTATCTGATGAAAACAAAAACAGAAACATATCAGCATTTTGTAAACTGGTTAAGGTTTGTTGAACGAAAAATGAATAAGAAACTGGTTAGTTTAGTAACAGATAACGGTACTGAGTTTACCAATAAGAGATTTGAAGATATGCTAAAGAGAGCTGGTATTGAACATAAGCGTTCTGCTCTTTTTCGGCCACAACATAATGCGCATATTGAACGTAGAGGTCAGACATTACAGGCTTGTCTAGAACCATGATTTCAGATTCTGGTTTACCAGAGAGGCTCTGGGGTGAAGCTATAATGTGTGCTAACCATGTTTTGAACAATGTAGTGAATGCAACAACTGGTGAATTGCCATTTACTCGTTGGTATGGTAGGAAACCAAATCTTAGTTATTTGCATACATTTGGTGCACCAGCATGGGTGCATATTCCCACACAAGTAAGGCGAAAGGGACAACATAGAGCACGGAAATTATGTTTTGTAGGGTATGAATCTAATCATAGATCATTTAGATTCTGGGAGCCAGGTACTACTAGAGTATATTGTAGTGCAAGTGCTAAATTCCTTGAGCATGTTGGATGGAGTAAACTGGAACAGGAATACAAGGAACAAGATAGTATTGTTGTTGAGGATCCATTGTTTCCTGATGATTCTGATAAGAATAGTACTGATGATAGGATAGTGAAAGAATCCTCAATAGAGGAACCATCTATGGATGATGTAGAAGATACTTCGATAGGGGAGGAAAAGGAAGAGGAAATTCCAACAACTTGTACTAAATTGCCTAGGAGGTCAACTAGGGAGAGACGTCCACCTGATAGATATCAGGCAAGTATTGTATGCCAGATTAATGTGGAACCGTCTAATTATAATGAACTTAAGCTGTATCCAACAAAGGAACAGGTAGCTTGGCAGGAAGCTATGAATAAGGAATTAAAATCTTTAAAGGATCTTGAGGTATATGAAGATGTAAAGTTACCACCAGGTGAGTGTGCAATAGGTTGCAGATGGGTGTATAAATTAAAGACTGGTGTGGATGGCACTGTTACCCATAAAGCAAGATTAGTTGCTCAGGGATTTGCTCAATCAGATAAGGATTATGATGAGGTATTTGCACCTAGTCTGAGAGCAAATACATTGAGAGGAGCATTAGTTTGGGCAGCTAAAAATAAATGCATAATTAATCATGTAGATGTCGAAACTGCATATCTACATGCACCATTACAACATACCATTTATATGAGAAAGCCATTAGGTTTGAAAGATGATGGAAAAAATGATTATTGGAAATTAAAGAAAAGTCTTTATGGTTTAAAGCAATCAGGTTATGAATGGAATAAATGCATTGTAAAAGAATTAGTTTCCATGGATTTTAAAGCTGGTATAGCTGATCCTTGTTTATTTAGGCGAGAGAAAGATGGTTTGATTTCTCTGTTGCTATTATTTACAGATGATATAGCGATTATAACAAAGACTGAACAAGAAGCAAATGATATTGTTTCTGAATTACAAAGAAAGTTCAAGATTAGAAATTTAGGAGAAATTAAACATTATTTGGGTCTTGATATAATGAAGACAAATAGAGGATTCAAAATTTCGCAAGCTAAGAAGATTAGCCAATTGTTAAAAAGATATAACCTGGAGAATTGTAAAACTGCTAAGACACCAATGGATCAGGGATTTACAAATAGTGATACTAAATGTCCTGTGTTTGATAAGGAGATATATCAGTCTCTAATTGGTAGTCTCTCATATTTGAGTAATTGGTCTAGACCAGATATATCTTACAGCGTAAATCAACTGGCTAGATATAATGCTGAACCAAATGAAAGGCATTGGCAAGCAGCTAAACGAATACTTAGATACCTAAAGCACACAATACATTATTCTTTATATTTAGAACCGAGAAATGAATTAGTGTTAACTGCATATGCTGATGCAAGTTTTGCTACTGATGCAATGACTCGCAAATCAACATCAGGTATAGTGGTAATGTTGGGTAATGCTTTAATAGGCTGGAAATCTATTAGGCAACAACATGTTAGTTTATCCACTATGGAAGCAGAATTCTCGAGTTTATCATTAATGTGTACAGAATTGGTGTATTATAAACAATTGTTAAAGGATATAGGAATTACTGTACAGGAGCCATTTATTGTGTATGAAGACAATCAATCTGCCATTAGTATGGCTAATAGTTTAGCTGTGAAAACAAGGTCGAAACATACTGATTTGAGATATCTGAATGTTAGACAATGTGTTCAAAATAAAATGGTTAAGTTGGAATACTGCATGACTGAACAGAATATTGCAGATCATTTCACTAAAGCGCAAGGTGCAATTAAACACAAAGAGTGTTGTGAAAACTATGGTTTAAAGATGTAAGGTATTATATATTGATCTACCCAAAGGGGAGAATGTTAGGTCTCTGACCATAACTGATTGGGTAAGACAATATATGTCTAGCTTTTAACAGCTATAAGTCTGTTTAGCTTAGGTGTTGCAGACTGCCACAAGAGGGAGCTAGAGTTCACAGCTTATTTCTATGGGAGTCCCTCTCTGTTTGTCTTTGGTCTCTGCTACTCAGAGTGTAGTCTCTGCTACTCATTAGAGCAAGGCCTAGAGTATGTATGCTCTGCATTTCTCTCTGTGTTGTAGTTATGTATTATAGCTAAAATGTATTTGTACTGGATAATACTTGGATTGTTATTATGACTGTTAAGTGTATGACTTTGGACTGTTTATAGAAAATGCTATTTCTTAAAGTAAATTTTAACTCAAGTTAGTGTATCTGTGTGTGGCTGAGTACTTATTCACAACTGATCTCAATCTAAACGTTTCTGTATGCACAACCTTGGTAACACAAGGAATACTCTGGGGGGGTCAAGGTATCATGCACGAAGAGGAATTGCCTGCTTTCAACCTATTTGATGGGTAATAAAAATCTCAACTTTGGTCAACTTTAATATGTGTGGACTTTAATTCCCAGATTTTCCCAGCCAGCGTACTGGCTGGGGAATTCTGGGAGTGTGAGTTCACACATCTTAAAAATTGACCAAAGTTGAGAAACATAGATCTAGTGGGTTAGACTATCACTCCAAGGAGCTTTGACTATTCTGATTGACCAACGTTTTTCCCCATTCCTTCATTGGTCCTTTTTTATAGGGATCCTGTCACAGAGAAACCGATCCCCAAACTTCTGCATATAGAAAGGCATCCCAGAATATGTTCAGATAACAACTGAAGAGCTTTTCATTGGATCATTATTCCCAGTTAGGTGTGTTCAAAGGAGAAAAATGCATCTACTCCATCAGTAACATTTGTTTTATTTCTCTTTATTTCTTTTTTTTAATTTATGGCTGATATAGTTATGCCTCATATCTTTAAGAGCTGAAGTGGTGCAGTGGTTAAATGCAGCCATTGCAGGCTGACTGCTAGTTCAACAGTTCAGCTGTTCAAATCTCACTAGGCTCAAGGTTGACTCAGCCTTCCATCCTTCCGAGGTCGGTAAAATGAGGACCCAGATTGTTGGGGGCAATATGCTGAACTCTGTAAACCGCTTAGAGAGGGCTGTAAAGCACTATGAAGCGGTATATAAGAAAAGTGCTATTGCTATTATTAACTGGAGAGATCCAGCCATGAGAGAGAGTATGCATGAGCTTTTAAATATGTGTTCTTTTTATCTGTTTTTAAATTGTTTTTATAATTTTTTGTATTTGCAAATTGTTGTTAGCCGCCCAGAGTCCTTCGGGAGTTGGGCGGCATACAAATGCAATAAATTAAATTAAATTAAATTAAATTAATGATTTATACTTTCTGTTGCATTAAGAGATATAATCCAGTGGTAACTTTGGAAGGCCTCTAGTATAATTCTAATCCTGAAATTATTTATCCTATTGCAGACAGTTTCCTGGAGTGGGCACGGCAGCTATAATAAATGTATTGAAATAAATAATTGGAAGAATAACATAATAACATAATGATAATAAGAGCAGCCTTTTGGTACGTTCCAAATTCGTTGGACTTCAATTCCATTGTTCACAATCTTTGACCATATGGATGAGTTTGATGGGTGTTGAAATCAGGAAGGCATCTATGGAGGAAGGTTCCTTTGAGAGGGAAGGATCAGTGGTGGGTTCCTACCGGTGCGGTCCACTCTATAGCACCGGTAGCGGCCCACTGGTGATGTCACAGTACCGGTGCGGTTGGTTGCCGGTGTCTGGGTGCCGCCATTAAAAAAAAATTTAAAAAAATTTTTTTTTTAAATTTCTTTTGCGCATGCCCAGAAGCCGAGCTTCCGGCACTGCGCATGCACTGCCTTCCTACCCCACAGTGAGTCCAAGCAGGAGAGGATGGCGGAGGGAGCGCATGAGATGCTGAAAGAACGAGTGGCAGGAGCTATCTCCATTCGCCTCCCTTCAGCAGTCCGAGAAGCCACGAACGCGCAGTGATGATCCTAGGCATTTTCGCACGTTTGAGGCTTCTCGAGCTGCTGAGGGGAGGGGGATCTCAGTTCCCCTCCCTTCAGCAGCCCGAGAAGCCACGCCCACCCGGTCACATGGTCAGAAAGCCACACCCACCCGGTCACATGGCTGGCAAGCCACACCCACAAAATAAGGCACGCCCACAGAGTGGTAGTAAAAAAATTAGGAACCCACCCCTGAGAAGGATGATTATTTGAGTGGGGAGATTCTCATTCAGTGGTATTATGGGGAAAATTCTGAAGTCTGCAATTCATACTGATAGCTCCGTTCAGATCTTTACTGGGTTTTTCCCCCCCAGGGATGATTCATTCTCATTCTTCGTATTCAATCCCTTTGAATTTCAGGCTGTTAACTCTAGAACTTTTCCCACAGATCTCAAAAAGTGTGTTTAATCTTTCTCAGCAGCCCTATCTTGTAGCTCTCTCCCTGAACAGACTTCCAACATTTGTTTTATTTCTCTTTAATTCTGTTTCCATTTTCCAAACGATTGTTATGAGAAATCTACTCTAGTTTCTATTGCTTATTACTTTGATATTTCCAATTAAATGGCACACATTTTCAGACATTGCATCCCACCTTCAGGCCACTATAACCACTTAATGCCATGCAGATTAGACAAAGATTTTCTATTTTAGCAGTAATTAAAAAGGCTGCCTTCTAAAGAGGATCTAGTGAGTCTTCTCCTGTTTATATCTTCAGTGTTGTTTTTTTTCGAGTTTTGAACTTCCTTACTCGATCTTAAACACAATAGACAAAATAAATGTGAAAAATGCATAAAACGTTCACTATTTTTAAAGACTTAATTGGGCAACAAGATGAATGGAAATGTATGCACTGAATTTTTTAAATTAATTTTCCAAATCTAACAAGAGCTTATTTCCAGTTGCATAGTTAATAGCCTGTGCTATTACTGGCTATATCTGGAACTGATTAAAGCTGGATAACTAGAAGAGCTTTTATTTATATAATATGATCCCTGTATATGATACTTGACAGGAAAAAAAGAAAATATGGGAATGTCTCATTTCTGGGATCCTTGGTGTTGAACGTGAGGCATAGGAAATACGGGTTCTATTCACGTTCAGTATTATTGGTGGGCCACTTGACACTTTCAAGGGTATCATCAGAAAGATTAAAAAAGTACACAAAAAGTAGTGGGCTTAAATTGTGTGGTCATGCCTACTACATTGACTTCATACTTGCTTCCTAGGAATGCCCCTTTCAAGCTTCACCTTCCCATGTGAATTATTTCTTTATGACAAAAGGATTAGGTCTATGGATTGCCAAAAGCAGTAAGGGAGTGATCACAAAAGTATTTTATGGAGAAGTTAGGGAATAAAAGTGGTTACACAGGGAATCATTACACAGAGTGGAGATTTTGTAAGACAGTGGACTGGACAACAAAGTTGAATGTCGGAGATAAGTGCCATGTTAAGGTATGCATGCAGAGATATTAAAAAGACAAAGCCTTTGAAGGCAAGGAGAACCAGTTTGGGCAGGCAATGTAAGGAAGTCAGCAGAGAGGTTTAAGAAATAGAGTTACATGGTCAGAAGTCTGAGAGAGGCATATAATTTTTGGCAGTAGAGTGGGAGATGGATGTCACTGGATTATAGTGCAACGACAGAAAACCAGGGAGAAAAAGACCGTAATTAAGGCAAATGTTGCTATAGTATAAACCAGAGTCTTACTGGAAAAAATAACACACCAGCTTACTTCCCAAAGATAGTAAATTACGAGGTTTCTCATTGAACCCAATGTGTTTTTAGATAGTTCTTCATAAACCCACCCCTGCTTTATTAAATCATTTAGAGATTAAGACTAAATAGTGGCTGTGTAATATCTTTAGGACAGGTGCCACATAAGGCCTTTAATTGATGTGCCAGGGGATTACACTCTTAAATCAAACAGCAGATTGATTTCATTTCATTCAAAACACCCTTAATATGATTATCTCTCCTCTTGTATTTGATTGCTTTCTCATGCAGATGGAAACTTTTGTCAACAAATTTCTGTTAAAAAAAATTCACCTTTTGGGCTAATTTGGGCAGCACTCAAATTTTGTACAGCAGGTTGAGTGCCCCCATGGTGTACTGTCTGTCTCTTACAATCATAAAGTCTTCCTTCCTTCCTTCCTTCCTTCCTTCCTTCCTTCCTTCCTTCCTTCCTTCCTTCCTTCCTTCTTCCTTCCTTCCTTCCTTCCTTCCTTCCTTCCTTCCTTCCTTCCTTCCCTCCCTCCCTCCCTTCCTCCCTCCCTCCCTCCCTCCCAATAGTATATACAGTGATCCCTCGTTTTTTGCGGGGGTTACGTTCCAAAAAGAACCCGTGATAGGCGAAATCCGTGAAGTAAGAACCTTTATTTTTTTTAACCCCTTCTATCCGGCTTCTGCGTTTTCGGTGCCCAAAAAAAGCCTGAAAAATCCTCCAACCTCTCCCTCTCTTGACGTCTGCTGTGGCTGCTTGGCACTGATCTCCTGAGCGAGCTTGTAGGCCGTTCCCTCATCGATTTGGCACGAACGGCCATTTTCCCTCAGGGAAAGCTGACAGTGCGGCCCGCCCTACAGCTGATGAGTGGCAGTCCTTCTGCGCACGCGCAGAACTCATTGGACCGCTTTACTCGCCTGCCACTGCCAGCCTGAAGCAGGAGACCACCACGCAGGCGCAGAACTCATCGGAGAGGTTTGCGAGTCGCGGAGCCGCGCGCTTTGCTGCTGACTGCCTGGCCGCCCACGCAAATCCGTGAAGCAGCGAGACCGTGAAAGGTGAACCGCGATATAACGAGGGATCACTGTACAGTATTTCTCAGCTGCTTCTTAGAATATCCATTTTCCAATCTAAGTTCACTGGCTGTCTCCAAATAAGCATCATTCCTGTTTCCTGGTTTGTTCATCTGTGCTCAAGAGCTGAAGTGGTGCAGTGGTTAAATGCAGCCATTGCAGGCTGACTGCTAGTTCAGCAGTTCAGCTGTTCAAATCTCACTAGGCTCAAGGTTGACTCAGCCTTCCATCCTTCCGAGGTCGGTAAAATGAGGACCCAGATTGTTGGGGGCAATATGCTGAACTCTGTAAACCGCTTAGAGAGGGCTGGAAAGCACTATGAAGCGGTATATAAGAAAAGTGCTATTGCTATTGCTATTGCTCAGGTAAAAGACACTACCAGTTGCTTTGATCTGGATTGCTTGCACATTGCTTAAGACTTGAAGAGCAGCTAAAAGACATATTACACAGCCATTTAAAAAAATCTGTTCTTCTGTGGTAGGTTTTTCTTTTTCTTTTTTTTACTGTGGAGCTATGCAAGTCGAGAGATGTAAAAGAAACTGAGATCATATTGTAATGCATGAGAAAATTGAAATGCCTTAGGACAACAGAATAACTATTGCCAGTTAACGTACTGGATTCAGAAATAGAATCCATTTACCTTCCTTTCCCACAATTCACAACTGTGTTACAAAAGGAAATGAATAGCTGATGGAAGAACCATGACACAATGATATTTCCCTTCGGTTTGAAAAATCATAGGACCAATTACAGACGCAAGGAGAAACACTTATGGAAGTTGGGGAGGGGGGTTAATTTTAAAACCTTGTCCTCCCACATGGTGAGTCACCCACCCCTCTTTTATAACAGATAGTAGATTAGTGTAAAGGCGCAGAGGTATATTATAAATTACACATGATGTCCTAGGTCAGTGATGGCGAACCTTTTTTTCCTCGAGTGCCAAAAGCACGCACGTGCACGCTATTGCACACGTGCGAGTGCCCACACCCATAATACAATGCCCCCCTGCGCATGCGCATGTGATCCCCCAGTGCTGCCCCGCCCCTGTGCATGCGTGCACGATCCCCCCACTCTCCCATTTCCCGACTTCGGGTGGGCCCTGTAGGCCCATTTTTCACCCTCCCCAGGCTCCAGAGGTTTTCTTGTAGCGTGGGGAGGGCGAAAATGGCTTCCCCCGCCCCCCAGAGGCCCTCTGGAGGCCGAAAATGCCTACCCAGAGCCTCCGTAAAAGCCAAAAATCAGCTGGCCGGCGCGCACATGCGCACTGGAGCAGAGTTAGGGCAACAGCTCGCGTGCCGGCAGATATGGCTCCGCGTGCCACCTGTGGCACCCGTGCCATAGGTTCGCCATCACTGTCCTAGGTATTCAATTATGTTTTTATTTTTTGGCTTCAGCAGCTGTCAATCTTTTGCTTTCCTTGGCCTTGGTTAGTACTTGGACTTCTTGGGAAATCCAGGCCTCTGGGTTGGACTTGAAAATTGAAAACATTACAGAAATTGACAGCATTATGGAGGGAGGAAATTTCTGTAATATTGCCAAGAGAACTGCATGGAAGCAGTCCTCATAAATATTATTATTAATTAGTTGAGGCCAAGGTAGATAACAAGTATCATCCAGAAACATGGAATTACAGCTTCCAGAAACCTTTGCCATTAGCCAATGATGGCTAGGATCAGTGGTGGGGTTCAAATTTTTTACTACCGGTTCTGTGGGCGTGGCGTGGCTTGGTGGGTGTGGCTTGGTGGGCGTAGCAGGTGAAGGATACTGCAAAATCTCCATTCCCCCCCCACTCCAGGGAAAGGTTACTGCAAAATCCCCATTTCCTCCCGATCAGCTGGGACTCGGGAGGCAGAGAATAGATGGAGGTGGGGCCAGTCAGAGGTGGTATTTACCGGTTCTCCGAACTACTGAAAATGTTCACTGCCGGTGCTCCAGAACTGGTCAGAATCTGCTGAATCCCACCTCTGGCTAGGATTGCTAAGACATGAAAGTTCAAAGCTGGAGGATAACATGTCCTGTTCTTAATTTAAGGATTCCAGATCTCATGGGATAAGAATTGTATAAGAATTGCCTGTAGATTGTTCTGCAAAAGAACAAGGCGTAGCTGAGAATGTATGTACAGATAGCAGACATTCTGTTATTAATTGGCATTAATTAACTAAAAGCATTTTAGTTAGCTACTTTGAGGACATCTTGGTAGAAAAATTGGGGCAAAATAGCTTAAATAAAAAATGAAATGATGAAAAGAAAATCATCCCCATAGGAATGTGGCCTGCTTAATAATATTTATACTTGTCCAGTAAAAATAGACACTTCTACACTGCTACTGCTGGTTGAAGCATAAGAAAGTTAGCCAAGTGATTGAGGTCTCTAATAAACAGCCAATTTTTTTTGAAGAACTTAAGAGAAGTTAGCCAGTGCACATAACTCAGTCATTACAGAACAGCATCATGCTGTTTTTAAAAAGCTATACCAGAATGCCTATTTCTAGCAACTCAGTTCCAGTTTTCAAAAACTCAGTTGCATCAATAGCAAAAAATTCATATTTTTGTACTATTGCTTTGAAGATGCGTTTGGTTTGTCCATCCTGGCAAGCAGGCGTGGGTTCTACTTACCTTCCCCACCGGTTTGCATCGCAATGGAAGTGCATGTTTTGCGTGTTTGCGTATCACTTCCTGGAAGTGACCCTCTGCGCATGCGCAGTACTATTATAAAAGCTTCTGCGCATGCGCAGACGCAAAAAAACAAGAGAGAGAACCGGCTCGGGGGCGTGGCAGGCCTGGGTCGCTGCCGGTTCCAACGACCCAGGCCGCCAAGTTACTACCGGTTCTATAGAACTGGTCCGAACCAGGAAGAACCCACCTCTGCTGGCAAGGCTAAGAATCAGACTCTAAAAATATTGTGCACATAAGCCATGGAGAGAAATTAAACAAAATAATAAAGACAGAAAGAATCATGACACACAGAAACTTGCCAGCAATCAGTAAAAGACAGGCTCAAAAAAAAGCAAACAGACTTCATTTTTTCATCATTCTCAAATAAAAATCAAGATCATCCTCATTTGGAAATGAAATGTTGGCCTCAGTTTAAATGAAAAATAAAACCGATGTTCATGTGTTAAAATTTATAATAAAGTCGCATTTACCTGGTAATACAATTGGCAGCTAACACCAAAGGTTCTTTAGTAATAAATGACATTGCTGGAATGTGGGAGATAAGATACTCTCAATTTGTTTATCATGAATGAATTCGTTGTTCTTTTTTTTCCTTTCTAAGGAATAGATAGTAAAGTATTACTCAGTGAAAAATGATTTCTTTTTTCTGGCTGCATTTTGCTTTTATGGAATTTTTTAATACTTCCAAATCGGGATCTGGAGCCATCCACTGGGCTCACACAGTGTTCTAAGCCATGGGCTACTATAGTGAATAAAATACAAATTGGTAGTTTCAAGTACAAGGTGAAATCATGAACTTTGGTTTATTCTAAGCCAAAAATTAAGAGCCAGATTAAGCACATGCACGGAAGCAAAACATTGCCGAAATCTCGCACGCATGTGCATCCCCTCACGAGATTTCGGCGAGATTTTGCTTCCACGCATGCGCAGAAGCAAAATCAGCCCAAAAATTCCCCCTAAAAAGATGGCGCTGTGCGACAGATGGCACCGGGAAAGATGGCACCGGAGTGGTCATGCGCAAATAGCGCCATCTGCTGGTCACTACCAGAACGACAGAGTGGACAGCACCAGTAGGAATCCACCACTGGTACTCACCAAATTAATGACTTGCCCTCCCCACCCCAATACTCTTTCCACCCAATCTTCTTTTTCTGGACAGATTGGTGCACTTGCAAGCAACATGGCCTAGAGGTGGAGCTCTTGCTTCACAATCAGGAGGTTGTGAGTTCGATCCTAGGTAGAGACAGATTTGGGTCCCCTGCTTGGGCAGGGGGTTGGACTAGATTACCTGCAAGGTCCCTTCCAACTCTGTTAATGTGTTAATTTGAGACGCAGTTCTGACTTATTTTTATTTTCAAGAATGCTTCTTTAATCCATGTGGTACCCAGAGGTATTATTTTGGGGGGGGGGAGATATCGGAGGTTATTGCTTCCTTTTTAATGTTTTTCAAATTAATTTTCAAAAACAATGTGAAGCAGAGAGTCCAGTGAGTACCAAGGGAGATGCTGCCTGGCACCCTGGTCTCCATCAGGAATGTCACGATGGCACCTTTGGTTTCAGAACCTTCACAGAATCTTCATTTTACATTTTCCTATTTAATTCCAAATAAAAGATAGTATCGAGGTATTCCCAGGGACACAAAATGCAAAATGTAGTGGACGGTTTAAAAAACAAAACTATTGAAAAAAAATTCTGTAGTTGATTAAACATAGAATCCTAGATGAGAAACAATTTGCTTTTGAATTATTGTCCAAAGGAGAAAAAATACCGGTGAAATTTTCATGGACAAAATGCAGAGTTCGTGTACTTAAAAAGTGTGCAAAACACAGGTGAATGGCCTTTCAATAGAAGGTACAGGTAGTCCCTGACTTACAATCATTCGTTTAATGTCAGTTACAACAGCACTGAAAAAAGTGACTTATGGCCGTTTCTCACACTTATGACTGCTACAGCAATCTTGTGGTCATGTGATCAGAATTTGGACCCTTGGCACCTGGCATTTATTTAATGACAGTTGCAGTGTCCCGGGATCATGTGATTTGACCTTCTGACAAGCAAAGTTAATGGGAAAGTCAAATTAACTTAACAACTGTGTTACTAACTAACAACTGCGGTGATTCACTTAACAACTGTGGCCAGAAAGCTTGTAAAATAGTGCAAAATTCACTTAACAACAGTCTTGCTTATCAACAGCAATTTGGGGCTCAACTGTGGTTGGAAGTCGAGGACTACCTGTACAATAATTTCTTCAGCTGTCCAATTTTCTTTGGCTCCCCCATTTTCTGTTTAAATTTCATAGAAAAATCCTCTCAAGAAAGAACCTCTTTTGTCGAGCTTTTTCAATATTGGATGACAGATTTTGGCATAATATTAGGAAAGAAATCATTACTGGGCGAACATCTTTATTAGGACGCAAGAAGAGCGCACAAGCTTCTGAGGTCTTCAGAAGTCTTCATCAGACTCTGGTACCAAAATCCAAGGATAATAACAATTCAACAATTAGGTCAGATGTACCTATAGCCATGATGGTGAACCTATGGCATGCATGCCACAGGTGGCAAGCAGAGCCCTCTCTGCGGGCACGTGAGCCGTCGCCCAGCTCAGCTCCACCATGCATGTGCGCGCACCTCCCGCCAGCCAGCTGATTTTTGGGTATGTGCCGCACATGTGCAAAGGGCGGGGTGCATCCCCAGGCTCCAGAGGCTTTCCTCGAACCTCTGGGAGGGCAAAAACAGCCTCCTCCAGCCTCCGGAGGCCGTAAACGGGCCGTTTCCGGACTTCCGAGAGGCCCGTTTTTCGCCCTCCCCAAGCTCCAGAGGCTTTCCTTGAGTCTCCAGGAGGGCAAAAATGGCCTCCCCTGGGCTCCGGAAGCCTTCCAGAGGGGGCGGGGGAGCATGGGGATCAAACGTGCATGCGTGGGGGCAGGGGGAGCATGGTGGATTGCATGCACATGCACGGGGCATGGGGAGCAGGGAGCGGGGCACTGGGGGTGTTGTGCACACATTGCATTATGGATGCCAGCGCGCGCGCGCTTTTGGCACGCGACGAGAAAAAGGTTAGCCATAACTGACCTATAGAGTCTGCAGTTTAGATTCAGATTAAGAGCTTCAGATTAGACACTAAACCACTAAAAGTTGCAAATAAATCACTAATAATTGCAAGTATCTGATTACACTTAGCATTCTGTGTCAAAAAAAACAGTGGCTGAATCTACAATTCCGGGAATTTATCTCAAATTAATTTTATGTCTATCTTGGGCAAATCATACAGAAGAGGAACAATATTATCTTTGTTTTAGCAAGATTGGAGATTAAACTTTACCAATGAAACATGTAATGTTAACATGTAAATAACATGTAATTTTAATGTTTCACAATTAGAATTAAACTTCAGTAATTAGATTATGTTTCATTCTTTGGCTTTAGTTGCCTCACATGTACAGTACATGAATGAGCCAGTGTCGTTATGCACAGCTTAACAGCAAATCGAGAAAAAACAGGAGCAGGATGGAAGAAGCCCGAGTCGGCCATCAACAGCTTCTTGGTGAAGGGACCCATTGCACAGACTTCAGAACAGAGACTGACCCATGAAAACAGGGGGGATGATGTTGCCAGCTACCAGCTCTTTAGTACATCATCTCCTTGAAAATTTGATGGGGATACAAAGCAACGCTTGACACCGAATGCGAACTTTTAGCATATGAGAACAGGCATTACTTTTCCTTCTCTCTTTCTTCAGAGAGTGGATTTTTCCGCCTTCTTAAAGGGGGGAATTATGACAGAAATGAGCCAGACTTTCAGAAAGATATGACTGACAGGACAAAAGCTATAAAATTTGGTACAGACACTGTTTTGAGCATACCAATTGGCTTTCTCACCAAGAGCTAATAGAAATATCCCATTTCCTCATGACTGGATTTCAAGATACATTATCTAACTCATTCGGAGGCTATAAGCCACTGCTGACAAGAGGGCAAATGCTTGAAACTTGTTACATCTATGACAGATTTTATATCTATCTATCTATCTATCTATCTATCTATCTATCTATCTATCTATCTATCTATCTATCTATCTATCTATCTATCTATCTATCTATCTATCTATCTATCTATCTATCTACAGTATCTATCTATCTATCTATCATCTATCTATCAATCAATCTATCTATCTATCTATCTATCTATCTATCTACAGTATCTATCTATCTATCTACAGTATCTATCTAGTATCTATCTATCTATCTATCTATCTATCTATCTATCTATCTATCTATCTATCTATCTATCTATCTATCTATCTATCTATCTATCTATCTATCTATCTATCTATCTATCTATCTATCTATCTACAGTATCTATCTAGTATCTATCTATCTATCTATCTATCTATCTATCTATCTATCTATCTGTCTGTCTATCTATCTATCTATCTATCTACAGTATCTATCTATTTACAGTATCTATCTATCTATCTATCTATCTATCTATCTATCTATCATCTATCTATCTATCTATCTATCTATCTATCTATCTATCTATCTATCTATCTATCTATCTATCTATCTATCTATCTATCTATCTACAGTATCTATCATCTATCTATCTATCTATCCATCCATCCATCCATCTATCCATCCATCCATCCATCCATCCATCCATCCATCCATCCATCCACTGTATCAGATAAATCTTCGCGCATTAAAATATTTTCGTTTCATAAACATTTTCGTAAGATTGCTATCCCTCCCTCATATTATTCTATTAGAAAAAACCAGTGATAACTAAAATGATGCCTTTTTCCAGCAGGCTATAAAACTGTGACAATATAAGTACCATAGATTGACTCTCCTCTCCCAGCCCATAAAATATCATTATGTATTTTGGTGGAATTAGGCTCGCTTCAAAACGGCTAACTATATTGGAACAACGGTTCTCTATAGTGAACGCTTTAATTTTCCAGAAGGACTGCGCTGAATAAGGTATCTTTCCCTCCAGATATGTGTACATTTCCCTAAACTTTGGGGCTTTTGGGTGCACAGGAGCTGTTTTGATGCTTCTGATCACTATCTCCTCCGTCAATTTTTATTTCCTTCCTTTTTTTTTTAGCATCCTGTGCATTGCTCCTTTCTCCCCTCCCCCCAATGCTTTTATGAAGAATTTCAGCTTCCCCCTCCCCTAAAAAATTAATTATAGAAATCATTAGTATTAAAAAGGTAATATAATGGTTCCAAGAACAAGCTTCAGAGAGCATCTGCATATTTAATCATCTCAGTTAATAAATATTTAATCATTCATTGAATTCAGGTTCTGTCTTGAAGCTTAACTTGATAACAAACCTTGCAACTGGTAGAACTAATTGGTACAGAAGAAGTGAATAATTTATCAGAATGAAAAGCGCCGGGTTTTCGGAAGGTGTGCAGAAACCAGGAATCCCAGCTGTTTTAGGAGCTAACAGGAAACAATGGTTCCTTCAAGGGATTGCAAGCGCACTGCTGCCCTCTGGAGGCCCACACTGATCACTGGCATCTCTCTTTGAAAAGAGAACTATAAGGCCGACTACAAAGTCAGATCCATTAAGTTTTAAATATTCATGCATTTCATTAAAGCTATCATAATTGGTCTACCATACACATTGCTTATGCATAGACCATCAAGTGTTTAACCTCTGAAAGCTTGCATGCGTATTTAAATATATCTGTTAGGTCCTGTCTTGGTGGCTTTGGAGAAATCTTAAACCACATGGAGCTGGATTAGAAAAAGAAGAACACACCACCAAAGAAAACAGAGGCCAAAGAAGCAAAGCATGGTAACAGCAATGTTGTTATTTGTTTCTTCGGCATGATCAAAATGTATGGTTCAACATTTGAGGGGGCAACCTCCCCCCCAAAAAAATTAAAATAATTTGACATTCTTTAATGGCGAGCTATTTCTTTACAGCTATTTCCCCCACATATTTAATTTGCAGAGCACAGATTTGCAAAGCAGAATGGAAGTGTCTGTTTTAGATGCACTGCAAAACTACGGTCAGATTAACTAAAAAAGGAAAAGGTAGAAGTCCCATCATATCCAATAGCTCATCAGATTCCACAGTTAAATCATAAAGGAACCTGTAACATTGGAATCTGTTGTATCGAAACCTTTTTAGATGCAGTGTTGACAGCAGCTAATCTGACCAAAACCAAATATCAAGTGAAGGGCAAAAAGGATTATTTTTTTCATGAAAATCAAATAGATTTCAATCACATTCTGCCTAATAAAATCCCACTTATTTTAGAAACCCACTTCATTTAGACTTCCGGGGTAGGCATAGCAAACTGAAGATGTCTCCATGATAGTAATAGTCAATGACTGGCAAAGAACAAAGAATCGGTAAGTAGACCAGTTCCTTGAAACCTCTTTGGATAAAGTGAGAATAGACAATTGCCCACGTGTGCGCCAGATGGTTGCTCTTCACAAGGAGACCACAGGATAGTAGTTTTCTGCTTGTTAGAGTGTCAGGAGACAATGGGATCAGCCATCCTGCTTGCAACAACAACGGAGCCTTAAAGAGGACACTAAGTTAAAAACCTCACTTTCTAATCCCTTTCAGAAGTTGCCTATTAACCACCAAAAGCTAAATAAGATTTTGATCTAAGAAAGTTACAAACAGATTAAAGGTCCAGTTAAATTTGAGATATTGACTTTTACTATAAGATTTTGGAACTGACTATAAAAAAATAAACAGCTTCTTATGGGAACCAGAGATATTTTGGCTATACTTAGTTCATAATAAAGGTAAGTAGCTTTATGATTTTAGAAACTGGATACCAGAGGGGATTAAAGATTCTAAATAGAAGAGGGAAGGGGTTGAAATAAATCAGCATTCATCCACTGGTCAACTTTTAAAAATAAAACACAAAGTAAAACAATAAATCCAAAAAGTGAAAGTCAGGTATGTTTAAGAAAATGAAACTGCTAACAGGAAGATGGATATGCCCAATGGCTTTCCTACTGCTTCCATATGGGTCTGAGCCACAATCCTCTCCCCCATTACATTCACCCAATCCAACAAAGCAGGGAGGCAGGGAATGTTGTGGGACTCCTCTCCTAAGGACGTACATTTGGCAGGACCCAGAAGGCGGCCTTCTCTGTGGTGGCTCCCTCTCTTTGGAATATCATCCCCCGCAGAGATTAGACTGGTTCCTACTTTGACACTCTTTAGCAAGGCCTTTAAGACTTGGTTTTGCCAACAGGCCTGGGGAATCCAGAATGTGATGAAGCCCATCAAGTTGCTTGTTTGACTTACCACTGTTGCTGGGAGATGGGGGAGTTATTGTTTTTATGGTTGCATCAGGGGCGGGTTCCTAATTTTTTTGCTACCACTCTGTGGGCATGGCTTATTTTGTGGATGTGGCTTGCCGGCCATGTGACCGGGTGGGCATGGCTTCTCGGACTGCTGAAGGGAGGGGAACTGAGATAGGTCCTGCCGCCCATTCCCCCTCCCCTCAGCAGCTCAAGAAGCCTCAAACATGTGAAAATGCCTAGGATCATCACCGCATGTTCGTGGCTTCTCAGACTGCTGAAGGGAGGGGAATGGAGATAGCTCCTGCCGCCCATTCTTTCAGCGTCTCACGCGCTCCCTCAGCCATCCTCCCCTGCTTGGACTCACTGTGGGGTAGGAAGGCAGCACATGCGCAGTGCCGGAAGCTCGGCTTCTGGGCATGCACAGAAGAAATTCTTTTTAAAAAATTTAAAAAGTTTTTTTTAAAAAAAATGGTGGCGCCCAGGCACCGGCAACCGACCGCACCGGTACTGTGACATCACCAGCGGGCCGCTACCGGTGCTATAGAGTGGACCGCACTGGTAGGAACCCACCACTGGGTTGCATATTGGGTTTTATTTTTTGCCCAGAGTCACTGAGAGTGAGTGGGTGGCTGTGTACATTTTCTAGGTAAACAAATAAGTAAATAAATGATGTAGTCATTTCTCCAAAATAGGGGGAAATGTTGTAAAGTACATACTAAGACAAACTGCTCCAATTTAACCTGAGAACCCATGTTAAATTTGTGCTATAATCTTAGATGCACATTTTCTTGGGAGTAAGTCCCACTGCATTTGATAGGCCTTTCTTCAGAGAAAGCAGTGATTACAATTTCATTTGCATAAAGTCTGGGTCCCATCTGATACCTGGGGATTGGGGTTACCTCTCTAGAAATGTCCCTCGAAGCCTGTCAAGCTCCATGGCCCATCCTGGATCACAATGCTTCCACTCTGCTTGGAGCTGCCTTAAAACAATGTACGTTGTTGTTTTTTTGAATTTTTATTTTATTTTTTTCTCTCCACAATGTCCATACACATATCAATGCATATACCTTAAAATAGGTCAATTACATTCATAGTTACACATTTCTGTCTAATCAATCATAATGATATCCTAATTTACCCCTACTTTATACTATTACTTATCAGGCTGTTTTTCCCTTTCCCTTTTACACCCCTCCCTCTACCTCCCTCCTCTCCTCACTCTACCTTCTTACTCCTTCTCTCCCCCTACCTACGTCCTTCCACTCCTCCTTTCCTCCCCTCCTACTTATTTATTTATTTATTAGTTGCATTTGTAGGCCGCCCACTCCACAGAGACTCTGGGCGGCTCACAACAATAAAAATTCACAAGCAACAATAAATATAAAAAGTATTAAAACAATAAGTATTAAAACATTTAAAAGCATTTAAAAACCACAATTTAAAAACCCATATAATGATTCATTCATGGGGCCAAGAATAATTGGTGTTGTATTAAAATCATTGGCCCCAGGCCTGTCGACAAAGCCATGTTTTTACTGCTTTTCTGAAGGCTGGCAGGGTGGGAATAATGCAGATCTCTGGGGGGAGTGTATTCCAGAGAGCCGGTGCTGCCACAGAGAAGGCCCTCGTTCGTGGGCCCGCCAGTCGACATTGTTTGACTGACGGGACCACCAACAGACCAACTCTGTGGGCTCTAATCGGTCTTAGGGAGGTATGTTGTTACTTCCTCTTCCTCCTTCTGTGTCTGAGCCTGTGGTGGCGCAGTGGTTAAAAGCAGCACTGCAATCTGAACTGCTAGTTCAGCAGTCCAGCTGTTCAAATCTCACCAGGCTCAAGGTTGACTCAGCCTTCCATCCTTCTGAGGTGGGTAAAATGAGGACCCAGATTGTTGGGGGCAATATGCTGAACTCTGTAAACCGCTTAGAGAGGGCTGTAAAGCACTATGAAGCGGTATATAAGTAAGTGCTATTGCTTCTAAACCGTCCCTGAGTGCTTCCAGTTCTAATACATCTAATATTTAACAGACTGACTACATATTAACCTACATCTTTTAATTGCCGGTGTCCCTTCTAAACACATTATTTCTATGTTATATCTATAACTATTACTCTTTAATCTAGGTATACACAATTATTCTAATGCTGCCTCCTAAAACAATGTACATTTTGATTGAACCCACAAGCAACAGTTCAGTCTGCTTAACAGAGCTAACAAAACAAACCATAGGAAGCTTACACACTGTCCCATTATGTTTCAAGGCTTAATTCAGGTGGAGGTTTTGAAAAGAAAAGGAGACCAGGAAATGCCTTCTTCTAAATGAAGCCATGTAATGTAACAAAGGACAGGGGGTGGGTTGAGGGGGGAACCAGATGCAAATCCATCTTTAGATATGGAAGCTCTTGGGGGGTGACTGATTCATTTGTTCTGATCCAAGCTGCCTCCTTCTTCACAGCCATTCTCTTCGCCCTTCCAACAAAGCTAGTAGAAACAAGATTTTTTTTAAAAAAAAAAAAGCTTTAAAAATGGAAGCACAGAGATTATCAGACAGTTTTCACACCATTCTGTGCTCTCCTCGCTGCTGCTCTAAAGGAAGGAGTTAAGGCAATGGATTGGACCGCTGACGTAAGTTAGCTACAATGAAGCCTAATGAATGGGATTTTCCACTGATTTTAGTGAAAGTAGTTTAGCTACCACCCGGTGTCCGCTTGACACTTCGTTGTCGCTGGGGCTTTCTTGCTTCTTTGCTCTTTATTTTGTTTGTTGCTCACCACTTTCTATTCGATTTGCACAGAATATTGCCATGTGAATGTTATAGGTCAATGTAAATAAATAGAAGTATATCAACCACGTAGGTATCAATTAGAGCAATCCGTCCCCAATCCCAGATTTGTAGTTGTGTTAGGACTTCAATTCTCAGAAATCAATTTTAATTCTGTTTGCTGCCTTGAGTATTCTTTGGAACAGGCAACTGGGTAGGCAGGATATAAATCAAGCAATAATTTTTTAAAAAAATAGATTCCCGTCGCTGGATCCCTCCCATTTCAAAGCTAAGTATCACTCTCAATTGCTTTGAGATGTATTATGATAGTTTCTTTACACATTAGGGACACAGAAGCAGTGCAATTAAAACTAAAGATTGATTTTACAGCCTACTTCACTTACGACATAGGCATTTCAAGGAAAAATTCCTATGCTGCAGGCCCTTTGAAAGTGTAAGATAAATGCAAGTTGGGAATGTCTTCTTAGATAGATGCTGTGCTTGAGAAATTCTTTTTTAGAAATACTTTTCTCTTAATTTCCTTTGCTTACCAGATCTTTGCATTTTCTGGAAATGCAAACTGTCTGTCTGTCTATCATCTATATCAGGGGTCCTCAAACTATGGCCCGCGGCCCAGATACGGCCCACCAAAGCCATTAATCCAGCCCACGCAGGACCACAAGGCTGCCCCGCCCACATCACCCCCCCCACCCGCCGGCCCCCACCCTTTGGCCGAGCGCAGGACTTACCTTTGTGAGCCCCGCGGGCTGGAACTGGAAGGTAAGGCCAACATTTTTGGCCGGCAGAGTGCTATTGGAGGCAGGGGAGGCCAAAAATGGATGCCGCGGGAATGCAACACGGATGCCGCGGGAAGCCTCTGCATGCCCCATTTTTGATCAGCAGAGTGCTACTGGAGGCCAAAAATGGAGCCCCCAGAGGCCTCCCGGGGCATCCGTGCACCCCATTTTTGATCTCCCCTGCCTCCAGAAGATAGATAGAGAGAGAGAAAGACAGAGAGAGAGAGAGAGAAAGATACAGAGACACAGTGAGAGAGAGAGAGAGAGAGAGAGAGAGAGAGAGAGAGAGAGAGAGAGAGAGAGAGAGAGAGAGAGAGAGAGAGAGAGAGAGAGAGAGAGAGAGAGAGAGAGAGACTTGTTGATTGTAAGCTCCTTGGGGCTGAGAAGAATTGCTGCAAAACTGAGTTTCCTGAAGTGGACCACTAGACTCCTAAACAACTGAAAAAATTATCTAGTAAAAAGAAAAGTCAACCAAAAGAGCAACATGCAAACAAAAGCAAATAAAACACCCCCAGGAGCAAAACAAATTAAAGTTTAATTTATGTTTATTGTTTAATGGACTGCTAAATTGGCCACCCAGCCAGTCCAGTCCCCCAACAGTCTGAGGGACCATGAATTGGCCCCGTTTAAAAAGTTTGAGGACTTCTGATCTATCTATCTATCTATCTATCTATCTATCTATCTATCTATCTATCTATCTATCTATCTATCTATCTATCCATCTATCTATCATCAGCCTACCTACTTACCTACCTATCTTTTCAATTTATAAGACTGTCAGTCTCAAATTTTGATTCTGGGCAGCTAATATTTAAAAAACCAGCACAAAAAATATAAAAAATAGAAAGACAAAACATTTAAAAAAAACAAAACAACCCCAGCAACCAACGTAAAACCAAACTCACCCATTGCAAATGAAGCATAACCAATATATGAACTCAGCCACTCCTCTTGATCTCCAGGCCTGGTGCCAAACTTATGTCTTTAAGGTCTTAGGAAAGGCTGGAAGGGATGGGGCCAGTCTAATCTCTGGGGAAAAGATCTTCTAAACGCAGGGGTCTCCAACCTTGGCAACTTTAAGACTTGTGGACTTCAACTCTCAGAATTCCAGCTTTGCTGGCTGAGGAGCTCTGGGAGTTGAAATCCACAAGTCTTAAAGTTGCCAAGGTTGGAGACCCCTAAAGGGTGGATGCCGCAACAGAAGAGGTTTTCTTCTTGTGCTCTGCCAGATGGCACTGCTTAACAGATGGAACCTGGAGCATGCCTCTTCTGCTGAACTTAATGGGATGGGAGAATAATTGGGAAGAGCTACTCCCTCAAATAACCTGGCCCCATTTCATGTCTGTGCTTCTATTTTGATGGGGGGGAGGGGAATTGTATGGAAGGGAGTGATATTAATATAGCAATCAGTCATTCTTATTTATTACAATAAGGTACCTGACATTTGATGGAAGCATTGTTCATGTTGCTCTGTATTATGTGATTGTTTTGTAAAACACTTGTTCCTAATATAGGCTTATGGTCTTGTGATTAATTCCAGTGCTTGAGAAGGTAGGGCATTCTCTCAAAGAGCTTCTTCATATATATTTAAAGAAGTTTTTCCACAGAGTGAAAACAATACAAATCTTAAGTTAAAGATAAAAGAAATAGAGAACAGAAATAAAAAAGTGAAAAAGAAGTAAACAAAGAGATAGGAAAGAAGGGAAAAGAAAAAAAGAGAATAATTTAAAAAGTGGTTTCTAATCTCAACAAGTTATAAATATATATATTCACCTTCTGTAATGTTACATCAAAGTTTCCTTCCTTCCCAAATCTATTCTTTATAATAATCAAATCCATAAGTTCATTTTTTTTGTACCAAAAGTCCATAAGGAGTTTCCAGTCACTAATGAATGTAGTGATAGATCTTTCTCTAAGTAAACAAGTTAATTTTGCCATCTCTGTTACTTCCATCATCTTCACCAACCGTTCCTTTCTTACAGATATTTCAGAATCTCTTCATTGTTATACTTACAGTTATCTCGCAGCAGTGTTCATATATAAAAATAATCTTCCAGAAATTTTTTTCTGGTTATCTGTCTATTGATTCCAACAAGAAATGTCTGGTTTCAGTTGAATTTTAGTCTTTAAAATACTTTAAATATATGTATGTAAACACTAATTTTTCTGGCTGTTTTACAAATCCACCAAACATGAAAAAAATGACCCTTCATGTTATCCTCCTTTCCAACATAAATTTGAGGTACTTTATAATTATAAATAATTTTTCTGGAGTCATTTTCTTTTAAAAAAATCTGTTTAACATAATGTAATTCAATCTCTTCAACCACATGTTGTACCAAATACATTATGTTCAACATTCTTAGCCTATTTTATCCTACTCTTTCACTTGTTTGTCTTCTATTTCAAATTTCAGCTAGACTTTATACATTTTGGCAATTACATGTTCATGATTTGTACATAATTCAACTTCAAATTCTGTCTTTTGTTACGCAATTCTAAATGTTCTAATCTACCTTGAATCTTTCCCTTAGTTGTACATACAAAGCCATCAGAAACCAAATCCCTTGGCAGCCAATTGTTCTCTTGATTTCATCTTATATTCTCAATGTACTTGTTCTAACAGTTCTCAATAGGTTAACCATTTCTCTTTACCTGCTGTTTCTTTCCTCTAAAATGTTTCTTGTGTTGGGACCCATGAAAGCATTTTTGGGTACAGTCTAGGTTAGGGGTCACCAACCCGCGGCTCTGGAGCCACATGTGGCTCTTTCATCCCTCTGCTGTGGCTCCCTGTCGCTCAAAATATGCGTCACAACCGCCAATGTGTGATACTCGCTGGCATGCGATTTATTGAGCTTTTCAACCCCTGGTAGGCCAACCATGGATAAATCCAAGAAAAGAAAAGTTTCAGAAGAAAACAGAACATTTAATTCAACTACATATGCTAGTTCTGTGGCCGCTCAGGAAATAGTCCGGCACGGGAAGAGTTTTGTGGCTCCCGGTGTTTTCTTTTCTTTGGGAAACAGGTCCAAATGACTCTTTGAGTGTTTAAGGTTGCCGACCCCTGGTCTAGGTTTATATCTATTCCATATTCTCAATATGGTACTTCTGATATAGTGATTTTAAAAATCAGCATTAACTTTAACTTTATAGTTACCACAAAAAACCATGCCATCCAAACCTCAGATTGTGCCCTTTTAATTCTAAAATTATTTAATTTCTCAGCCCCCTCTACTCTTTCTTCCAGACCAAACAACTGGCTACAAAATATAGGTTTAAATCATAAAATCCCCTCTTAAATGATTTTGAAAAATAAAAGACTTCAAGTAAAATAAGAATATCTTCTTCCAAAGATGACTTCCTACTGCCTAAAGTTTGGAAGCTTTCTTTGTTTTTCAATTCTGACTTTTCGTGACCCAATGAAACATCTTTTGGCCAGGATTATTTGCCTGCCTCCTTGAGTTTTTGTAAGTTCATGCTTGTGTCATCAATGATAGTATCTAGCTACCTTGTCTTCTGTCAGCCTCAACTATCTTCAATCTTTCATCAGGGTCTTGTTCAGAGACCCTTGCCTCAGCATTAGATATTATAGAAACTGACCAAGGAAAGGACCAAAGTAAATCTATGATGAACTCTGAATGACCAAGAGAAATAAAAAAAAATAACAGCAACAGAGACCCAATTATCTCTTAGATGACAAGAGCAGGAAGTGGTCTGAGTGAGCAGAAATGCACAACAGTAGATTCTGATCATATTTTAATGGCAGACTGCAGTTAAAAGAGGAAATATATACCCAGAAGCAATATCCATGAATAGTGCAAGTCATGCTAGAAGAAATAGTAATAATGATATAAAACAAAGATGAAATGAAGAAGCTCACTGAAGACTTCTAACTTGGGTTGTCTCCATCCACTGCACATCCTCTTCCCCAATTTCCCAGATCAGAGCCTGCCAGCCTAGGATGTATGTAAGTTTGTGTACATGATGGGAGGGAAAGGATAATTGATTGTAGAATTGCTTAAATTTCTGTTTTTAAATTTCTGATCTCATATCCACTGTTGTACAGGAGCTGCACAAAGTGATGTTGGGTAGCATCAAATCAAATCATGGTACAAAACAAGGCAAGAACACTTAGAAAAGACTCCTACAATTGAGTAACAATGTCCAAAATTTCTAACCCTTAGTTTCATATTCATTCTTCCGGTGAACAGTTTGCTTTTCCTTCATCAAATAATGTTTTATTCTTCTTATGGTCCAAAGTATTCTCAACAGTCTTCCTCAAAACCAGAATTCACAGGCATTCAATCAGCCTTTATGATGGTCTGGCTTTCATGGCCATATTTTACAACTTAAAAAAAACCCATGGCCTTGACAATATATACCTTTGTTGTCAGCACGATCTCTGCACATTAGTATCAATTTTTCTCCTGAATAGCAGGCAGGCTATTTGATGGCTACATGTGAATTGTTGAGCCTAAGATGATAGTTTGTTTCTACAGCTTTTCTCTTCTTCTTTGTATTGAACTGGCATTGCCCATTGATGCTATCTTAGTGTTTGTTTTTTAATATTGAGCGGAAGACTAGTTATTGTACTCTCTTCTTTCACCTTCAACAGGAAATTCCTTGAATTTCCCTCCCTTCCAGCCATTTAAATGGTATCACCAGTGTTAGAATCCTGTTCAAACGATTGGGTGTGTTAATATATGATTAAGCCACAAATCAATGTTATGTGTATATTGCTTTAAATGCATTGTGGATGATTACTATATAAGTAAGCAAGAGAGCATGCTCAGTGTGGATTGTGGTTTAGTGTGGTTTGGTGTGATGAGAGGTATTTGACGTGTGTTCCGGATTGAAGACTCTCTGCTGCTTCGTGTGGAATTGCTGTGAAGAGAAGAGTAACTATCTGTGATAGTATAGAATTAAATGATAGCTGTAATCTTTGTTTGTGAGTTAAAACAAAGATAGGCAAGAAGAAGAAACTTCGCATTGACTGAATAACTGTGTATGACTTGGACTTCCTATTTAACTTTGCTACTATTCAAGTAAAACTATTTTGTACATACAAAAGATATTCTGTTTATTGACTGAATAGCATTCATATCAAACTGCAACACCATTACTACAACACATTTCGCTGCGTATGTGCTTAACAGCACAATAACTCCTTAACAACCAGCATAGCTGCTCAGAGTTGTCTCAAACTGCAAGGTGGGTGGCAAATAAAATTTAATGATAATTTTTTTTAAAAAATCTGATGTTACTGATATTTTCCCCAGTGTCTTTAATTCTGATTTCTATTTCTTCTAATTGATCAATTCCTGTGATTTATTCTGGGTATAAGACAAATAAGGATACAATATACAACTTTGTGCAGTTGTTTGGTAGTTTGAATATTCTTCAGCACTGCCCATTTTTGGTCCAGGAACGTAAACTGATGCTGTGTTTTCCATATCAGCGTACAACTACACAAGGCATACAAAGAATTGCATCATTTTGTAAGATTCGTAGTTGTCCTGCTGGTATTTCATCAGCCTCTGCATCTTTGTTGTTAGCAACATTGTCTAGGACCCATTTAACTTAACTTTCCAAATATATTTGCTCCATTCCCAAGCACCCAATAGGCGACCAAACACTTTTCACCCAGACAGAGTGATTAGCTCCGTGGTGGCGAACCTATGGCACGCGTGCCACAGGTGGCACGCGGAGCCATAGCGGAGGGCATGCGAGCGTTGCCCACTGGCAAACCGGAAGTGCGGAAAAAACGCACTTCCGGTTTGCCGGTGAGCTGTTTTTTGCACTCCGGAGGGTTCAGGGAAGCTCCCTGAAGCCCCGGAATGCAAAAAACTACAAAACGGACAAAACGGAAGTGCAGAAAAACACACTTCCAGTTTGCCGGTGAGCTGTTTTTTGCACTCTGGAGGGTTCAGGGAAGCTCCCTGAAGTCCCGGAATGCAAAAAACGACGAAACGGACAAACCGGAAGTGCATTTTTCCGAACTTCCGGTTTGCCCGTTTCGTCGTTTCTTACCATCCCAGGCTCCGGTAAGGCCTTTGCGCGGGGGTGGGGGTGTGTGCACATGCGCAGGGGGCAGCAAGGGGGGGTGTTGTGCACATGTGTGGGGGGGAGGGAATGGGTGTGGGCACGCGAGTGCGTGTACCCCACCTTTTTGGCACACGAACCTAAAAAGGTTCGCCATCACTGGATTAGCTCCATTACAAAGCGTCCCCTTTGCAAGCAGACGAAGCTTTGTCTTCCCTCTGGGCGAAAAGTGCACAGCAGAGCCAGGCGGAGGCAGAGGCAATCCCAATGCGCCGCCCACTCCATCCCACCGTCTCTTGGCTTGCCAGCGGCCATGCCGAGCAACCATGTGCGTGGGGCGTCGGGATCGCCTGCCTCCCACTCCGCCATGCCTCTGCCTGCTGCCGCACAAGCCTCCCGCGAGCCTCCTGTGAGTCAGGCAGCTGCAAAACCCGTCCTGATCACCTGTCTTCTCCCCTCCCCACCTCTGCCTCCACACTCAGTCTTATAGGTATTTGTGCTGTGCCCAGGGGCCCTCAGGCTGCTGCTGCTGCTGGATACTGTCGGTCCCTGTGTGCTTGTGCTGGCCACGTCCATTCCCCCGGACTTATTTTTGGGGTAGGGCTTATATTAGGCCCACCCCAAAAAATCAGGCTAGGGCTTGTTTTCGGGTTGGGTCTTACTTTTGGGGAAATGCGTGTGTGTGTGTATTTTTTATTTCTGCCAGTTTCTTGGTACAATTTATCTGTGCTATCTCCTCTTTATTTCATCAGATCTTTGCCTTCTTTTATTTTGCATAAAATTATGCAGTATCTTGGTTTCTGTAATTTTCTTGAATTAATCCACCCTCCCATGTGATCCCCAATTATTTTTTAATTACATTCACAATTCCTTTGCTTTTCTTACTTAGATATAATTCCTTGCACTTTTTGCTCTTCTCTGAAACTCAATGGCTAATCGTACAATATTTTTGTCTTGTGTTGCCTTCTGCCTTCCTTCAACTGTTTTCAACATCTCAGCAGATCACCATTTCTCCTCCTTTTGCTTTCTGCATTTTGTTTTCCTTCTTCTTTAAAGATGTCGCAAATTTAAGTTCAGACTTCTTAGGCACTCTATTCATCAAAGCTGAATCCAAAGAATAGATTTTCTATTCTTTACCTTCACTACATAATCACCGAGTTCCTATTTTGTTTTCTTTAGATGTAATTTTCTGAGAAATTGTTTGATAGCCAGCACTGATTTGTTTTTGTTGCCTAAGTACAGCTTCTATATCTTTTGCTTATAGGGCAGTGTTTCTCAATCTTATAGCAAGTCGAAGTCCACATGTCTTAGTTGCCAAGGTTCAGAAACACTGTTATAGACTATTTCGTTAGTTTGGTTGTCCATCTGAAGCTGACCATGTGTAGCAGGGATGTCAAACTTGCGGCCCGCGGGCCAGACGTGTCATGGGCTGGCCACGCCCACGCCCAGTTTAGCAAAGAGGAAAAAAGTCGTGATATGTCACGTAACGACGATGCAACGACGCGAGTTTGACACCCCTGATGTATAGAGTCATCTTCTAAGCTGTTGATGGAAGGTACTTGCTATAAATATTGAATCTTCTTCGCAGAACCTTGTAGTCTGTTTCCTGGTTTGTTTCGTACATCAATGCCAATGTGTTTCTGTTATGGCTGATTCTATTTTACTTGCAACGTTGACCTTTCAATCTCTTATAATTGTTCCTTTTGTTTGTTTTGCCGACAGGTTGCAGGGTTTGATAGATCTATTTACCTGCCGCTTCCTTGGCCTCTGTGGTTGGGGCAGAGATTTTGGTGACTGTGATACTGATTGGCTTTCCTTGGATTTAGATTGGTTTTTCCTTGGAGAAAGTAAAATGAGGATTATCTCCTCTCAAAGATTATTTTCTACTTCTTAAGGTGTGAAGGCTTCCTTACAAGTGTCACTTCTATATTTCCATTCCATTCTGCTGTCTGGAATCCAGAGAGGAATATTGAGGCATATTCTCTTAAAAGTTTGTTCAATTGTTTTTCATTGAATTCCTTAAGATAAAATCCACTTAAGAAAAAGATTCTCAACAGAATAAATTATGAACCAGAATTTTAATTTCTTGATGGCACTCTTAAAAATATCTTGCCTGTGATTTTTTTTTCTATAGTAATCAATGGTCAAAAACATTTTGTAAAATTGAGTCTTGTTTTTGTTTATTGTATCAAGATGGTTGTGGCTATTTTTATTCAATCTCTTGTCAATTAAATTATATAATTTATTCTTGGAAAATCATAAATAAATAAATAAGAATTGTAAGGCACATGAGAAATTTACTGAAAATCAGTCTAATTTACTGTCCTGGGGTTTTGGAAAGCTCTTAAAACCTAATCCTACTCCCAGCCTGGGGTTAATGTTTTTGTAGGGCCCTGTTGTGTTTTTATAGTTGTCGTCATTTTAGTCTGGGTTATCTCATTTTGTTTTATATTTTTGACTGTTTTGTGTATTGGGTTTTATAAGCCACTCAGAATCTATACATTTAATACAGGTAGTCCTCAACTTACAACAATTGAGCCCAAAATTTCTGTTGCTAAGTGAGACATTTGTTAAGTGAGTTTTGCCCCATTTTGCAACATTTCTTTCCACAGTTGTTAAGTGGATCGCTGTAGTTGTTAAGTTAGTAACACAGTTGTCGAAGGGAATCTAGCTTCCGCAGTGATTTTGCTTGGCAGACGGTCGCAAAAGGGGGTCCCATGACCTGGAGATACTGTAACTGTCATAAACATGAGTCAGTTGCCAAGCGTCTGAGTTTTGATCGTGTGACCATGGGGATGCTGCCAATGGTCATAATTGTGAAAAATGGTCATAATGGTCACTTTTTTCAGTGCCGTTGTAACATCGAATGGTCACTAAGTGAGCTGTTGTAAGTCAAGGACTACCTGTACATAAATGTTGCTTTGACAATTAAAAATAGTAAAAGGAAAAGTAACATATTAATACCTATATGTACGGGAGACGTCAAATGTCCTTTAGCTGTTTTGAACCACAGTCGATCTATACAATGAGTTGTTAAATGGAATAATGAGATTTGTAGTTTATGATACCTGAAAGGTTGCAGGCTGCCTCCTTACTCTCTATAGATTTAATGGGTAAGCAAAGACTTTTACTGTAAATGTGTACTATTATCAAAATGTGAGCTAGCTATAGCTATGGTATTTGCCCAGTATCTGGGTTATCCAAGAGTTTGATGTTTACCTTGCAAACAAATAACGTTTTTCACTCTTGACTAAATTCTGAAACCATGATCTGGAACACAATGCATCAAACTATGTCTGGGTCATCTTTCTGTATCTTGGCTGATGTAAAGGGAAAGAAGAAATGGCTTAAATGGCATTGCATGGGTTATGTTCATATGATCTCATCATATGCAAAAATCAATGAAAGGTGTAAGAAGCAAAGGAACAAATGGGTAAGTGTTCTATTTCTACACTGTACTCAAATGCAGTCCTAGGAGGCTAACAGTCATGTTGGCAGGGTATGTTTTTGCCGTTTAATAATTGTAAGGAGAAAATAAAGAAGACATTTGAAAAGAAAAATAGTGAAAAAGACATTTATTGAGATTTTGAAAAATACTCCCTAGGATTCCAGCACTGCACAGTTACACCATTTCAGTCCGAAGTTCATATTTGGAAGATTAACCATTGATTAATCAACTCTTAACGCAGAAGTACTGCGTTTTTTTTTTCTGTAGAAATAGAAGCTCTTCTTTGTAAGCTGAAATTTACATTCAATTACTTCTTTTTAAACTTCATTCTCATAACAAAGTGCTTTTTCAAAAGTAATGTTCTGTCTTGATTTGTTATTCTAAGTGAGCTTGGGGGTGAGATGTTGATATTTTAGCTAAAGTGCAATTCGGGCACAATAATGTTTTAACTTGCAAGGAAGGATGCTTTTATTGAGTTGGTAGAACTCCACGAGTTGAATAAGATCAGAGAACCTAGTGTGACCATCATCCAGTGTATAAAAGAGTTTGCCTTCCTCTTCTAACTGCAAAGGGAGAGAGAGAAAATACATAATCTATATCATGTACAGTCAACAGGCAATTAACCAGACTACTATTATGGATACATATGGCAGCAGCATCTTGGGTTTTATTGAGTATAAACATTTCTCTTTCCTGCATAAATTTTATTTATCCATCATCTCTCAAGAAACAAGTTCTGTGAAATATGAACTACCGTATTCTTTCGGAGTATAAGACGCACCTTTTTGCCCCCAAAAAGAGGGTGGAAATGTCGGTGCGTCTTATACACCGAATACAGCCATTTTTGGCCTCACAAAGCCCCGCCCCCGCATCCTATTTATGCAAAAAACGGGCCTTTTTTTGCAAAAATAGGGGCGTTTTTGCCTTCCCCCACCCCCTAGGAGTGCTCTGCAGGCTTCCCAAACCCTCTGCATGCCCTGCTTTTTCAAAAAAACGAGCGAAAAACAGGCTTCTTGCCTTCTAATTTTTTATTTTTGCCTTCTAATTACCCCATCTAGCATGACTGGAGGAGGAATTCTGGGAGTTGAAGTCCAGTAGTCTTAAAGCTGTCAAGTTTGAAGACCCCTGGGTTAGGGGTTAAGGGTGCAAGGGTCCTCAAACTTGGCAACTCCCATTCCTGAGCTAGCATGACTGGAGGAGGAATTCTGGGAGTTGAAGTCCACTAGTCTTAAAGCTTGAAGTTTGTAAAAAGTATACATGGTTGTAAAAAAGTATACATGGTTGTAAAAAGTATTCTGCTACACTGGTATTTTATTAAATAATGTATTACTACACCATTTGGTTCAGAATACTTTTTTCCTTGTTTTCCTCCTCTAAAATCTAGGTACGTCTTATACTTTGGTGCGTCTTATACTCCAAAAAATACGGTATATCTTGTAAGATACAGAGCACACAGGAAGAAAGAGTTAGAATGATAGTCCCATATATAGGCTTATTGGGATATGTGTCAAAACTGACACCAAAGTCATAAAGAGAAGTTGATATCCCAAATAAGAAAGTAATTTTCATGCAGAACAAAGTTTTTGGTTTGGAAACTTCTCTTTCATAGAAAAGTGCAAAACCATGGGATTTGGTTCTTGTAAACAGAACATCAAAATATTTGATTCAGCACCTTCATAGCTATACTTACCGGCACAATTTGGAAGTGTTTTATTTTTAAACCATGGCTTAATGACAACACAAAAGTTTTGGGGTTGCTTTGACTATCCCGTACCAAGAAAACTCTATGGAAAAAAGGAAAATATGGTCAAGTATTTTAATCTATGGTAGCAAAATATAAAATTGTGTCCATAAATAATGACATTGTGGTGCTAGCAAAGAAATTTATTTTAGATTTTTTTAAATCCAACCTTTATTATTTTTATAAATAACTCAAGGAGGTGAATATACCTTATATTCCTTCCTCTTCCTATTTTCCTCAGAAAAAAATGTTTCTTACTACATTTTATTTTACCTCTTTATTTTTAAAAAGTGAACATAATTAACATTAATTGCTATATTCCATGTGTCACAATATCCATAATAAAATTAAGCAGGTCCACATCAGAAAAAAGGAAATTTGCCAAGTGAGTTTAAGGTATGGAGCTTTACATTATACTACGGACAAAGAGGGAATAAAAATGTGATAAATGCTGTACATCTTATATGCTATTGTACCCACATGAAGCTCAAGATAGATAACATAAAAAGTCCCCAAATGAACATAATTGACATCTGTAAAAACTAGCAATGTTATCAACAGCAAACAGCAAAAATGTCTCTACACATTTTCTAATAAATGATGACATTAAGGCAAGGGTATCCATTTTCTCTTATTGTTTGTATTTGCTTTAGAAATCTTTGTGGACAAGGTTCAACATACTGGAGATTAAAATTCAAGGATAGAAATAAGAACTGAAACGTTATGCTGACAATGTAGTACTAAGCATTATGGAAACACAGAGGTTTATAAGATAGCTGATGAAAACAATCAAAGACTTTTGGTGAATTCTCTGAAGACTGAGTCAATGAAAAGAAAAGAAAATAATGACAAGATACTTAACCCCAGGTGAAGAAGAACTTTGTTTTAAAAAATAGTCTGGTTTTGAGATAACCAAATAAATAAATAAATTCAATGAAATTTTTAGGAGTATATTACATATATTACATATTACATATTACATATTATATATATATATGTATGTATGTATGTATGTATGTATATGTATGTGTATGTATGTGTATGTATATATATGTGTGTGTGTTTGTGTGTGTGTGTGAACATTTTTTGCTGATAAATGAAAATAAAGGGAGACTATATATATGCTGTGTGTGTGTGTGTGACATTTTTTGCTGATAAATGAAAATAAAGGGAGACTTTATATATATGCTGTGTGTGTGTGTGTGTGTGTGTGTGTGTGTGTGTGTGTGTGTGAGTGTGTGTGTAGCATTTTTTTGCTGATAAATGAAAATAAAGGGATACTATATATATATAGTATAGTATATTATATATGTGAATTAAAGGGTCACCATCACTGAGCTGTTGGATAGTATTGCTTTGTCTGTTATATGGATGTTTGAGTGGTTCAGGGTGGGGAATTTGTGGCGGGTGGGGCGTGTTTTTAGGGATTGCTATGTGTGTTGGGACTGGTCTTGAAGCGTTATGTGAATTTCATTGTATGGGTGTACTATGTATATACGTACAATGACAATAAATTATTATTATTATTATTATTATTATTATTATTATTATTATTATTATTATTATTATTATTATTATTATTATTATTATTATTATTATTATTATTACATAAATATTTACATTTGACAGGATGCAAAGACATATTTCAGAATAATTACAATCAATTATGGGGAAAATTTATTGAAGGGTAGACAAATCTAAAACTTTCTTGGCTAGATCTTTTCTTGACAATAAAAATGAGCATACTACCCAAGATGATCTATGTATTTTAAATGACACCAATTTCAATCTCAATCAAAATCTTGCAGGATTGGCAAAGAAGAATGCAGAGATTTATATAGAGTAGGAAAAAAACAAACAAGAATAGGATTTAAAATTCTGCAAGATTCAAAGAAAGAGGTGGCCTTACATTTCCTAACTTTAAATTATATTAACAGATAATTGCATAAAAAAACAGATAAAATCCTCAAAGAATAGAACATCAATCATAGGGGAAACTGACTTAGCCAATGGACTTTATAGATACTTATACTATTATACTTATTGTATGAGAAAACAAAAGAAAATAATTTGAAAGGACATATAAAACCATATAAAAAGTCCAATAACAATAGGGCAGTGATGGCAAACCTATGGCACAGGTGCCACAGGTGGCACGTGGAGCCATATCTGAGGGCACGCGAGGCATTGCCCTATGTCAACTCCAGTGCGCATGTGCACGCTGTCCATTTGATTTTCGGCCTTCTGGAGGGCGGGGGGAGGCCATTTTCACCCGTTGGGCTGTTTTTCACCCTTCAGGAAAGCCTCAGGAGCCTGTGGATGGCATAAAATGGCCCAACAGGCCAACCGGAAGTTCGGAAAGATGGGGGCAGTGAGGGGGCGTTGTGTGCACATGCACGAGGGGAGGCCATTGCATTATGGGTGTGGGCATGCTCCATCGTGCCATCGCACGTGTGCGTGCTCTTTTGGCACCCGAACAAAAAAAGGTTCTCCATCACTG
Source organism: Diadophis punctatus similis (assembly GCA_023053685.1). Taxonomy (NCBI): domain Eukaryota; kingdom Metazoa; phylum Chordata; class Lepidosauria; order Squamata; family Dipsadidae; genus Diadophis; species Diadophis punctatus. The sequence continues at coordinate 189,251,388 of JALIGW010000001.1, read as the reverse complement.
CAATAGGGGATCTTCTACAAACAAAAATAAGTCTGGCAATTTCATCATTAGTTTCACTGTCAAACATCTTGTGTGTGTAGGTTTGTGTGGGTGGGTCCTCCAATCTCAACCATGTTAAATCACTTCTGACATTTTTTAATAAAGGCAGAACAAAGTGTCCATTTCCAGAAGCAGATGCTGGAGAAGAGGAAGGGAGCCTCTTTGAAGAACACACTGGGCATCATGACATAAAAGGGTGGGCATGTGAGTTTAGCTCTATCCTGATACAATATGGTGGACTTCCAACAGATCAGGTAACAATTTAAAAACAGATTTGAAACTCGCAGTTGAGGTCCACATTCAAACAGGGACAATCCACTGAGGGCTGCATGGTTGGAAAAGACGGTCATCCCCATTCTCTCTTTTGACCTCTTCTTGCTCTCCTCCTGCTGGTCTACTGTCAAGGAGCTTCCCAAAGGTGCCTTTTGAAAAGGCAACTGGACTTTCTTTGTTTTGCTTGAAGATGTTTTACTTCTCATCCAAGAAGCTTCTTCAGTTTTGAAGTGAAGAACTGAAGTAGCTTCTTGGGACGAGAAGCGAAACGTCTTCAAGCGAAACAAAGAAAGTCCGGTTGCCTTTTGAAAAAGCACCTTTGGGACAACCATGACCTGGATGACTGAGAATCTCCATAGACATGTCAAGGGGCTTGAATTGAGTCTACGTACAGGGCTTCTGAAGTTAGGAAAACTTTGCTGAAAATAAGCTAGGAGGTTCTTCAGATATAGGTAGGTACCCTTACTGAACTACCATTACTTTATGCTTGTTTGATTGATTAATTGATTTTAAGGCTGCCTACTCACTGGTGACTTTGGCATCTTACAGAAAGTTAAAACAACAGCAACCATTAAAAAAGTCAAGGATGCTGGGAGGAATAAATCAGCTTATATGAGATTGCTGCAGGTGCTTAGTGGGAACGCACATAAAACTCAGAATCTGCTGGAAGAGTCAGGACTTAAGTTCTTACCCAAAGACCAGCAGGTCAGGGTCATGTAGATCTTGGGGGAGATATAATTCCATAGAGTAGGTGGGGCAACATAAACAGTCAGTCATAAAATATAAATATCAAGGGCAAAAAACTTACCCATCCACCAGTCCTTGCCTCAGAATCAGTTGGTGTGCCTCTTCTCTAGAAATCTTATGATGAAACCATGGCTGTGAACTGTGTATAGCTAAAAACATATGATACTAGGTAAGGTAATACACCTTTACACTCTGCTTCAAATATCTGGGGATTATTTTCCACAAAGTGGCTCCTACAAAGAGTGTGCTAAATTCCTAGTCCAACATGCCCAACCTAGTATTGCAGTATTGCTTGGCTTTTTTTCATGCCAGGTGTCCATTTTATTCCAGTAGTCCAAAAGCTTTTTGATTCAAAAGCCCTAGAACATATATGAATTTTACTTGGGTCACACCCTTCATTTGAATTAATCCGTTCAAAATTCTGAAAGGCTATCTTTTAAATTACTAATTGTATTTGTAATTGTATTCCCAATTTTATTTTGCGACTTGAGGCAGGGTTTTTGAAGCACAGTTGAAGATCTAAATCAAATCATTACCTACTGGCCAAATTTCAAATTGATCCCTTTGTGTTTGGCTCCTTTTATACTAGACTTTTTATACTGGTAGACTTTTATCATCTTGGAATTGCCTTCTGGAAGCACGGTTCCCATCAGATAGCTTTCTTTAGATAGATTAGGGTGTGCTGGAAAGCAAGTGGTTCCAAGTTACTATTACTTGAATAGGTTCAACTGTTCTTTGAAGCCAGCTGATAATTTATTTCATGTATCAGTTCCCAATTTATTTATTTTTGTAAAAAGTATTCATGTTGTCATCCTTGGTGGTTTTATTTAGGAAATACAGGATATTCCATATGGTCTAAGTAGCTTGAGTCCCCATAAAACAGGGTTCCTCAAAGTGGTCAGTATTGACCCCCACAGGTTGATGGGACTTATCCACTATTATCATTGTCACTATTATTATTTCTAGTGCTATTTATTAAAGTAGTATTTATTAAATTATTTTCATATAATAGATGTTTGGAGGGGGGGTCAATCAATAATCTGAAACTTCATGAAAGGGTCAATGAGCTGAAATGTTTGGGGACTCATGCCCTAAACATGTATTTTACAAAGATATATAACATTCTCTCACTGCCTTGCTTCTGTGGTCCTCCCAAGAATTTTTTTGCCTGCCCAGCAACAAAAGTATCTGCAGAATCTTTTTGTCAAAATGGCAAAAGAAACACTGCCCTCTAAGTTCCACATCATGACACATATACAAAAGAGGCAAAATCTTCATTGGGTTGGCTTGTCCCTTGATAGACCCAAAGCAATCTCCATCACTTTTTTTTTAACAATAAAGCGGAGATAAACTTGTTTGATGGTATTGTTTTGTGAATATATGTATGCATGTGCATGATGAATGAATTCATGACATCACATGACATTCTACACAAATCTGTCAGTGGTGCATACCTGTAGTGGAAGGGACACTTTGCAAAGTGCTGGGGCTGCTATGTACACCAAGACGTAGGCTCCCTTTTTTCTACATAAAAAGAAAGGAAAAGTACTAAATTTTGAAACAAGAAACCGTAATGTTAAGAATGGCTTTAAATGAAATTTTCATACCCGCCATGCTAAACCTTCTTCGACTGCAACCGATAAGGCTTCTGTGGGGTTTTCAATAATTCTGGATTTATTCCCTGTGAAGTCCATAGCCACAAGAGAATTCTCTGAAACACTTCTCTACAGGATAAAAAAATGTGTTAAATGCATCTACCAAAAATATTTTGCAGCATACCCTTGATTATTTTCAGACAAAATCAACACGGAATCTATTGATTAGCCAGCAGAAAAGTAAAAATAAGGGCAGGTTTTCTGGAGAAGGTGGTTTATATGCAATAGATACCCCTCATTTCTTTGTAAGATTATGCCTGAAAGATAATGCCTGGCATTATCAAAATCAGCAAATGGGATTTCATTTTTAAGAATTACAATCTGCATTCATAACGATTCTCTGTTACGGTGGTTAAAAAGTAATTAAATTAGTTATTTAAGTTGAGTTGGTTTGTGTTAGATTTATATTCCACCTTTTAAATATACCATTTACAACCAAGGCAGTTATCTTTCTCTTCATTGGATCGAACAGGCTTTGACTCCTACAGGTCCCAGGCCAATGGTCTGGATTGATGGGAAGCTGTAGCTCCAATTACCTTTAGAGATATATCCTACTCTAACATAAAAACAACCCAAATACCATCATTTGAAAAGGAAAATGAAGGGGAGGAAATAAGAAACAATTGCAGAAATTATACAGTATAAAGAGTTCCATACTAGTAACTGGAGGGCTACACTTGGTCCAAGAGATTCCACTGAATAGTGTGGCATCAAATTAATTTATAAATTCATTCATTCCTTTGTTTATTCCTTCTATTTGTATATAACCAAATCAATAAAAGCATACAAACAATAAGTCACTGTGGGAAAATCATCTTGTTTTGGCAACCAAAACAGAAAATCCCGTAACAATAAACAAGCTAAACAATTTCCTCCTCTTCCATTATCTCCAAAATCAGTTTGGAGGAGGAGGCCACATAAGGCAACAATCAGGAGGTTGCATTTATATTTCAGTTTAAGTAATTGTTATCAAATATACCTACCATGGGTGTGCTAAGAAAACTCCCCCCACTTCTACCTTGATAGGGCTGTGTGTAATTCTTGTACAACTGCATTCCATACTGTAAACAAGGAATAAGAACTATTACAATTTTATGTATGTAATTCAACTGTCTTGAGAATATTCTACTATTAAAATAGAAACACAGACATAGCACGCATTTGCAATAGCACGTAGACTTATATACTGCTTCACAGTGCTTTACAGCTCTCTCTAAGCAGTTTACAGGGTCAGCATATTGCTCCCAACAATCTGGGTTCTCATTTTACCCACCTCGGAAGGATGGAAAGCTGAGTCAACCTTGAACCGGTCAGGATCGAACTCCTGGCAGTGAGCAGTCAGTCTGCAGTATTGCATTCTAACCGCTGCACCACCACAGCTCCTGCAGCCTGTTTATTTGAGGGACCATCTGTCCCTGATTATCTCTACCCATCCCACTAGGCCCAAAAAGAGAGGCATGTTCTGGGTCCCATGTATTAGAGACTGCCATCTGGAGGAGCCCAGATAGAGATCTTTTTCTGTCATGACACCCACCCTTCGGAACATCATCCATCCCAGAGCTTAGATTGGACCCAATCCTGCTGGCTTTTTGTAAGGTCTTACACACAAGGTTGCATCATTGAGTTTGGAGACTTGGGTGTGTGGCAGAGCCTGTGCAATGGTTATATTGATGGTGTTGGTTATTCTTTAAAAAAATTTTTTTTGCTGCTGATTATGCGTGCATTTTTAAATGTTATATATTTCATGCTGTTGTTATTAGTTGCAAGAATTTGCAACTAATTAGGGGCAGGAATTTGAGAGGGGCTACTATATAAATTGAGATAGACAGAGCAGATAGACACATGTGAATTCTACCACTAGGCTGTATGATTGAATGGTTACAGACCAACATCTCTAAAAGACCCAGAATTGGAGAACACATAGAAAATTAATCCTATCACTTAATACCATGTTTCCCCAGAAATAAGACTTCCCCGGATAATAAGTCCGCCCCGAAAATAAACCCTCCTCCAAAAATAAGCCCTCCCCTGAAAATAAACCCTCCCCTAAAAATAAGCCCTCCCCAAAATTATTTAACCGCATGCGCAGCCGGTCCCCGCCATTTCCTCTGGTTAGGGCTAGGGAGACAGAGCTGGAAATCAGGTAAGACGGCAAGAGGAGCCCCCTCTTGCTCCATGCACCCCAAAATAATACCTCCCCAAAAATAAGGCCAAGCGCTTATTTCGGGGTTCAAAAAAATATAAGGCAGGGTCTTATTTTTGGGGAAACACGGTATGATCACAGTCACAATGATAAGCCAAATTATTATTCCATCTCTTTTAAACGTGGGCTGAGTGATGTTCTGCTACATACTAAAAACAATAGGAATGCCTGTGTTATAGATTTTTTTTCAGGCGTTCTCAAAAGGATAAAATAACAAGTTTCCATGTTTTTTTTAAATAACTGAACAGATCTCTATCTCAAAAACTATGATGAGCAGGAGGAGGAAAAGGAGAATGTCTGCCTAGATTTATTCTTATCCTTTGACAAGTAGATTATAGGGAAAGAGACAGGGCCACCTGGTGACCCAGAAAAACTTCAGTGTACCTGAAAGAACATCCCCAAGGAAACCTACAGCTTGCCAATAACAATAGTAATACAAAAATCCTGTAATACACTGGAACAGTTTTTCATTGATCCCAGCACTAACAACAGAAGGGCAACAAGCATTTGTGTTTATAAGGTAGTAGCAAAGTTGAATTAGGCTCCCTTTTTGTTTCTAGATCCCATCCAGAAAAACCCCTAGAAAAATCCAACTCTATTTGCAGTTTTAAACATCTCTTATATCCTGAGCTGGATTTGGATAAATGCTTAAGTGGTGATTAAATAGTGACATAACAAAAGCAGTTACTTAAACACTCTTTTTATGCACAATATAGTTTTGTGCTATTAGGCGACTGGCTTGAGAAAAGTATGAACAAAAGGCATTTTTAAAACAACCGAATTTATTTTGTGCAAGGAGCCGAGATGGTGCAGTGGTTAAATGCAGCACTGCAGGCTACTGCTAATTCAGCAGTTCAAATCTCACTGGCTCAAGGTTGACTCAGCCTTCCATCCTTCCGAGGTGGGTAAAATGAGGACCCAGATTGTTGGGGGCAATATGCTGAACTCTGTAAACCGCTTAGAGAGGGCTGTAAAGCACTATGAAGCGGTATATAAGTGTAAGTGCTAAGGAGCTCTTGGGAAGCTAGCTGAAGATGTATTTGCTAAGATCCCAGGAAATGTGATCAGATCATTCTGCTCAGGAGAAGAATAACAATTACAGAAATCATTATTTTGAATTAGCAAAACTATATGTTACTTGGAGGAAGCTAGCCTTAGAATCACTTCTCTTTTAAAAGAAACTAAATCTTTCTTGAAGATTATTCTGTGAGGTATGCCAAATCACATCAAACTCTTTGACTGCATTAAGTTATTATATCCCAATTAAAATACTACAGCCCTTTTACAGTGGTTTATTGCTTAGTGTGACAAGTGAACTCAAACAACTGTGATTTATTCAACAAGTTCTAGTTAAGCAAACCATGAGTTACCATAATGTATAAAAAGGTTTTTATCTAGGCCAGTACATAAGCTACAAGAATGATCAGTAAACAGATTATTCACAGGATAAACTTTTCCTCTCTAATTTTATTTTCTGAAGTTATCTACAACTCCTGAAATGTTGTCCTAGGAGAAGCCTTCAAATTATGCATAATATGACTAGGAGTGGGTTTTGCAATCACTTACATTCTTCTATAAATTGAGGAACAAAATATGATCCAAGCCAATAACCTAATACAATGTACAAACCAACCCTTCATGGCAACCCAATCACTATAATTTGTTCAACAAATCATTCAGCCCAACAAACTGAATCTGACTTCCCTTCTGAAATATTATTGTAACTATATACGGTAATGGGCCAAAGTATGTGTCCAATTTTACTTTTCCTAAATGGAAAAATACTTTTTCTAAAGGAAACGTTTTCGTTACCCTAACAGAAATTGTAACAGTTTATCAATGTTTTAAAAAATGAATGAATAAAGAGCAAATAGACATATATTAACAAAGAAATCCCACTAGTCTAAGGCAGAAATATGTATACTGGATTAACATATTGCCTTAAACCATGGTTTATTCAAGTTAAGTGATTAGACCAGTGTTTCTCAACCTTGGCAGTTTGAAGATGTGTGGACTTCAACTCCCAGAATTCCACAGCCAGCGTTGCTGGCTGTGGAATTCTGGGAGTTGAAGTCCACACATCTTCAAACTGCCAAGGTTGAGAAACACTGGATTAGACCATAACTGATTGTCTTCAGACAATATGTCAAGTACCAAAAAACCCACAATATGGTTTAGTGTATTGTGTGAATCAACATTGGTATAATAACTACCAAATGAGTGATGGTTTTGTGGTAAGATTTTTGAGTTAGTTCAATTGTAAGCAATGAACCTTGCCTCATTCCAGTGAAAATATATGTTTTATAGACTATTTAACTTCACTGGCATCTGCTGAAATTTCTATTATTTTCTAATCTACGCTGCATATTTTAGACTTTTTTAAAAAAAATCCATCTAAACTGCCTGAAGCAATGTAGTCCTCTTAATTGAATTTTAACATTCACTTTTATTGGAGTGGAATGGTCCCAGATGGAAAGTTTCCTATCACGACCAGTGAAAAGATGTAATGCAGCTCTGCTGCCTTCCGATCCTTAGAACACCAACTGTGACAGAACAAAGCAAAAGCAATGGGGAAAAAAATGTTGGTAAAGTACGGGATTGCTATAAATGGAGCATCATCCTTAAGGAATAAACACTCTTGAACTAGTTCTTTGGAATAACAGTAACAAGCACTGCTTTGATCATTCGAAACTGGTGACAGTGCTTTTGCGCATAAATCACTTCTGCATCCTTTGATGGCTTTTTCATTTTTCAGCCTATTCTTTGACCATGGCAAGGCACATTTTAAGTGACTCACTTCTCCCATAGCTTCCTTCCACTTCTTCAAAAAGGTATGTCTCTTCCAAACATTGCTGCATTATCCATGCAGCTTGGTCATCCTTCTAAGATTGAGTGGGTTGTGCACTTATATGCAGTGCTTTTTCAGTTGTGGTTCTCCCTCACATGATGCCCTCCCTGGGAAGCACACCTGGCACCCATTTTAGTGACTACTCTAAGCTAAGAGCTTTGGTCATCCTTCTAAGATTGAGTGGGTTGCGCTTATATGCAGTGCTTTTTCAGTTGTGGTTCTCCCTCACAGGATGCCCTCCCTGGGAAGCACGCCTGGCACCCATTTTAGTGACTACTCTAAGCTAAGAGCTCTCTCTTTTCCCATCACTTTTAGTGAGCTTTGACTTCATTTCTATGAAGGGGGTTTGTATAGTTTTTGTCTTACATCCTTGTGGTGCTACGTTCTAATTCTAATTGGTTTTTATGTTTTAAGCAAGCATTATTTACTGAAATAATTGTGCAGATGAGAGAAATATACACATGCAACATTGAGCTTCCAAAGGCTAAAAATACCACTTTTACCCAGAGGCTAAAGAGAAGAGTGAAATGTATTGTGTACGGTAACTATAGAAACAATTGGTGAAGACAATGCACAAAAGAAAAGAAGACATTTACCTTCAGCAACCGAATTGCTGTCATCCAACAGGTCCTACTTTGCTCACTGTCTGCATAAAGGTATTTCAGGTCGCTGGTTCCTCCTGCTTTATAAGGCTAGAAGGCCACAGCATATTGTTTAGCATTAATGCATATCTTGAAGACTATACCTGTTGAAATAAAAGCCACTAATTCTCCTATTTCACAAACAAAATCTCTTCTTTTCTTAGTTTTTTTTTCCTTGCATCAAAAAAGTGGCTTAGCATGTGGGGGGGGGAGAAACCCCCACTAATTAACTGAAAGATGTTTAGCTCTTATTAAAAAACTAAATTCTTACCTTGAAGCAGAACCCGAAAGTGACTGGCACTCCAGATATCTTTTTGCCTCTCAGAGACATATATATGTCGCTACTGCTGAATTCACTGAAAAGCTGGAGGTGTCGTGGTTCCTAAAGTGAAAAACGTAAAAATATTACATCCACTTTTAAATTATTGCTGTCAGGTGTGGGTGTGTGGTTGAGAGAGGGAGAGGGAGAGGGCAAGAAAAAGCCTACAGCGGAACATAATGAATTTTCAAAGAATTATGGAAAGTTTTTCCAAGTTGCGTACAGCATCTTATGGCGACTCAAGATCTTTTAGATTAGGGAAACCTTCATCAACACTACTAAAATAGCATTATACCCTGAAGAGGAAGAGTAAATATTTTTAAAGGAAAAGACCTGGAAGTACTGAACACGATCACTGTGTTTAGAGCAGGAGGTGTCAAACTGGATTTCTTTGAGGGCCGGATCAGCATTGTAGTTCTCTTCTGCGGGCTGGCAGGGGTGTGTGGGGGAGAGACGGGACGGATGCCTCCTGAAGCACCCTGCTGGCCAAAATGGGGTGTGGTCTGCCTCGTTTTTGCCCTCCATGGCCTCCTGCAGCACTCTGTTGGCCAAAAACGGGCTGCGCAGGGGCCACACACAGCCTGGTTTGGCCGCCAGAAGCACCACGGGCCGGTACTTTGATATTTCCAGGCCAGCCCCATGGGCTGAATTTAAGCATCCCACGGGCTGAATCCAACATGCGGGCCTTGAGTATGACACCCCTGGTTTAGAGACTCTGCTAAAACCAGAATGTGGCTTATTTGGTTTTGCTGTTTTTTATTTGTTGCACTGGATGAAGTATAAACCCAGCCACTGTCGTTTATTCAACTGATTACTCCAAAAGGAAACTATGGTCCAATATGAAGTGTCACCCTCCTCTGATTTTCCACTATTAGTTTCACCCAGAAGCAATTGTGGATCTCAAATTCAAGAACGAATCAAAATGTAGATTGGACATAACTGTTGGAAACAACCAACAAAACCATCATTGCCAGAAATGCAGGGGGAACTAGATGCCATTGTTTATTGTAATGCACGGACACAGCAAAGTTTTTAACCATCTGAGGTGACGCAGTGGTTAAAAGCAGCACTGCAACCTACTTCAGCTGACTGCTAGTTCAGCAGTTCAGCTGTTCAAATCTCACCGGCTCAAGGTTGACTCAGCCCTCCATCCTTCTGAGGTCGGTAAAATGAGGACCCAGATTGTTGGGGGCAATATGCTGACTCTGTAAACCGCTTAGAGAGGGCTGTAAAGCACTATGAAGCGGTATATAACTCTAAGTGCTATTGCTATTGCTATTTTACCAAAGGCAAGGCCGTGACAAATATGCACCAACTGCAGGGGCATCCAGTCCTCAGGGAGGTTCAAAAAACCCAGACGACAGATCAGTCCAAGTAACGGAAGCCATGTCCCTTTGTACATGCAGCAATGTTATTTTCTGTACAAAGGGGTGGGGTTTTGGTCATACAGTCATGCCTGCCATTGTAACTTTTTGGCCCAGACCCTGAGGATAGCTCCGTGGATATTTTTTACCAGATCATGATATCTTGGCTTCAATCCCAAGAGAAGGAAAACTAATTGCTACAAAGCTCCTGAACCAAACAATTCCCAACCATTTGCAAGACAATTAGGGGAAGAAGAACACTCAGTCCTCTTCCAGAGTGTGGCTGGGAGAACTAAAGTGACAACATTTTAGTCCTCCAGTAAAAAGGTTTCTGAGAACAGACCAATGTCACCAATTTGTTGTTGTGGGGAAAAGAGGAGGAGGAGAGTATTAGGTAGGTTCGCTGCTTTGAGTTATTCAGAAAATAATAAAGGTGGGATGAAAATAAATAAATACATTAAAAATGTACAGCACATCACCACTTCTTCCACAGGCAGAGACCATCAGCATAATATTGTAGCTCTTGTGATGCCCTCTCAGAGACTATAGAACTGTAGACTTAATCATAATGCAACTTTAAAAAAAAAGAATTTCATGTTTTAAGAGCAACATCATTAATCTTTTAAAGTGGAAAGTTAACTATAATTTTTTTCAAATCATAATTCATTACAAGTCTATATCATAAGGACTGGATTATCCACTTTTTCACTTCTCTTTCTCCACAACAGTGATTCCCAACCTGGGGTGCCCATATCCCCATAGGATACGAGATGAAATTTTAGAGGGTGCTGCAAAGAGTGGCTTGTGTCACTTAGGCATGAGTCACAAGTCACAATTACTTTTATAGAGAGTGTGAATATTGTTCAAACATTTCCTAGGGATGTGATGCATAGAAAATGTTGGGAACTACTGTGTCAACTCTGAAGTGAACTTGGCTGAAGCCATCTTGTGCTGCCTCATAGTTGCCATGAAGCCTGAGAGGGGGAAGGGAGGGGAAAGTAGATAGCTCGGCTACAGTCAAAACAAAAGTTTTCCTGTGGGAATAGCCATAGCAATAGCAATAGCACTTAGACTTATATACCGCTTCATAGTGCTTTACAGCCCTCTCTAAGCGGTTTACAGAGTTCAGCATATTGCCCCCAACAATCTGGGTCCTCATTTTACCGACCTCAGAAGGATGGAAGGCTGAGTCAACCTTGAGCCGGTGAGATTTGAACAGCTGAACTGCTGAACTAGCAGTTTGCTGAAGTAGGTTGCAGTGCTGCTTTGAACCACTGCACCACCTCGGCTCCAAGGTCATTGTAACAGGTGGCTATTGAAGGAGGAGAGGAGCCTGCCATCCATCTTCATTGGACAATGTGATCGGTGACACCTGGGAGGGGAGATTTTTAACTCTTTTAATTAGGTGAAAACCGCGGGAACTGTTAGAGTTGGTTTTCACCGGCTGTGCCGATATGATGTATGCAATAAATATGTTCTTTGAGGAATCTCCCTGCCTCGGAGTTCTGCTTTCAATGGATGCGTTACTCGGAACGCTGTCACATTGCTCAACAAGAACAAAACTGAGAGGAAATTTTTTCTAAATCTCAACAGACTTAAAATGACAAAAAAAATCTATTACATAAAAATAAAATGTATACCAATTTCTAACACTTCTTCCTTTCCATTTGCCAAACTTACCTTTGATGTTCCCTTAGTGGAAAAATACAGACCAGATCTTCGCAACAAAAAGTACATTTTTTTCCAGGTTTTTTTCCCTTGCTCTTTAAAATGCAAATAACCATGAATTTCAGGATATGCAGTGGAACTTAAAAACATCTGAAAAAAGAAAAAGAAAATGAGAGGGATTAGCAAGAGAAAGCGAGAAACGCCACTCTTTAAATTCCATTAGAATGATCTCTTACCTTGCAGTTCTTTGTAGTCAATGAAGAATTCTAGCATTGCTTTGGCATTTGCTCAGGACATTGTACAATGAGCTTCTGCAGATTATATATATTTCGTTGAAAGATCTACAACTTTCTTAAAATGCTAAGTGCTGTAAATGCTAAGTGTGTTCAAGATAACTCCATACTACCGTATTTTTCGGAGTATAAGACGCACCTTTTTCCTCCCTAAAAGTGGCTGAAAATTCAGGTGCGTCTTATACTTCAAATGTAGCTTTTTTTCCAGCCCTAACTAGGTGCTAACAGATCTTCCCAGCTCTTACCTTGCAGGCTTTTTCATTGTTACTCTCTCCAAAGAATGTTTTTCCAGCCCTAAGTCTTTGCAGGTTTTTTTTCATTGCTCTACTTGCTCCAAAGAAGTTGTTTTCTAGCCCTAACCAGGTGCTAACGATCTTCCCAGCTCTTACTGGCTTGCAGGCTCTTTCATTGTTACTCTCAGAAGAAGGTTTTTTTAAGTCCTAACCAGGAGATAAAATAATGTGCTGAAGCTGACCAGACTAAGGATGCTAGCCAGATGAATACCTGGTAGGCAGATTGTTTTCCCCTATTTTCCTCCCCAAAAACTAAGGTGCGTCTTATACTCCTGTGCGTCTTATACTCCGAAAAATACGGTAAGTTCACCTTATTCTACAACCATTGCTGCTCTGGGTTGCTTCTGCTCTGGGTTCAGAAGAGCGATTAGTAAGACTCAGATCCGCCAACTTTTACTGTTGCAGGACAAAGTCCCTCTATCTCAGAGGTCTTCAAACTTGGCAACTTTAAGACTTGTGGACTTCAACTCCCACAATTCTGGGAGTTGAAGTCCACAAGTCTTAAAGTTGCCAAGTTTGGGGACCCTTGCTCTATCTTCATGAAAGTGCTTATAATTAGCATAAGATTTTTCACAGCTGGGACTGGAATTCTGCTCAGTTGTCTCATCCAATATTATTCACAATTCAACCAACCAGCTATAATTTCTTCAATACCTTTTTGCAGATGGCAGAGCTATTATTACATATAACATTATCTGATAGAACAGTTAGGTGAGAAGGCCATTCTTTTTCTCCAGGCTCACTTTTTCTTTGCTACACAAATGTATGGATACACATGCACACACAATACACACCGCGACTTCATTAAAAGGAAGCGATGCTTATAAACCTAACTGACACCTTAAGAATAAATAAATCTTAAGCCAGATGGTATCCACCTGAGGGATTCCAAGAACTACATGAAATTGCTGACCTGCTGATAAAAATACACAATCTGTATAAGATCGCCATCTATTCCAAAGGACTGGAAAATTATCAGTGAGACTCCAATTTCTAAAAGAGAAGCTGAGAGGAGATACTGGCAATTATGGGACAATTAGCTGACAATTAATTTGTCTCAGATCGATAATAATCAAACATAGCAAAATGAGAACCAACATGGCTTCATCATGGATAGGTCTAAGTTAAATCTTTAAACTGTCTTATGGTATCAAAAAGCACATAGACAGAGATGACTGGACAAGTCCTCAAGATCTGGAATACTCAATTAACTTTTTGCCAAAGGCTCCTGAGCAGTTTCAGCAACAGAGGGAAGAGTGGTGATCTTAAGGAGAAGCAATTGGTTAGAGGACAGAAATGCACAAATCACTTTTGGACTCGAATGATATTCAATATTCAGTTCAATATTCAGAACTGAATCATCAGGAAGTGCTAGTGGAATCTGTATTTTTAGTCTGCTTAAAAATCAATTGGAATGAAGAGGGATCAACAAACTGGCTGACGATTTCCCACCCACCATTTTAATTAGACATGTGGATTGGAGCACCATAAAAGTCAGCCACAAGGGATGCAATCTCAACTAAGGGTGCTTCAGAGGGAAAAATCAAATCGGATCCCCAATTCTTATTCCTTTACACAGAAGTGAGAATGTGCTTAAGAGTGCTTAATGGAATTTGTGGTTTGATCCACGGGTAAATGATTTCATTTCAGTATCTTACCTGCAGTATCTGTGCGTGGTTCACTGTGCCATTGCTCTCATTTGAGAGGGATACCAGATGATCTGGGAAAAAAATCTGCAAAATAAAAAGTTAACAGAAGGCAGTAAATGTTTCACAAGCTTGAGCTGGACATGGGCTATATTGTGAGCTTCATCATGACTATCATTATCTAGACTGCAAAAATGCAGGCAACCACTACTAGATGGCAAGAAAGCCATACAAAACAACAGAAAGTCCAGTTGCCTCTTGAAAAAGCACCTTTGGGACAACCATGACCTGGATGACTGAGAATCTCCATAGACATACAGAAAACTCTTAACAACTCTGACTACTCTGGCGAGCAATTGGAATTTAGCAATTTTGCATCAGAATTATTTATTTGTGAATGTGAATTGAAAGAATACCTGACTCCCAGTAAATCAGTGTTAAGCTATTCATGAACTGGGAGAGCCATGTTAACAAGGTCAGCCAATGAATAGGCATAGCAACTAAGTCAGCCAATGGGAGTTAACCACTTCTGAGTCTGTGCAGAGACTCGAAACTGAAAACTTAATCTTAAGGCTCGGCGTGGCTCAGCCCACTCTGTACTCTCTGTCTACTTTGTACTCTCAGCCCACTCTGTGCTTTCTGCTCTGCTGAAATGAAACTAACTCTCCTGCTTGTGTTTACTTGAAGAAATAATCTACTTGTGGTATAGTAACATATATTACTATGTTTATAAAGAAGTTAATGAATCCAGCTGAATCAGTCATCTGTGTGTGCTTCTGGAAATTGATTTTTTCTGCAACAAACTCTGATAATCAGGATATTTGATATGATAATAAGCCAGGATACTAAAATCAAACAATGAGAACTAGTTTTGGGGGAAGGAGATGGCTTTCCCCACAAGAAATACTTCAGCAGTCATTGTGTCTGAAATCAATGTTCAGCAGAAGGGCACTTCCTTGGTAAGCAGAAGGTTCACATTGATGTTACTTACTAAAAGAAATACATGGGAGTAGGTAGGGGAAATACATTTCTGCTGCCTGTCAGAATTCCATGGCCAAGGAAATTTTCTATGGACTTAAGTACAGGTAGTCCTAGTGTAACAGCCACAATTGAAACCAGCAATCTGTCACTAAAAATGTGGTCATTATGCAAGACATGTGACTGCAATGGGATTTCTTTGTAGTTGTTAAGTGAATCACTCATAGTCATTGAGACATCATGCAATCGCAACATGCAATTTTTACAGTTGACTTCTCCACTGGCTCTGCTTGTCGGAAGTCAGCTGTGAAGTGCGCAAATGGCAATTGAATGGCCACGTGACACTGTGGCAGTCATTAATGCAAGGACTTATCACAAAGTTACTTTTACAAGGCTGTCGTAACTTCAAGTGGTTACTAAACAGGGCAGTTATTAAGTGAGGACTACTTATAGTACTTCCGAGTCTTCTCCAGATGTGTTCCAGCACAATTGGAAAGTATCATGTTGTGGAAGACTCTTATAATGTACACAGCTCACAGCTTGTAATAATTGAATGGAGCCCAGAAAGAAAACCATTTGTCACTTTTGTCTGTATATAAAACAATGTGCAGTCAATTGCCTCTCAGCAAGAGATTTTTGACTGTCACCATAACCTTCAAGCTCTGTTCATACATAGGAAGTAGCTGAGGAATTTGGAGCAAGCAAGGTTTTGCAAGCCTATTTGCAAAGCTCTGGGTTTTTTTTCAAAAGATGGGCACAAGAACAAAGAAAATGACCCCCTCCTCCAATGCCAGTCCTTCCACTGGCGGGGGGCATGAGGAACCCATGTCATTTTAGGTCAGGGTTGGGGAACAATGGCCCTTTTATGGCTTGTGGACTTCAACTTCCAGAATTCCTGAGCCAGCCAGGAATTCTGGGAGTTGAAGTCCACAAGTCATAAAGGGGCCATCGTTCCCTGCCTCTGCTTTAGGTAGTCTGGCTAGTAATTAATGATTCCTCACTCCAGTGGTAAAATTCAAAAATGTTCCCTGCCGGTTCTGTGGGCATGGCTTGGTGGGCACGTCTTGGTGGGGGGGGGGTCATGTGACTGGGTGGGCGTGGCCAACTTTTTTTTTAAATTTTTAAAGCATTTTTTAACTACCAGTTCTCCTGAACCGGTAGTTAAAAACTGCTAAAAAAAGTTTTTAAAAAGTTCCAACAATCAGCTGTGACAATCAGCTGTGACAATCAGCTATGCCCGCGATCCGGAACCGGTAGTAAAAGAATGCTTTAAAAAACTTTTTAAAAGGTTCCGGCGATTGTGCGGCACAGCTGATTGTCACAGCTGATCGCTGGAACCTCTTTTTTTACCTTTTTAAAGCATTTTTACTACCTATTCGCCAGAACAGGTAGTAAAAATGCTTTAAAAAGGTAAAACAAAAGTTCTGACGATTGCGCACCACAGCTGATTGTCACAGCTGATCATCGGAACCTTTTTTTAACTTTTTAAAGCATTTTACTACCTATTCGCCAGAACTGGTAGTAAAAAAATGCTTTAAAAAGGTAAAACAAAAGTTCTGACGATTGCGCACCACAGCTGATTGTCACAGCTGATCATCGGAACCTTTTTTTTAACTTTTTAAAGCATTTTACTGCCTATTCGCCAGAACAGGTAGTAAAAAATGCTTTAAAAAGGTAAAACAAAAGTTCTGACGATTGTGCACCACAGCTGATTGTCACAGCTGATCATCGGAACCTTTTAAAAAACTTTTTAAAGCATTTTACTACCTATTCGCCAGAACTGGTAGTAAAAAAATGCTTTAAAAAGGTAAAACAAAAGTTCTGACGATTGCACACCACAGCTGATTGTCACAGCTGATCATCGGAACCTTTTTTTTTAACTTTTTAAAGCATTTTACTACCTATTCGCCAGAACTGGTAGTAAAAAAATGCTTTAAAAAAGTTTTAAAAGGTTGCGATGATCATGCCGCACAGCTGATTGTCACAGCTGATCATCAGAACCTTTTTTTTTTACACTTTTTAAAAGCATTTTTTTACTACTGGTTTGGGCGAACCAGCCCGAACCGGTAGCATTTCACCCCTGCCTCACTCCGCTCTACAACTTTATCTTGCTGGACTCTAGTTAAAAACAAAACAAAACCCGGGGCTGAACTGTTAGTCCATGGAATGAAAGGGATAATGGTATATCCTCCAAAGATTTTTGTCACTATACTTCGCATAGCTGATGAGTTCCTGTAACTATAAAAAATTATGCTGAATATTAAATCTGAGGTATTTGCCAATGTTATAAACATACTATGCAATAAGAACTTACCTCGGGAGTTTTAAAGAACTCGTATTTGGCATAATTTTTCCTGAAATAAAATTTATTGCCTTCTTCAATTCCCCACTTTGAATGGACTTCAACAATCATTTCATGGTCTTCGACTATTCTTTCTGTGAAGCAAAAGAGAAATGCAAATCCTAGTTCTTTCTCCAAAGGGGCTGGGAGAAAGTGGCTTACCTGAACCCTTTCAGGCGGGTTTCAAGTCCAGTTGTGCTACTGAGACAGCATTGACTGCGCTTGTGAATGCCTTCAGGATGTATTCATCCTAGCTGTCCTGGATCTCTTGGCAGCTTTTGATACTACTGACTATGATATCCTTCTGGACTGATTTAGGGGGTTGGGAGCACTGTTTTCCAGTGATTCTCCTCTTTTGATTGTAGGCCAATTCCAGTCAGTACTGAGGGAAGGGGGAGAGATCAATCTTTAAGCCCCTCCCACATGGAGTACTCAAGCCTCAGGTGTCTCATCTGTCCTGTTTAACATCTACTTGAAGCTCCTGGGTGATACTTGTAGATCTCTATCCCAGGCCAGACAGATGATGCCATTCAGAATTGGAGGCTGCAAGATCTATGGAGAGGAATTCATCAACCCTAGCAAGAGAGAGTGGCTCGGAGCTTCTAATTCAGTAGTGGGTTCTAAAACCCTTTACTACTGGTTCGCGCATGCACAGAAGTGTCCCGGGTGGGCGGGCGTGGAGCCTCCCGATGCTGGCGCTGCCGGTTCTTAGAACCGGGCCGAACTGGGAGAAACCCACCGCTGTTCTAATTCATCTGTATCAGGATAGTTCCCCATCCATCCTCCTAGATTGGAAATTAAGGCTTGCTCCAGGCCCCCTCCCTTCAATGCAGTTATCTGGTGGAATTCTTAGAAAGTGACCCCTTTCTGTAGCTGTACCTATCTTGTGGAACATCCTCCCCACTGACAAACAAAAGACTCCGTACTCGTTTCCCAGAATCCCATTACAATCTGGTTTTTCCCAAAGGTGATGGTTTAGGACAGAAGGGAACCCAGCATTTGTAGGTTTCTGATGAGATAGTTAGGGTGCTTGGTGGCAAAAGGAAATTTTTAATTTTTGTTACTGTTACTGGCTTACCTATTGTTAGCTGGCCAGCATTACTTTATAGCAATAGCAATAGCACTTAGACTTATATACCGCTTCATAGTGCTTTACAGCCCTCTCTAAGCGGTTTTACAGAGTTCAGCATATTGCCCCCAACAATCTGGGTCCTCATTTTACCCACCTCAGAAGGATGGAAGGCTGAGTCAACCTTGAGCCGGTGAGATTTGAACAGCTGAACTGCTGAACTAGCAGTAGCCTGCAGTGCTGCATTTAACCACTGCGCCACCACCTTTATAAAATATGAGCAGCTATATAAATCTTTTAAATACATACATTTCCATTTCTGTAATTGAGAAAAACTGTCAGAAGTCTGACTGATGAAGGCAATTTACAAACACTGTAAATAACTAGCTACAATTTGCCGCAACCCCTCAAAATAATACTGCTACTATTGTAAACGTTTTTAAAAACTTAAGACCATTAAACTGGTCTACTCAGGAGAAGGAAGAATTTTGAAAGCCGCATAGCTTAGGGAAGACACACAAATTACCATCATCTGTAGTTTAGGATGTGTAACCGTATTGGAGATCGGCCATTCTGAGTCTAGCCAAAACTGACTTGAGGGAAAACTCCCTTGGAAGTCCTCAAATTCAATGGAAGAAAAGGAATGTTCATAAATAAACTTAGTCAACACTGTCACACCCTGTCATAAGAGATTCTTCCTGGCCTGTAATAATAATCAGAAGTATATGGAGCTTGGCCTTCATACAAAGTGGCTTCTGGTAGCTGTTGGACAAAACATACAGTAGATGCTCATATGAGGAGAGCATTTAAATACTATAAACTATGCAGAAAGCATGTGCTCCATTCTATTTCTTCACCAAGTAATCAGTGCTGCTACTAAGAAATCAAACATTGGCTTTGTATTGCTTTGACATAACGTACAGATGAGGGTATATGGCTAGGAGTTCAGGGGAGGGTTCCGGTTACGTTCGCTACCGGTGCGCATCGCGAGCATGCGCAGAAGTGAAATCGCATCCCACCGTGAGATTTCACTTCCGCGTATGCTCAGGACGACATTACAAGCCGAAACACAGCTGAGGAGCTTCTCAGCTGTGCTTCAGAGGAAGAATAAAGGTCAGTATTCACACAAGGGCGGGTGGGAGGGCTTTTTCCCGACAGCTCAGGATGCAGAGAAGCGTCAAAAAATGATGTCATCGCCAGGTTCCTACCGGAGCTGTGCACCGCACTGGTAGGAACTCACCACTGTAGGAGTTGTAGTTTACCAGTATCTGGGAGGGATTCCTAAGGATCTGAGATAGGCAGATGTGGATGTTTCATGATGTAACATAGGTATTTGTTGCAGGATGTAAACTGTTCCCAGTCAAGCTGCCTTTTGCAATTGACTGATGGTGAATTTATCAATGCCAATGATGTTCAAGAGGTGCTCCAGTTGTTTTGGGATTGCACCCAAGGCGCCTGTTACTGTTGGTACTAACTTTGCTTTCTTTTGCCACAGTCATTCCTTTTCTATTTGCAGGTATTTGTATTTGTTTTCTTCGCCAGTTCTTTTTATTTTATTCTGCTGGATCCTGGACCAAGTACTTCCAGGTCCACTATCCAGACTTGTTCGACTTTCTTGTCAATAATTATTAAGTCTGGGGTGTTATGTAGCAGGTGCTTGTCAGGTTGAATTATAAAGTCCCAGAGCATATTAGTTTCTTTATTTTCTATTACTTTCTCTATTTTATGGTCCCACCGGTTCTTGCTTGCAGGCAAATGGTATTTCCTGCAGATCTTCCAATACACCATTGTTGCTACTTTGTCATGCCGTTGTTTGTAGTCAGTCTGTGTGATCTTCTTGCAGCAGCTAACCAGATGATCTTCTTGCAGAAGAACCAGATGATCCACTGTTTCTTCAGTTTCTTTGCAGAGGCGGCACTTGCTGTCTTCTGAATTCTGACTTTGTATGCATTTTTTTTCCTAAAGCTTGATCTTCTGCAGCCAGAATTAGACTCTTGGTCTCTTTCTTCAACTTTCCTGCTCTTAACCATTGCCAGGTCTTGTTATTATCTGCTTTGCCTGCTTTTTTTTTTAATTTACTGGCCGTGTAATACTTTGTCTTTCCATGTCTTTTTTCTGTTTTTCATTTGGTCATTTGAGTGGACCAGTTTGGTCTCTCCAGCATTCAGTAAGCCTTCTTGGTATCCCGGCTTCAATGCATCTTCTTCACTATCCTTTGGATATTCTTTCAATGCCCTTTTTTCTTCTTCAACTGTCTGATATTGTTACCATTTTTAATGGTTGACATTATTTTAGAGAGAATTAATATTAATAGCCATAGTATTTTAGAGGAAAATACTGTATCCTTACTTTCCCATACCCAACAGTTGGAAGATCATCCTGCTGATGTTTAGTTACGTATCCTGCAACTAAGAGAGGGTCATGATCATTGCAAACTCCAGAGCTTCAGTAAAAGATGCTGGCTGAGGACAGTGGGCTATACAATCCCCCCCTATGTTTGTTATCAGCTGAGCCAAAAATTGTTTCTAGCCCACTCAAAGGTCCCAATTGCTTTGTGGATTTATTTATTTACTAAAATTATTAATTTGCTGGCCCCTTCAATGATTCTGATCCGAGTCATCATAAAAAAAGTCACCATAAATATAAAACATGCCTATTAAAAATCACAAATAAAACACAACACGTGGCCCCAAAACTAGAAATGGTTTCATCCCTAGGGCCTGGCAACATCCAAATAAGTTGCGTTCTCCAGCTCAAAAGGCAGTTGAAAAGGGGAATGGTCTTCTTTACTTCCCAAATAGACAAGAGGGAAAAGCCCATCCTCATTTGGTGAGTCAAGCTGTTCTAAAACAAGAGGGGCTTTCGCCAAGAAGATCATTTTCCAGACTCCCCCCCGGCCCCCGAGAAAAAAAAATCCTCAGCCAGCCTTCAGTAATAATATTCAGCTACCACTATACTCTTTCCGCCAGTCAATGAAGCCAAACTCCCTTAAGTTCTAAAAATAACATATTCCAGATCTTGAAATAAGACAGGTGTTCAGGAAATATAATACACATATAGCTTGTCCTTCAAACTAACTAAATTCATAAAGTCTGACCTGGACAAAAGATGGCAACTTTTCTTCAAAAGTTTCCTTTCATTTCCATGCCAGCAAAGGAACTGAAAGATTCCACTGAAAACTGAGCTGTCTCAAAATCTGCTTCCTTTGCTAACTGTGAAGGAAGCTTTCAAAACTAGTCTGACATTTAACTGTAGCTACACAGATGTCACTGTGGCATTTATGAAAATGCCACCTTGTATAGGAGGGGAAAGGTGTTTTTTTTATTGTAACTATCTCCAATAGAATATATTAATACTTTTATCAATTGCACCACTGACCATTATTACTTAGATAAATAACCATCATTTTCCCAAATGTTGTTTATAGACATCTTTGTCTTCTAATACACTTAGAAGTTTTCAGACACTCATGCAATTCAGTTTTTCTCTACTCTGTTTCCTTCTTTCTCCATCCAACTGATTTTTCTAAAATTCTCCTGGAGCGCAGAATTTAAATGGACTGGATTTATATTTATGTATTCACTTTACGGTTTGTAAATTAACACATTGCTGGATTCCCAGAATGTTCCTTAAGTGTGCATAAACTATTATCTTGCCATTTGCTTCCAAATTGCTAGCTAGCCAATTGTGTTATTAGATGAACAAGGGACATTATACTTTTGTCTTGGCCAATCACGTACCCCACCCCCACCCCTTATATATGAATTTTGACTTCCCAACTTCACCAGATACCGTAATATAGCTACTACTGGAATTTTAGGACTTGAAGGTCATCCAAACATAGGTGCACCAAAGTTTGGAAAGCTGGAATCTCTCTACTTGGCAACAAGAGTGCACCTACTTAGGGTTCCAGTCAGTCACATCAGGACTGTCAACTCTGAAGTGAACCTGGCTGAAGTCATCTTTTGCTGCCTCATAGTTGCCATGAATTCTGAAAGGGGGAAGGGAGGGAGAAATAGATAGATTGGCTAACAGTCAAAACAAAAAGTTTTCTTGTGGGAACCAAGGTCATCCCAACAGGTGGCAGTTGAAGGAAGAGAGGAGTGACCAAGCAGCCTGCCAGCTACTTTCATTGGACAATGTGACCGTTGACATCTGGGGAGGGAAACATTTGCTCTTTTAATTAGGCTAAAACCATGGAAACTTTTAGAGTTGGTTTTCACTGGCTGTGCCGATATGATGTATCCAATAAACATGTTCTTTGAGGAATCTACCTGCCTCGGAGTTCTACTTTTGACTTCTGTCTCCCCACCAACAGCAATACCTTTTCTCCATGATTCTTTTATTTCTTTGTTATTCTTTTTAATCCTACCTTTATTGTTGTTTATAAATAACTCAAGGAGGAGAACATATCTAATATTCCTTCCTCCTCCTATTTCACACACACCAATCCTATGAGGTGGGTTGGGTTGAGAGGGAGTGACTGGCTCAAAGTCACCCCGCCCATTTTTCATGCCTAAGGCGGGACTAGAATCTAATTGACATTTAAAACATTTAGAACTGCAACGGACATTTTCCAACTGAAAATTGAACTGGTTAAGTGCATCCAGCTTTCCCCATTAACTTTGCTTACCAGAAGCCAGCTGGGAAGGTTGCAAATGGTGACCCATACATACATGCCAGTTGCCAAGCACCCACATTGTGATTACGTGACCACACAGGGATGCTGCGATGGACTGCAAGGACCAGTCATAAGTCACTTTTTTTTCACCCCTTTATAACTTCAAGTGTTTGCTAACCGAATGGTCATAAGTTGAGGATCACCTGTAGTATGAAGTTCTTTCTACTCAGCAGTGTTGATGTTACCTCATTGTATAATGGAATATTTTCAAGAAAACAACCAAGCTCAGACAGCACCAAGAATTCCACAGTTGAATCCTCAGCTACAAATAGTCTCTTTTTTCATTAATCATAAAAGTGCATCTACCTCTGAAATATACGACAGAAGGGGACATCAGAACCTGTCCTACTTTGCAAGGTTGCAAGGGCTCTTCTGTCACCTACTGCCATCCCATGAAGTTGCTGGGAGTTGAGCTCAGTTCAAAGGAGATTTTTACTGGAGGTTAAGAAAAATGAATGAACTCAAATTCTGTGTTGAGTTTTGCTAAAGGTAAATATATGTCTTTGAAAGTAAAAAACAACAGTGACACCCAGTGGACATTTCAAAACTATACACGTCTACCTGCCATTATGTGAACAATTATCATTCTTTCTTTATAAAATACGTTCAGCCTTTCCTAAATTAAAGCAATTTTAACCTCTTTTAAGATTTGAAGAATAAATCAGTGATGTATCTCTATTCACTCTTCTCTCTTACTAAATTCAAAATTCAGAAGCCACTTGTATTCCTATTACTGGAAAAGATTCCATCTAGATAATAAAAGCCTACCTTATGTCTTGACTTTCCGCCTAGCTTATTGAACAGTTACCGGTAGCTACCACCATTTCTTTTGCATTACCCTTGAATCTGACCCTGAAGAAATAAAGCCTGCTAAATCCTGCCTATTAATTCCATTTAGTAGATTGGATTAGAGTCATGACCAAAACTGTCTTCCGCTAGAGCAGAGTGATTTACTATTAGGCAGCACTTTTAAACCCCGTGTTCTGGTGGGACAGCAAAAATATTTCCATTGGCATCAATGTAATGCCCCAGATGGTTTTAATATTCCCAGATGTGTCAAAGGATATGATCCCGATCAGATACCTCTGCACAGATTAATCAAGTCAAATAGGTAGGGGGTAAATGTGTCTGACAAAGCGGCATCGGAGTTCATCCTGTTCGGCACTTTTTTAAACTGAATTTACATTAATCTTATGGAAGAAAAGAATGATGTAAAGTAAGTTCAGCAAAGTCTGAATGCTTGAAATGTTGGATTATGAACATGCCAAGGGAGGGAGGGAGGGAGGGAGGGAAGGGAGGGATAGAACACTGAAAGTGGCAATTGGAAACTCACTCAAAAACCAGTTTACATTTTAGATTCCCATTCTATATTTTGCTTTTAAGAGTTCAGATCCAGCCACAAACAAGCTAAATGCTGCAGAAAACTGAAGCACAGTTCTAAGTTGGTAGAGATGGAAACATGTCATAGTTGATCAAACTACGCGGCTGTATATGTATATGTAAATATACATATACATATACATATACATATACATACATACACACACACACATATATATATATACATACATACATATTATATACATATATACACACACACATATTATTGGTTTCAATATATTGGACAAATATACAAAAGAAAGAAGATAAAGGAGTTATTAGAATGTATTAGATATAAGCAAATAAAAGGAAAATATAAAACATGGTAGAAATAAAGTATATTAATATATGAAGTATATGATGTAAAAATAGAAGTGTGAAATATATGTACAGTACATAATAAAACTGATAAATGAAAGAGGAAAATATTGTAAAACTTAAATCTGTTACCGACGCAAAAAGTGTTGTAAAGAGGGAAATTGTATAAATTTCCATGTTTGTTTTCAATGTTGTTTTCAATGTAAAAAAAGGTCAATAAAAATTATTTAAAAAATAAATAAAATAAAGTCACTTCTAATCAATTTTAACCCTTACCAGCAGGGGAATACCATGCATGGGGTTAGAGCTTCCAGGGACCTCCCTGTAGAGTTCACTCCAAATGAATTTCCTATATGCTAATGGAGAAGGGCTTCCAACCCACCAAACTCCTCCGGAGATACAGATTGAGATCAGTGCTTTTAGGAAGAAAACAGCTTTTTTGCCCAAACCATTTGGAAATAAATATAATGAAGCTGCAAAATGTTAAAAGACTGATGTTGGGCATATTATAGCTGCACCAATCAAGGTTAAAAGCAGCTGGCAGTACACAGCAAAGAGAAGAGAGTGCTTTTCTAATAATTAACATGGTGTGTAAACATTTAACACACACATTTATTATGAAATCTGACATTGTTGCAAATAAAAATCTCGTTTTCAATTTACTACGATTCACAAGTTTAGACCTCCAAGCCCTGGAGCAGCTGCTGAGTGTTAGTAAAAGAATTTGAAACTGCTATCTTATCATGAATTGTTTATTCTCAAACTAGAAAAACCAAGGCACATTTTTTTTCACCGTTTTCTACTGGGAAGCAACCTGATACATTTCGTAAGATTCACACCATGACAAAAACAGAGGTCAGTCCTTTTGAATTATCCCCTGCCTTGCTCACTGTACATGGGTCTTCAAGAGAGGTTTCACATGGAACTGTGAAGGAATGTGACAGTATTATTATTATTATTATTATTTTTAACAACATATTATTTTCGCAGTTGTGATAGCAACTGAGAAAATTAGAGGCAAATATATCAAGCATGCTTCTCTACCTGTCAAGGTGACTACTTAGCAGAGCTCAAGATGTGTTACGCATCATGGGCTTGTTGTGCTAAACCCCAGCTGCGAGTTCTTTTCCTGTGTTTAATCTTCTTTTTGTTTGTGTGTGTGTACGTGTGTGCGTGTGCATTCGCGCACGCTTCTGCAATACCTTTGACTTTGGTAAATAAAGCACTGAATTCTTTGAAGAAAACTGCGTTTTCCTTCTCTATGCTACTTACTTCCAAAACAGCACTGTATTTGCTTCGCTTAAGTTCCTTTTTTCAGAACTTTCCAAATAGGGAAGAATATTCTTTTGGAAGGAAGAAATGAGGAGGGGGAAAGGTCATTTAAGACCATTAATAGAATTAAGAGGACTGTTCTAGGCCTTTGTGGTAGGGGTTTGAATTGTGGCAAAGACGGCGGTGTTTGGTTCTGGGCAGGGGTGGGTTCTAACTTACCTCACTGCCGGTTCACTTCCTCCCGTGCCACGTGGCTGCGCGTGCGCTTCATGCACTCACATGCACAATGCCAAAAAAATCTCCCCCCCAAAAAAACCGAAAGCAAGATGGCAACGCATGCGGAGTGCCGAAAACTCAGCTTCTGCGCATGCTCAGAAGAAAAAAAAATGTTTTTTAAATTCAAAAAAAGATGGCGGCGCTCACAGACCGGCACCGACCGAACCAGTTCCGTGACATCATCATGACGTCACCAGTGGTTCGCTACCAGTTCGGGTGAACCGGTCCGAACCGGGAGGAACCTACCTCTGCTTCTGGGTCTCTAGTCAAACAATAGCAGGAGTCTTTAACCACTGCTTTATAGAGATGCCCAGAACTTTTAGTAACTTCTTCTGTGAAGGCAGAGAGTTTTCTTTAGCTTGGTGCTCTCTGCACATTTCAGATCTGAGATTCCCATGATTTATTTACCTCCTTATTAAATTTGTATGCTGCCTGACTCCCAACAACTCAAGCTTTGAACCCTAACCTAAATCAGCAGGGTCCCAATACTTTGGAAAGGATCAGATTTTGGGGGGGGGGGGGCTTTTTAAAACCGCTGTTGCGGAAGGTTCTGTTCTGCCCAACAACTCTGATTTCCTGCGGATCTATGTTCCCAAGAGAAAAGGTCTTTTTGGTGATATAAACACAAAGAATTTCTTCCGACGTGTAGGATTGCATTCCAATGGAAATCATCGCCAAGCAACGTCAATGTGAATCCTGACTCTTGGGGAAAGGATGATGGGATCACTGACCCATCCAAACAGGAGTTGCATCTCTATAACAGAAACCAATTCAGAAAGTTTAAAGGCCTTTAAGGAAGAAAAAGAAGTTAAATTTGGTATAAAGGCATGGATTGAGGAAATCTGCTGTTGCACTACTGTAACACATTAAAGATAGGTTTTAATCATGAACTCCGGCTACAGCTCTCATAGGTTTCCGGGTTTTTTTTCCCTTTCTCTCTTTTTGCTGCCTCTGAGTATTTTAAACACACTGCATTTGTTAATGCCAATGACTGAAGATCATTTAGTACCGACAAGAAGAGAGGATGAACAGAAGCTGTAAAATAATTGTAATTAATATTGATACAAGGGAAAGAGAGGCTCTCAAACTTCACATCATGGCTGAAAAGGATCCAGAGAAAGATGTCTTTGTGCAAAGAAAGCATTCCCAGACACGATGGGAATTGTAGTAAATGAAGGATTGCAATGGATTGCGAAGAGCTATTTTATGTCGCTTTACAGTAACTGCTATTCTCTCTCATTTATTTTAAATTGCTTGTCTTATTGAAAGTTGTTCGCGGAAGGTATTGAAACCATTTGTAAAAAAAAAACCACTAAAATGAATTCCACATTAGGGGCATATTTCACAATTACACATTAGGCATAAACTATTATATTCCCCTAAAGCACTTGCTCTCATAAGCCTAAGGAAACATTACTAACGTAGGCCCAGCTTTAAAAGTCAGTCTCTCTCTCTCTCTCTCTCTCTCTCTCCTTCCCTCTCTCCCTCTCTCCTTCCCTCTCTCCCACCCTCTCTCTCTCTCTCTCTCCTTCCCCCTTCTCTCTCCCTCTCTCCCTCTCTCCTTCCCTCTCTCTCTCCTTCCCTCTCTCCCACCCTCTCTCTCTCTCTCTTTCTCCTTCCCCCCTCTCTCTCCCTCTCTCCCTCTCTCCTTCCCTCTCTCCCACCCTCTCTCTCTCTCTTTCTCTCTCCTTCCCCCCTCTCTCTCCTTCCCTCTCCCTCTCTCCTTCCCTCTCTCTCCTTCCCTCTCTCCCACCCTCTCTCTCTCTCTCTCTTCCCCCCCTCTCTCATTCTCTCTCTCTCTCTCTCTCTCTCTCTCTCCTTCCATGATTCTTTTTTAAACACCAGCTTGTGGACTATGGCTAAAATGCTGCCAAAACAGTATTGTTTGATCTAGCCTTTCAGAAGTTTGACAGCTGTAGTTCTGAATTCCTCTATTGTGTTAGCGGGACTTTCAATCAAATTGCACTGGGATAATTTATGACCCTGTAAGAGGATGCTGACAGGTCTCTTTCAGTAGAAGAAAATGTAATTTAGAAGGCAGCAGCTACTGTCCCCACAGAAATATGCAGTAGGATAACACTTCTGTAAACCCAGGACAGTCAACAATGCCCTTGCAACAATATTTTGACTGGCTATGTTGGGTTGACCCTAAGGTCAAGGTATGTGAAAGTAAATATAAATTATGGAATTATTCTCCCCCTCCCCAGTATATAGACTTTAAAAAAAAATTCTGGAAACTTTGGATGAGTTGTACAGCCATATCTTAATAGTCTTCTGTGAAAGGCAAAGATAGATCACAAGCTACCTTGCCACACTGATATGTGCAACAAGTGAGGATAATGAAAAATGCATCTTGCAAGGTCTGAGAGCAGCAGGAAGGAAATATATGGTAGCAGAAGGTAGCACCAATTGTGATCATATTCCATTATCAGGACAATCAAACCCTCTTTGAATCAGGCTAGCATTTATTTATTATATATTTTGCATGCCAACACAGGTAGTCCTTAACTTACGATTGCAATTGAACCCAAAATTTATGTTGCTAAGTGGTAAATTTGTTAAGTGAGTTTTGCCCCATTTACAATTTTTCTTGCTGCAGTTGTTAAGTGAATCACTGCAGTTGTTAAGTTAGTAACACGGTTGTTAAGTGAATCTGGATTCCCCATTGACTTTGCTTGTCAGAAGGTTATCGTAAAAAGGGGATCACATGACCCTGGGAGACACTGCAACCGTCATAAATATGAGTCAGTTGTCAAGCATCCAAATGTAAATCACGTGACCAAGGGGATGTTGCAACGGTCATAAGTATGAAAAATGGCCATAAGTCACTTTTTCCTCAAGTGCTGTTATAACTTTGAACGGTCACTAAATAAACTGTTGTAAGTCGAGGACTACCTGTACAATCAAAAACAAATCTTTGTGGCTTACAAAGAAAAATACAATATAAAATAAACTTCATATAAAAATAAAACTGCCACAACACAGGAATAGAAAAGAGAATAAAGGGGAGGGGCGGGTTGCTTACTTACCGGTGCCGGTGCGTCGCGTGCACATCTCCACATTTTGGGCGCACGCGCGCTTGCTACACACACACACCCTCGTGCAATTTTGCTTCTGCGCATGCGTGGAAGCAAAATCTCGCCAAAATCTTGCGAGGGGACGCGCGTGCGCGTGAGATTTCGGCGAGATTTTGCTTCCGCGCATGCGCTGAAGCAAAATCGCCCAAAAATTCACCAAAAAAGATAGCAATGCGCGCGACGGACCTGCGGAGAGGACTCCAGAGCAGTCGCGCGCAAATTGCGCAATCGGCCGCTCCCTACCGGAGCTGCGCACCGGACAGCTCCGGCAGGAATCCACCTCTGATAAAGGGCAACAAAAACTCAGATCAAGGGGAAAAAGTGTTTAGAAGCTTGAGAAAAGCCAACCAAGAGGATGCCAGCCTGATCTCTACAAGGAGGCTCTTCAATCGGGTGGGTTTCTCCTGGTTCGGACCAGATCGCCCAAACCGTTAGTGACCTGCTAGTGACACGACACTGGCGTCATGGATCCAGGTCGGTCGGTGCCGGTCCGTGGGCGCCGCCATCTTTCTTTGAGAATTTTTGGTGAATTTTTCCGTGTTTGGATGGCTTCTCCTCTTCCGCGGCTTGAAAAAGAGTCCTCCCGCCCGCCCGCCCCCTTTATTTCTTCGCCCGAAGCACAGCTGATCAGCTCCTCAGCTGTGTTTCGGGCTGAATCCTGCTACTGAGCATGCGCGGAAGTGAAATTGCACAGGGGGAACGCGTGCGTGAAACGTCGCAATGCGAACTGGTGGTGAAGGTAAGTGGAACCCACCCCTGTCTTCAATGCTACTGGAAAAATGGGACCTCTGACCTCAACCTCCAAATGTTATGAGAGTGGGCAACTTACAGCAATTTCTGCCTCCTAGATCTAATTGGTCAAGCTAAAGTTGGCGGGAGAAGGCAGTCCTGAAGGTATCTGGATGCCAAGCCATGAAGGCATTTATAGGCCAAAACCCGTACTTTATTATTTATTATTTATTTATTTTTTTAGTTGTGTTTGTATGCCGCCCAACTCCCACTGGGACTCTGGGTGGCTTTAAGTTGAACCCAAAATTAATTGGTAACCAATGCAGCGTTTGTAAAATTGGTGCTGTGTTCCCAATATCTGGAATCTGAAAGTAGGGAAGCTCTTGCATTTTGAACCAATGGTAGTTTCCAAATATTCTTTAAGGGAAACCCCAAATAAAGTACATTATGGTAGTCTAGGCAGGGCAAATAAGAACATGAGTTGCTGGTGTACCACTGAAGTAAGGCTTCAGTGGTACACCAACTGAAGTTGATGCAGAAGAAGCTGTGAGTCCAGCAGTACCGCAAGTCATGAACCTGTTCTCCTATGGGTAGTACTTGCCCATCTCTGGTAGTAATAGGGGTTCTTGATGTATCAACAACAACTCCAACTTGCTAGGGTTCAACTTCAATCTGTTTTCTCCCATCCAGACTCTGGGAAAGGCAGAAGCATACCCCACTAGGCAGGAGTGAAACTACTGAAAGATGTCTCCAGCCTCCAACCTCTGCAGGTAGTCCAAAAGGATACCAATGCCACCCCAAAACTGGGCCTGAATCCTGACTGAAAAAAGTCCAGATAAGCCACTTCCTCAACAACCTTTTCCCAAAATATAGTTGTCTAACACCACTAGGTCTAGGGATGGCTTCTTCAGAAGGCAGAATTGAGAATTCCCAGGGCCCAAGTAGTAACCATTCCCCTCCCTGTACAATCTGGCACAGGGCAACTGAGGCGGCATCTTATCCAATTCCTTGGAAGTTAAAGACCGAAGGGGTATCAAATAACAGGGTAATGCCTCAGTCAAAGAGTCTGCCCACATGGGAGTCAAGTGGCTACAGTGAATCGGTATCAGTAAAATGCTTCACAAACTGGTCATAACAACTGGAGGGGACTTTTCCTACTCCAGATGGGAATTCATTACCATATAGCAGTGATGGCGAACCTATGGCACGCGTGCCACAGGTGGCACGCGGAGCCATATCTGCCGGCACGCGAGCCGTTGCCTAGCTCAGCTCCAGCGCGCATGTGTGTGCCAGCCAGCTGATTTTTTGCTCGCACGGAGGCTCTGTGAGGGTGTTTTTGGCTTCCAGAGAGCCTCTGGGTGGCGGGGGGAGGGCGTTTTTGCCTTCCCCAGGCTCCAGGGAAGCCTGGAGTAGGGCGAAAAATGGGCCTACTGGGCCCACCAGAAGTTGGGAAATGGGCCATTTCCGGCCTCCAGAGGGCCTCCGTGGGGGAGTGGGAGGCCGTTTTCGCCCTCCCCAGGCATTGAATTATGAGTGTGGGCACTCGCGCATGTGCAATAGCGTACGCGCATGCACTTTTGGCACCCGAGGAAAAAAAGGTTCACCATCACTGCCATATAGAGTCACTGTATAGCAGCCATCCAATGCAGTGAGGATAAATAGACATGTTTCGCTTTCTTTATCGCTATTCAGGTATAGGCCCCTGAACATGGTCATGTACCTATGTTCAGTCAGGTTCACTTCCAGACTTCCTCTGTCAGCTTCTTCTTTAGAAACAAGGCTGAAAAACGTGTTTCAGCTGATTCATGCAGCACCCTTATTGTGTTCTCTCCTTCTCCAGACAAGGAGAAATAAGTGACATTTAAAAAGCCTAATCTGTGCATTAATAGGTGCAAAAACAGCATTAAGTTTTCTTTTCCTTCATACGTTTTACTTCTGTTGTTAAACTGAACTGCCATTTCAAAAGTAGACTTATGCTGGAGAAGACACCCATGGAGAATATGAATGCTAGAATGTTCTGTGATCTGTATCTCTTGAATCTTTAATGCAACTGGACTCGAGGAAAACTCTTCTGAATTGGCTTAGCTTGGCTTAACCAGTTAAAATATTTTGGAACTCAGACAGGCATAGTAAGTTGTTGTTTGTCATTAAGTGTGGCAATGAGTGGGAGAAAAAGGAGAAGGAAAGTATCCTATCTTACAGTATTTGGCTGCCGCATTTTAAATGTCTATTTTCTTTAATCTTAATAATCATTTGTACCACTTCAGTGTATAAACACAATTATTAAAGTTCTGTAAATTAAAAAAAAGACTTCTTCTCTCAGGGCTCCAGGTATCCTTCCTGGCTAGTTCAGTAATATAACTGCAAAACTATAGAATTCACATATGTGTAGTACACACACACACACACACACACACACACACACACACACACACACACACACACACACACACACACATTCTATTGGGCACAATACAAATGCATCATGCTACAACAAGGAGCAAGCCTTGATCAACAGTAGATGTAATTATCAGAGATGGAAACCATAATATATTCCACACATTGGGAATAAGAATGAACTATATCTATTGAGAATACAGGTGGGTGAATTTAACCTTACTGGGGCCAACAGGGCATTCTACAATACTAGGATTGTTAGGACATTTTAGCAACAAAAATGATGTGATTTCAGGCTAACTCATTTCAAAGCAAACTCTACATTGGTAAAAGTGTGCACTCAATCTCTGGAGCTTGACTTCTCAACAAATCCAACCTATCAGCACCTTCTCTTGCTTCCTCCATGTTCTCCAGAATTTTGTCTCTTCCTTTATTGGTTCATTCATGAGAACACATTTCTAAATAACTGAATGGATTAGTCAGCAAAACACAACACAGATCGTGTGAAAAGAGACAGTATGTAAAAAAAAAAAAGAAGAATTAATAAACACCTAAGAGTGAATTTGGAATATCTTGCTAGGTAAACCTAATTCTGTTTTTCAGAAATTCAACCTATTTCCCAGGCAGATAACTATGATGAAAGATTTGGAAGGTAAGGATTGTGGGATTACTTAATTATTCTCCTGCTCAAATTAAAATCTCACTCCAACTTCCTACCCATAGTGAATCTCATCTTTGCAAGCCAGAAATGGGAAAATGTTGGATGGCTGGGGAACATGTGAGGCTAAGGGCAGGGACTGAAGTGGATGGGGCAAAGATGCAAAATATGTGTGGATACTTCGTGCCAAAAGCAGGACCCAAATTGTCCAATTTTCCCCAGATACTGGAAGGAGGAGGGCTTTTGTCTCCCATTTTTAAAGCTTTATTCAATCAAGTTTACAGTAAAGTTTTGTGTGTTTTTCATATCATTACAGCAGGAAATATTATTACTAATTTGCATCAAGCTAAAGAATGCTGCAGGTTTCTGATTATTAAATTAACTAATATTTAGGGATAGTAACCATGAGTAAAGACGAGACTTTTCTGCTGTGGCCCCCACCGTTTGGAACATCATGTTGCTGGAGGTGAGATTCACCCCCTCTCTCTTGGCCTTCCAAAACGGTCTCAAAACCTGTCTCTTGTTGATTGGTTTAAAGCCCAGATGAGAGTGTCCCATGCTGGGGGTGGCTAATGCACTAAGAAAGAGCCACCACCATTTTGTTTGTGTACTGGTTCTGAGTTTTAGCCAATCCCTGTTTATTTTAGTGTTTGCAATGTTTTTAATGCCCTGAGTTGCTTGCTAATGAGATAGGCAGAATATAAATTTAATAAGTAAGTAAAGAGAAAAAGCAAGGTGTTCTTAAACAGAAGGACAAGGTTTAAAGAGGAGCTGGATTCAGATAGCCTTGGTAATACGGAAAACTATTTGGCTTTTGGGGTGGGTGTCCACACTACAACATAACTAATGAAGTCAACTGACAAAACTTGATTCCCAGAATTTTTTTTTTACAAAAATCCAAGCAAGACTAAATATATAGATAAATATATGGTGTTTTGATTATTCCTTGCTAGGGAAAACAAGCATCTAAGGCAGGGATGGCCAAACTATGATTCTTTGAGGACCTGTGGACTTCAACTCCCAGAATTCCTGAGCTAGCCATGCATGGCTAGCTCAGGAATTCTGGGAGTTGAAGTCCACAGGTCCTCAAAGAACCATAGTTTGGCCACCCCTGATCTAACGACTGCAGCTAAGTCTTTTCTCAGCCAGCAACTGGCAACAATTACCAGCAGAAAACAAAACCAGCTGTGTGAAAAGGCATGGGTTGTTGGGGGTTTTTTTGTTGCTGTTTTGGAGGGGTTTTTTTGGGGGGGGGTTAGCAGACAAGAAACAAGATATGCAGCATCTGAGCATGTGCACCGGTATCACTATGGAAGCTCTGTCCTGCAGTGGCATCATGATACAGACGTGTAAAAGGAGAGGTTTGTGCAGTGACATTACGACAGGGTGGGATTTACCATAAGTTGTCCTGATTTGCTATGGATTTGCTGCCAGGGAAGGATTTAGCTCATTTTTCTACAATCTGGGCATCTGAGGATTAAGGTCCTTGGTGTGAGCATATGTATTTGCAAGTAAATCCTACCACATTGTTTCTAACGGATACAAATGCCTCTAACATTGTAGACTTACTCTCTGCCTCCTCAATTTTCCACTCCATTAGAGATAACCCAACAAATATTGCTGCTTTTAAAAGCAAGTAATACTTACCAAGACCTAAATAAGTGAGACGTTCAAAGAGGGTCCAGCTATGATCATCAACGTAATGATTCTTTAGTATTAGCAACTGGCACAAATCTCGGGCTGTTATATCACTTGGTATTTCAAAAGCTCTGCTGGTTTCATCCTCACTATATACTTTAATTACCTATTAAATAGAAGAAGAAGAAAGACATGGAACATAGCATTAATACGTAATACTATTTGTTTCCAACATTACCATGATTATGTTACTTGGTTTATGCTGATCTACTACCAAAAAGGAGGGGGGAGCAAGCAAAGTAATAGTACAGGTAGTCCTTGACTTATGACCATAATTGAGCCCAAAATTTCTGCCAAGTGAGACAGTTAAATGAGTTTTGCCCCATTTTATGACCTTTCTTGCCACAGTTGTTAAGTGAATGACTGCAGTTAGTAACATGGTTATTAAGTGGGCTTCCCCATTGACTTTGCTTGTCAGAAAGTCACAAAAGGTGAGATCACGTGAGCCTCGGACAGTGGAACAGTCATAAATATGAGTCAGTTGCCAAGTGTTTGAATTTTATCACATGGCCATGGGGAATGCTGCAATGGTCGTATGAAAAACGGTCATAAGTCGCTTTTTTCAGTGCCGTTGCAACTTCGAATGGCCACTAAATGAACTGTTGTAAGTTGTGGACTACCTGTATTTATTAATTTTATATTCCCACATTCCTTTAGAACAAGGGTCCCCAAACTTGGCAACTTTAAGACTTGTGGACTTCAACTCCCAGGATTCTCCAGCCAGCATAGCGAATTCTGGGAGTTGAAGTCCACAAGTCTTAAAGTTGCCAAGTTTGAAGACCTCTGCTTTAGAAGCTCAAGACAGCCAACACAAGACTCCCTTTTTCTTCACAATAACATCCCTGTATGGCAAGCGGGGCTGACAGAAAATAACTGGCCCAGTGTTACTCTGGGAGCAATTCCAAAGTGTAATATGTGTTGGACTGAGGATATGGATTTTGCTGGAGGTGCTGAGGGAACATATATGAGGCGCCAAGAGAAAAATGGTCATTGTAAAAATAAAATAAAAAAACCACACAATTAAGAAACATTTATTTCTTATAGCCTAGCTTTTTATCTATCTATCCATCCGTCTGTCTATCTGATTTTATCATCTTCCCACTTCTGCTTTATCCATGCTTAAAGCTATCAGGCTTAATTTAAATCTAATTAAAATGAATTGTAATTTAATTTCGCCCAAATTAGCAGCAGCTGAGGAGGCTGCACTCTTTTGATTATATGGAGTTTTGTATTTCCTTTTATTACAATCACAAGACTAGCACTGTGTGTGTATGTGTGTGTGTGTGTGTGTTCATACCCCCAATTAAAATATTAGTTTCATTAGTAGGTGACAGTTTCAGGCCATAGGAAAAAACCATCCACAATAAGAATTGTGCTGTATGTGATCCTCAATATCATTATCATACATTTAATAACTGTTTAGAGCCGTAGCTCAGTGACAAAACACTTGCTTTGTATGCAAAGGATTCAAGATTCAACCCTTGGTATCTCCACTTAAAAAGGGTCTGGATAGACTATGACTATAAAGGGATGTTTTTCATCAGACTAAATGCTATTGAAATCCTACAGTAGACAGGGTTAGGATTTCAATGGTCTGATTTATAGCAGTTCCTTATGATCTAACCACAAAGATTCAGAGTATTAGGAGAAGTGGGAGCTTTGTAGAACTAACCTCCCCTCCCCTCCCCTCCCTCACCCTCCACTCCATTCCATTCACCACAAGGACAGCAAGAGGATGTCATATCCATACTCATCTATTCTTCTCATTTTGGGATGCCGCTATTCTGTTTTGTTCTAATCAATTAAAAAAAGAAGTGCATTGGCCCTATCAGGATAAAAAACATTGTTTACTAAGTGCAGGATGTATGGTCTCTCCTCACACATTTCACCCCAATTCAACTTGCATATATGAAGTGCAAGAGTTGCAGACAGTGTGTGTTTGTGTGTGTATGGCTAACATTACCATGGCTGTTATACAAATATCAGTTGCCCACTAGATGGCAACAAAGGGTTTCCCTATATCTCCCTGCTGCCCTCTAATGGTTGTTTATGTTTTTGCAACCCTTGTTAGATAGCTCTACCCTATCATGATACATAAATGTCCCTGTTATATTTAGATTCATGCAGCCGCAATGAATTAGCAATGAAACTCACATTCTGTGAAGTCATTCTTTATTTAACCATAAATCACAATTGCCTAGGTTCACACAACATTTTAGGCCAAACTAAGGTATATAAACTACAATAGTTAGACTCATGTAACATATTAAGTCAAAACCCAACAACTACATGATTCAGCATCGTGTATGACCCAGCCCACACTGGTTGTACTGGGACAGCATTATGTGTAGTAAGCCAAGTCATGTTGAAATACTGTATGTAAAATATGGAAGATTTTAACTGACAATTGATCTTCTATTTATATGCAATTTTAAAACGATACATGATATGATCTGAATATGATTTAATAGAAGATTTAAAACTGAGGTTGAAATATCACAAATGAACTGTCTAGAACACTTGTACGTGCTTTTTAAGTTTAAAAAAAGGATAAAATATGAAATTTAAGTTTATGATATTTTTCAGGGGGAAAGCCCACAGAATTGCCAAGTATGCACAATTTATGAGGTCATTTTAGTAGCATCTGCAGAGAACTTGCTCAAGAAAGGTAAGAATCAAGTTACTATCAAAGGTGAGACCAATTTCTCGCATGTAATTTCAACGCTGTACCACTCTGTGTCAATGCCTCTCCAAAGAATCCAAATATCCACAGAGGAAAGTCTTACTGCTTGCTAAAGTAACAGTTCAGTAGGCTACCCAAGATCTTGACAATCCAAAATCAGATTCTGATTTTCTGGAGGCTTAATTTATTTGAAAGAAGATTCAGCTGAAGAAATGGGAGTAGTAATTTTCTCAGCCACACTGATTCTTTTTCCCCCTGGATCCCAAGGGAATGTCTCAGGAAGAAAATGCTTTTCTGAACCCTGAAATGTTGACAAATGAAGCAACAAGTCCTTGGTCCCTATTACAAACATATTTCAAAGAAATGGATATGGAGGTGGAAAGAGAAATCAAGCATTCAAGGGGGAGGTATGTTCTACTGAGAACCATCAAGCTATGAAGTTGTATAAATATTTTCACTTGTTGGCATTCGTGCAACTGTGCAATCAGATACTCTAATATATATCTGATAGACCAACTTTATCATGAAATGTGGAAAGGTCATTGAAAGCGTTGCCTTGACAATAGAGAGAGCAAAAGTATTAAAATAACTACACACTGTGGTGTCTTTGCTTTTGAAGAAGGCACCCAATTCAGCAAAGGGATGTGACAGAAAATATTACAAAATAGAGATCGGTCATGCAAAAAAAACCAGTACATAAATATATCATGAGGTAATCTGAGGTTAGGAAAGGGATCTGAATTTTATTTAAACCTTAAAGCATTTTGTTCTGTGCAGAATTATTTTTAGGTATATATGCCCAGTAGTTATTTAGGTCAAATCTGCACACTTCTTCATAATTGTAATGCAGTATATGGGCAGATTATTGTTATTCAATATGCCTTTCAGATGTATTTGCAAGTTCCTCCAGCCTGTACTTGACTTTAAAAGCTGATCTATAATAGATATATCACTGGTGGGTTCCAACTTACCTTGCTGCTGGTTCGCTTCCTCCCGCGCCGCATGGCCGCGCCGCGTGGCCACGCATGTGCTTCACGCATGTGCATGCGCAGTGCCGAAAAATTTTAAAAAGCCAAAAAAAAAAGCCGAAAACAAGATGATGACGCATGCGCAGTGATGGAAACTCGGCTTCTGTGCATGCTCAGAAGAATTTTTTTTAAAAAAAATTCCCAAAATAAAATTCCCAAAAAATATAAAATAAAATTAAAAAAAGATGGCGGCGCCCACGGACCGGCACCGACCAAACTGGTTCCGTGACATCACCAGCAGGTCACTACCCGTTTGGGCGAACCGGTCCGAACCAGAAGGAACCCACCTCTGAGATATATGCAACTATTATCCATCTACATACATAAACAGACATTATCTTCAAAGGCAGAGGAGTTATTTGTCTTATTCCTGATTTTTTTTAAAATTAACCTGTCTTCCCCTATCAAAGTCTTTTGCTGCCTTTCCCTTTGAATAGACTTCACCTCATTCCTATCTAATTTTATTCTGCTTGCTTCTCACTTATTGTGATGTCCTAACTCATCTTTCTCCAACCTGCGTACTCTCCAGGTATGTGAACTTCCTCTCCCAGAATTCTCAGAAAAAGGCCATGGTAGCTGGAAAGTTCTGAGAGTTAAAGACCACAACCCAGAAGTGCCATCTTGAAAAAGACTGACTTAGTAGTCCAGTTTCTCTTTGTAAACTTGCTGCTGGAAAACGGGATACGAATTTTAAGATCCACTGTTCTGAAATGATATTTGACAGGTTTCTGATGTCTATGAAAGTACTTGGAGAAGCATAATATAGAATTAGAACAATGGGACAAACTTTGAGAAAGGAACTATAAATTTACGACAGTGGTGGCATACAAAGAAAGCCATTACAAAATGTTTTATAGGTGACATTTACCCCCAGCAAGATTGGCCAAAATGTTTCCAAATTTATCCCCCAATGTTGGAGATGCAATTACAAATCTGGAACATACTATCACATGTGATGGACATGCCTCTCACAAGGAAGTACTGGTGTAAAATTCTGAGTTGAAACCAGAACTGTTCCTATTAGGAATACTAGTCTCAAAAATGAATAATAAACTTCAATATATTATGCTACATATACTCACCGCAGCTAGAATTACATTCCCACAAAATTGGAAACAAAGTAACATACCCTCAGAAGAAGCAGTAATTAGGAAAATACTTGAATGCGCTGAAATGGACAAAATGACCATGGAGTTGAAAGAGAGAGATGATTCGGACTACTATGAAGTATGGAATAAAGCGTACAATTGGCTTGAAAATAGAAAATGATATAGTAATTGATGAAATTTTAATTAGAGTAATCAAATAGTATCAAACTTAAATATAAATGTAAATAAATTATAGATATGAATAACTAGTATATTTAGAATTGTTAAAATATATATCATTACAATGTTACTATATTATACTGCTATTGAGAAGTATGTAAATGGATAGGAAGGTAATATATAATAGAGAAGTACAAAAGCAAATTATGTATGTCGATACGGAAAGCTGTAAAATGATTCTAAATGGCATATATTGGTTTGTTATGTTATGTTTTGTTTTGTTTTCTTTTTTGTATTTGTGGTTATTTTTAATGTTGTTTTTTAAAGAGAAAACTGTTTAATAAAAACTATTTTTTTTAAAAAAAAAGTACTTGGAGAAGCATTTGAAAAATGCCTCTATAAATTTGTAAAGGGGCAAATTCTATTCCATTCATATAATGTGTGTGGTATTCATAGAGGCACTTTCACAAATCATTTCATGAAACTTCTTCCCTCTGTTGTCTTATGTATCCATCCTTAAATCAGTTTCTACGATTAGGGTGCTTGATCAGGACAATGTATTTCTCATTGCCTATCAGTTCAGTTACATTGTCTTCGGTGATTTCTCATTGCCTATCAGTTCAATTACATTGTCTTCGGTAAGCCACAGATATTTGCATATGTTGTTCCCAAATCTACCTTTCAAGGAATTTGAGATAACAGCTGTAATCATATATCCTCTTATCTAGGAATAATATTTTTTTCCTCAGTAAATCATGGTGTTTTGGCTTAAATACAACATTAAGTCATGATGGGTGGGTTCACCAAGCCAAAGTATAAATCACATTATGATTTATTCTTATGCATGACCCAGGTGATAAATGATATTTACTTTTGAATAGACATTAATAGACCAATCTATGAAGCATTCTAACTATTCTCCAGCACCATATGAGCCTATTTTCATAAGCCATATACTATTGCAAAAATAGCTCCAAAACTCCACACTTGACTAAATAGAAATTTTAAATGAATTATATTCTACCACTCAATTCTTCTAACTTAAATTGGTAGAATTAGCATGCAGCAAAATCAAAAAGATGATGCATTTATTTATTTGGTTAGTCAATTTATATATTGATGAATTTTACTAAATATTATTTAACTATTCAGTGTGTCCAGTGAAAAGAATAATCCCTATATTCAAAGTTACAAAATCTTACAAATTCCAATAAGTGGACCAGATTCAGCTTATTAAAAACTCATGCACACACAAACTGGATTATGTTGCAACCTTTAAAAATACATAATTTGTTTATCTCAATAATATTTTACTAATGTATGGGCCCAATTATTTTGAAGCTTTTAGGGATAACAATCTCTGTGGGCCATCCAAAGTGAAAAACATTTGCTATATTAACAGAATATACTTTTAGGTAGTACATAGTATTTTCTATGCAAAATGCAAATAGTAGTACTCTTAGAGCAGTAGAAACTTCACTGATTTGGAGACTTAGGCAAATGTCTAAGTTTACCACCCTTATAAACCAGCCCTAATACTAACAATCCAGAAGCCGTTTTGAAATCCTTAGCATTTGGGATTAAGCAGCAGGACACAATCATATATCCTTTTATAAGAACTTGAATTGCTTTCAGCAAGTCAGACAGGTTAAAATATTTATTTCATATGAACAAAGCTCATTATATATTGAAAACTCATTGCCACTCTAGAAATAACATTTCTTTTATACCTCAGCTTTTCTGAACAGTCATGAATTGAGTTTGATAGAATATATAAGGGAACGTCAAATTTATGTTGGAAATGTGGGCAACATAAAGGGTCATTTTATCATGCCTGGTGGACATGTAAAAAGGCAGAAAAAATTGGGTTCAAATCTATACACTGATACAAGGAATTTTAAAGTTAAGATACAACCGAAACCAGAACTTTTCTTGTTGCGATTAATGGGCTGACAACAGCGATGGGTTGCTCCCAGTTCGGCCCGGTTCTAAGAACTGGTAGCGCCAGCGGCGGGAGGCTCCGCCCACCCATCCGGGACGCTTCTGCGCGCGCGCAAACCAGTAGCAAAGGGTTTTAGAACCCACTACTGGCAGACAACTAGGAAAGAGTCTATTTGTATGTATGATCATTGCTGTGAGACTACAGGTAGGCCTTGACTTACAACAGTTCATTTAGTGACCGTTCAAAGTTACAATGGCACTGAAAAAGTGACTTATGACCATTTTTCACAATTACCACCTCTCCAGCATTCCCATGATCATGCGATCAAAATTCAGATGCTTATAGCAGTTGGTTCATATTTATGATTGTTGCTGTGTCCCAAGGTCATGTGATCACTTTTTGCGACCTTCTGACAAGCAATGTCAATGGAGAAGCCAGATTCACTTAACAACCGGATTACTAATTTATCAACTGCAGTGTTTCATTTAACAACTGAGGCAAGAAAAGTTGTAAAATGGAGCAAAATTCACTTTATAAATGTCTCACTTAAAAACAGAAATCTTGGCTCAATTGTGGTTGTAAATAGAGGACTACCTATATTATACGCACAAAAATTGGAAAGACTTTGATACGCGCACAATGGAAGAATGTTTGGTGAAGGTGATAAAACCAGCAGAGATGGCAAAATTAACTTGTTTGCTTAAAGGAAGATAACTGTTATATTTATTAGTGACTGGAAACCCCTTATGGACTTTTTGCTGAAAAAAAGAAAAAATGAACTTGTGATGTATAGGTTTAATGATTAGAAAGGGCAGCTTATATAAGAAAAAACTGATATAATTGTACACAAAGTGGGTATATATAAATACATGTATTTATATCTGCTGTCAAACAGCTTGTAAACATCTTCTTTATAAAGTAGAATGAGGCTATCAACAACTTACATGACCGTATAGACAGATCAGACAGTATATATCCAAATATTAGATCCTAGGGAACATGCCCTCATATCCTATATCAGTGATGGCGAACCTATGGCACGCGTGCCACAGGTGGCATGCAGAGCCATATCTGAGGGCACGCGAGGCATTGCCCTATGTCAGCTCCAGCACGCATGTGCGCGCTGGCCAGTTGATTTTTGGCCTCCTTTTCGGCTGTTTTCACTCTCCCCAGGCTTCAGGAAAACCGGTGAAAAACGGCCAAGCGGGCCTACTGGAAGTCTGGAGGCTTCAGTGAGGCCTGTGCGCATGCGTGGGGGGGGGGGCAGTGCGGGGGTTGTGCAGATGTGCATGGGAGAGAGGGCATTGCATTATGGGTGTGGGTGCGCGCGATAGCGCAGGCGCGCACTCTTTTGGCACCCGAGCCAAAAAAGGTTCGCCATCACTGTCCTATATAATCTTCCTAAATGAACCAGATAGTTCACAAGGAGACTGATGGCTGATTCAGATAGGCTTCTGGTCTGACTCAACATTGTTATTTTAATGGCTGTAAAAGTGATAGGAAGGCCTTTAACAAAGTTCCTACTGGCTTTCCTCAATTTAATTATGAACACAAATTCAGTATATTTATTTATTTTTCTTTTGTATAAAGTGACCAGATTTTTTTTTTAGGCGGGACACCATTGACGGGGGGCGGGCCCGCCTGGATGCCGCCATTTGAGTTTTGCCCTCTGCGCATGCGCAGAACGCTGCGCATGCGCAGAGGGCAAAAGATCGCAAATGTCGGCGTCCAGGTGGGTGGGGGGGAGGCGGGAGGCCTTTCCTCGCCTCCCGCCTCCCCTTCGGGAGCCGGCAGTGGCTTGGGCGGGCTGGCTGGCAAGTGAGCGGGGCTGGCTTGGGAAGGGGAGCAGCCCGGAGATGGTGCTCCAACCCAGCGTCTCTTGGCTCTCCTCCTCTTCCCCCCGCCTGCCCGGGGGTCCCGCGCCGCCCGCTGACCTCACGCACGTCCTGCAGGCACTCGAGGACGGCCAGGTTGTTGGCCCAGCTGTGCTTGGGGCAGACGCGCATCACGTCTTCGCGGCACACCGGCTCTTCCGCCAGCTTCCAGCCGCCGCCGGAGGAGCCAACGCGGGACGCCCGCCCGCCGCCAACGCTACCCACGGCCGGCCCGAGCTGAGACGCCTGCTGCTGCTGCTGCTGCCCCCAGTCCCGGCTGCCCCGGCGGCGGGAAGGCTGCGGCGGCGGCCCCGGCCGGCTGAGCCAGCGCCGGCCCGAGGGCCACAAGGAAGAGGAGGACACGTCCGCACGGCGCCCTCTTGGATGCAACTCCTTCGCTCGGGCCGCCCCGCCCACCGCGACCCCGCCGCGAAGACAAATTGGTATGTATGTATGTACCGTATTTTTCGGCGTATAAGACGCACATTTTTGCCCCCTAAAAGAGGATGGAAATGTTGGTGCGTCTTATACACCGAATACAGCCATTTTTGGCCTCCCGAAGCCCCGCCCCTGCATCCCATTTTTGCAAAAAAAGGGCCGTTTTTTGCAAAAATGGGGGCATTTTTGCCTTCCCACACTCCCTAGGAGTGCTCTGCAGGCTTCCCAAACCCTCTGCATGCCTCGTTTTTGCAAAAAAAAAAAAAA
Source organism: Diadophis punctatus similis (assembly GCA_023053685.1). Taxonomy (NCBI): domain Eukaryota; kingdom Metazoa; phylum Chordata; class Lepidosauria; order Squamata; family Dipsadidae; genus Diadophis; species Diadophis punctatus. Next base: position 189,207,025 of record JALIGW010000001.1, on the reverse strand, counting down.
AAACGGACAACGGGTCATTTTTTGCAAAAAAAGGGGGTGTTTTTGCCTTCTAATTACCCCATCTAGCATGACTGGAGGAGGAATTCTGGGAGTTGAAGTCCACTAGTCTTAAAGCTGTCAAGTTTGAAGACCCATGGGTTAGGGGTGCAAGGGTCTTCAAACTTAGCAAGTTTAAGACTTGTGGACTTCAACTCCCATTCCTGAGCTAGCATGACTGGAGGAGGAATTCTGGGAGCTGAAGTCCACAAATCTTAAAGCTGTCAAGTTTGAAGTTTGTAAAAAGTATACATGGTTGTAAAAAGTGTTCTTGGTTGTAAAAAGTATTCTGCTATACTGGTATTTTATTAAATAATATATTACTACACCATTTGGTTTAGAATACTTTTTTCCTTGTTTTCCTCCTCTAAAATCTTATACTCCAGTGCGTCTTATACTCCGAAAAATACGGTAAATGTATATATGTATGTATGCCTTGGAGCAGGGGTGTCAAACTCGTGGCCCGCGGGTTGCTTCATGCGCTTGCCACGCCCACACCCAGTTTAGCAAAGGGGAAAAAAGTCCCGATACGTGACGCCATCGTGATGACACAAGTTTGGCACCCCTGCCTTAGAGATTGTTAGTACAGTAGTTACAATAGAGCAATGAAAAAAGTCTTATTACCAGTTTCAAAGTTCTGGCATCCCCCCCCCCGCCCCACAGTCACATGACCGCATTTTGGGCACTCTGCAACTGGTCTGCATTTTAGGCCATTTGCAGAGCCATGCAGTCACATAACTGTGGTTGGCCAGAAACCAGCGTTACCTGCAAAAAAAAAAATTAATGACCACGGCATTCACTTATTGATTGTGGCAGCCACTTACAACCACAGCAGTCACTTAACAACCGCTCGGGGTCATGTGATCTGCTTTATGATGGTCATGACTTATGATTGTCATTGCCAGGCTCAATTACAATCGTAAGTCAAGGACTACCTGTATGTAAATTATAGCTGTATTACAAATCGTTAGCTGCACTATGACTGATGTCTTGAGCAATATCCAAACAATGTAGCAAATTTATAGGCAAAAAGGGTCAACTCTTATTTACCAATTGCAAAGTTGCCTTCCAACTATCCCCTCCGATGACAATAAGCAAACACAAACAGTGTAAGAAATTAATCCAACTCCTAATATCATCGGACAGTTATCAGATGCAGCTTTTTAAACTTCACATAGAACCTACCTGAATATTCTGCCATTTCAAATATAAAGATCAGCCGCAATCTTAAACTGGGCTGTAGAGCAAATATAGCATATTTTAAAGGGGAAAAAAAGCAATGTTACACTGAGACTTGTAAATAGTTTCAGTGACAAAGGCCATCTTATAAAAGATGTACAAGCATAAAAATAAGTTTAAAGAAGATTTTAAAAAATAATGTCCTCCATTGATATTAGGACAGTCCACCAACACACTCTATATCCCACACCTCGGCCACTTCCTGGAGGAGACAGCTCCTCCCAAGTCTGTGCCACTGAGCTTTCCTTCCTACCTGCCACTTCAACTCTTCCGTACAGCTCCGTATATTGTGTTACACCTAACTTCGTAACAGCATGTGTTTTCATGACAGACACATTCCCTTCCTCACTCCACACTTCACAAAGTCACCTACCCTTCTTGGCAAAACTGCTGGCGAAATCACAGGAAAGGTTGCTCTTCTTCCGTACAAGTTCATCTCGGTTGTTGACAGCTAAACTAAAGTCCCTTGTCCAAATCACTGGCAAAAGAAAGATGAATGCCCGAAGAATCGGTTCTCAAGACAGCCACACCTCACGAAGGGCCATTGGAAAGAGATAACTTGGAAGGCAATCAAAGGCATGCTGTTTATTTGAATATACTCCTTCGGAAAGCCAATTAAGGACTGTCCAGATAGAACTGACCAATGGCAAGTTGATCAGAAGGTGGAGAGCAGACAAGGGAAGGCTCCATCCCTGCCCTTGAAAACACATTATGACTCTTCAGTTTATTGTGTTTAAAGAAACAAGTTTTAACTCAGGGAGATAATTCAGTCAAAGCCCGTTTCTCTCAGCTGTGCCTTCATCTACCAAGCAAGAAATTGCATCCGATTTCTCTCTTCCTCCTCTCCCCCCTTTCCCTTATTTGAAAGGAAAGACAGGTATCTGAAATCTTACATTATTGCAAGCAGTAACTTTTAAACAAGATGTAAAACCCAACCTTGCTGTTTAGTCAAGTCAGGAAATATTCAAAATCAAGACTGCTAATACACGTCAAAATTTGATGCTGGATTGGTCCAGGGAAGCTAATGCAGCCTTCAAATCAAATGCCACTTTACTTTTTGACTACGATACAAGAAGTAGCTGCAAGTAGACTCCGCCTTGTTCTGAGTTAAGGTCAACTGAGGATAACTTCTTGCCATGTGAAATAGCAGAAGGCTAAACTGAACCAGCTGCATCAGCAAAAGTCCAGAACTGCTTTTATTTTCTTGTTTAACAGCCGCTGCACAGTTCATGTAAATATATAAGGGTGAAGCATGTTGGCATGTGTATGCCCATACACAAACACACAAACACTCTCTCTCTCTCTCTCTCTCTCTCTCTCTCTCTCTCTCTCTCTCTCTCTCTCTCTCTCTCTCTCTCTCTCACACACACACACACACACACACACACACACACACACACACACATTTCCTTCCATACACCAGGATGACTCGACAGAAAAAACATATATAACCCTTTCCTGGTGAAGAGCTGATAGGGAAGAGAACCTGGCCTAGAGGTTAAAACTCTGCCTTACAAGCAGACTGCCCAGGTTCAAATCCCACTAAGAGTATAGCTATCTGATGAGAGCAAAATAGCTCGAAATAGATCTATAATAGTCTCCCTTTATTTTCATTTATTAGCAAAAAATGTTACACACACACACACACACACACACACACACACACACACACACACTTCCTTCCATACACCAGGATGACTCGACAGAAAAAAACATATATAACCCTTTCCTGGTGAAGAGCTGATAGGGAAGAGAACTTGGCCTAGAGGTTAAAACTCTGCCTTACAAGCAGACTGCCAAGGTTCAAATCCCACTAAGGGTATAGCTATCTGATGAGAGCAAAATAGCTCGAAATAGATCTATAATAGTCTCCCTTTATTTTCATTTATCAGCAAAAAATGTTACACACACACACACACACACACACATATTTACTCACATAGCTCTTCCCTTCATTTCTTAAAATTCCTTCAGCATCTAGACCCCAGTAACTCATGCCAGATCTATCTTATTTTCTTCAAATAGCTGGGTAGGCAGCCAGTGGAATGCAGTTCAATGACCACGAATGATAGACAAAGGAGAACAATGTGCATCTGGGTTACTTTAGTTAGCAAAATTAAAGAATTAAATCCTAATCAGTTATGGAAAAAAATGGCAACTGGTCTATTAGCTTACTTCTTAATACAGGAGTCTTAACATGCCAGAGCATGTCTGGTTATTGCTGTTGCAGCTTATCCTTTCTTTGTATGGCAAACCTTCAGGAGATCAAGGTCCTCAGATTTTCAAGAGGACCAGACAAAAGCACTAAAGCACAGTCATACAATTTTCATGCAGCAAAGCCATATCCAAGAAGAAATGATTTCCCATATGAAACAAACCCAGCAAACAAAAGGTTACACAAATGCTTCCAAACATAGAGAGGAAATTTCAACTTTTCCTCAACCTTTTGCACTCTTGCCCAATATTTGCAAATAGCCTCTGGTATTTTATAGCTCAGGGACCAGGACAAAAAATCCTTTCATTTTATTTCCATTTAATTAATATAGTTAATATAATCTCATAAGGTATTTAATAAATGTTCCTTTCTATCACATTACACACTGCTATACAGCAATAACTTTCGGAGGCTGGAGGGAGGAGCACTAGTAGTCCTGGAATTTTATTTGTGCATTTCTGGTCTAGCTAATTGCTTTATCTTTAATGAACATCCCTTAAGCTCTTGGACATTAGTTTATTAATGTTCAGTAATGAACATCCCAGCTCCCTAAACTGAAACCAGAGCTTTGACAACCTTGTCCTTTTGATTCAGTGACATCACAGCAGCTCAGCCAATCAGCTAGCATGCAACATTTTTACCTCACAGTTCATTATGCAGGTGTTGCCTGCCTGCCTGTCTATCTAATCTATGGTATGCAGCCTGCATATAAAAAAGTAAAAGTAATTTGTGATAAAAATACATAAAGGAAGGCAATCTTATGTGATTATGACTTCCAGTCTCATAGGCTTCCCTGTTCCTTTCACTTTGAACTAAAAGATCTGTATTTCTTAAAACAAATTTGCTCCCTTCAGTGAACAAACAAACCACATGCCACAGCTCTGGATATGTGACAGAGCATCTGCAATGCTGTTGATCATGGTTATTATGGGGCAATTATTTCTTTAAGGTCATTTTTTTCCATACTCTTTCAATCTCTATCGCTTTCAATCACAAAAATATGTGAAATTCCCAACAAGCTGAATAGAAGTCATTACAAGATCTAGCCAAGGTCAAACCCTTGCTCCTTGCCTAGTTACTTTTAAATTGAAGATGACTCAGTAAGCTACAGCAGGAATCTCCAACCTTGGCAACTTTAAGACTTGTGGACTTCAACTCCCAGAATTCCACAGCCAGCAAAGCTAACAAAGCTGGCTGTTGAATTCTGGGAGTTGAAGTCCACAAGTCTTAAAGTTGCCAAGGTTGGAGACCCCTGAGCTACAGTATAAAGCCAAACACAACACAACCATATCTGCTGCCAAATTTTCTAACCTCGTATTTTATTCCTACTCTCATGAAATCCATGCAATGAAATGCAATCACCTCAGCATAAAATACATAGCCTTTCTTTATTGCCTTTAGTTATCTACAAGCTCTACATAATACCATCTCTTTTCTTCAGCATGTACAGGTAGTCGACTTATGACTGTAATGGAGCCTGTCCATAATGGAGCCTGTGGAGATCCCGTGGGGTGAGATGGGGGCGGGGGAAAGTTAGCTGGTCAGTCATAAGAGCAGTTGGATTGTAAATTGTCCAAATGTTATTCACATGATCATGGGGGCCCTACAGTGACTGTAATTTCAAAACCATCATTTTTGAAACAGGTCGTAAGTAGCTTTTCAGGGCTCTGTCATAACTTCGTAACTTCAAACAGTTGCTAAGTTCTTCTCCTACAATAAGAATTCAGTCTTATTTGTGTTTCCAACCTTATTTACTGAGAAGGACACCCCACGTTTTCCAAGAGGCTCAAGCAAGCCTTTTTCTTACACTTCACATCAGGCTGTGCTGTTAAAAAGAGAAATATCTAAAAGGTTTCAGGCCAGGAGGTTCCTTTTGAGCAGGCACAGAGTCCTGCAGAATCTGATAGTACTTATAGTAATCGGACAATGTAGACTTTGAGGCTGTATTAGGAGCCCCGTTTTTAATTTTCCGTAATGTCCTTGAGGTAGCCCTGCACTAGGACTCATTGCAGAGGCATTGTCATATCTCCTAATGCTACAGGACAGTGCTGCACCATATCACACTAGTCCAACTTCCTGCTAACAGACTCCATCACTGCCAGGAAAACTCCCATTCCCCACAACTACAACGTGTAGGGCAGGGGTGTCAAACTCGATTTCATTGAGGGCCGCATCAGGGTTGTGTTTGACCTGGGAGGCCAGGGGGGAAATGGTCAGGATGGGCATGCCTGGGGAGGGCGTGGCCAGGGTGGGCGTGGCCAACTCAACGTCACTCATCGAGGCTCCGTTTTCAGCCATGATGGCCTCCTGCAGCCCTCTGTCAGTGAAAACGAAGCTTGCGGAGGCTGCACTGGCAGAGGGCTGTAGGAGGCTGTCATGACTGAAAGCTCCGTTTTCGCTGGCAGAGGCACCGCCGGCTGGTCCTTCGCTGTTTCCAGGGCGGCCCCGCGGGTCAGATCTAAGCACCTTGAGTTTGATACCCCTGGTGTAGGGAAAAGGAAGTAAAGAGATTGTTGTGGATGTCTTCAAGTGTGGTGTGTGCCAGCCATCCAGAGTAGGCCAGATCAGGAAAAAAGCATTTCATGAACTGCTAGAACTCTCCTTCCTTGTTGTAGGTATAATTACAGAATCTCGAAAGTCTGACAGATTTTCTCTGTCCCGAGGCAATTTTTGATTCCCCCACACCCGAGCTCTTCTTGTGTCTCTGAGCTGAAGTGATTTTTACATAACAGCAATTGGATTCCTTCTTCAAGGCATCTCCGTACTCCTCTACCCAAAAATATTTCCTCAAATAATCCTCTCTTCACTTCCTCAAAGGCAATCTCCTCAACTTCCTATTTTCTGTAAAAAGTAAATGTCACTTAGGTGAATGGACTGTGTAGAAAATTGTTAAATAAATAAATAAATAAATAACAATTTAAAGTATTTGCAGCAAAAATAAAAAACCCCACCTAATACCCTCAATGGACTTGCAACCTCATAAAGAATTACATTGATTCCAGATGGAAGGAGAGCTATAAAGAACCCCTAAAGAGTTTTTGCTTCTATAGGTTATATTTCTCAATTTTGCCATATTAAAAATTAAAACTGGCGCATTTGCAGCCACTAGCACTTCTCACAATTGTTTGATGGGATCTTAATATTGCATTATTTCTCAACATAGGCTGGCAAATAATTTTGATTTCACAGACTGTTGAGACGGTTTTGGGAGATCCCCCTGGGGTCTCAGGACCACACTTTTAAGAAACTAGAGAGTATAATGTTCACTCTCAAATTTAAGTAATGTAATAAGAAGAAAAGTAATAAGTAAAGGGATTGCTGCTTTATTCAGTCCTCCAGCCAATAATATTATCAGACTATGCATAAAAATAATTTTAAAAATGAAAAAGTTATTTTTTTCTATGCTGACATTTTTTAAAATACATTTATTTTATGGACTGAACTTCTTGGGTGAAGGAAGAAAAGAAAATTAATTTTCATTGTTTTTGAAAATAGTTTGGGGTTACAAGTAGAGAAATCTGCCTATGTTTAAACATACATAACTTTCTAATTCTAATTCAGTGGCAACAGAAACATATACCATGAATGCCCAACCGCATTCTTATTTAGGCTCTGTAGTACATATGAATGGCAAGCCTGTTTTTCAAACATGGGTCATAAATTGGCAGATTTGAGAATGAAAGACAATCTCTCAGAAAGAGAACAAAATGGAATATGCTGTAAAAAACGCACAACTGATTGATGAGCCATGAAGGGTAGCTTTTTTTGTGAGATTGCAGGATGCAACTTGTCCTCGTTATTATTTTTGCTTCATTCATCGGTTGTTATTGGGATTGCATTTCACCTACTAAAAGTGGAACAGACATGCCCTAAACTGAATCAATCCAATCCAGAGTATATTATATGCATCTGAGTTGTCTTTGTAGCATGACTTTTCTATTCTAGGCGGATTAGTTTGGCAGGCTTACTGATTTGGGAGTCAACTGTAATGACCTCACTACTGGGGTGATCCCACCAGCATTCCCTTCTTTCTTGAAATAAGTGAAATAAATGAAATGAAATAAATATTTTAATTCTGGAAACTCTGGAATGGTATACTCATGATAATCTAAAAGCAAAAATAGCTACTGACAAGGTGGCTTGGTAGAATCTTTCTATTAAAAAAATAACACATAAATATGTAAAGAATGACTATATATACTCAACCATCACAAATATAGAAGCAGGAATATAAATTATTTACTATATTTAGTTAAATGAAAACAGGAGTCTGTAGGAGCCTTTCAAGTGGGGAGAAAAAAACCTGTACAAGAACAGGCAATTCTCTTTGTAATTGCAGTGGTATGAAGAAAGAGAAGAAAACCATACATATATCAGATATTTATGTCTTTACCACCTCTGCCTCATACATTTTTGGAGGACTATATGAAAAAGCTGCCTAACATACATAGGTATTTCTTATCATATAGAATCCTAAAGTACAAATACAGGATATTAAATCACAGTGAATTCCACAATTGTATAGTACCTACACAGCACAATATGCATTCTCTTCCTTCAACACCCCCACCTAACGGTACAGTCAAAACACAACTACGTGGCCCTATAATGTATAAAGTCATGATTTGCTAAACTTCAACTTATGATATAAACTGCAACTGACTTGATTCATACGATATGTTTGTAATACAAACCATGGTTTCTCAACCAAATTGTGAGGTTCACATAATACACTAATCTTAGTGCAATGTATGAACCCAACTACAAGTTTGTTCTGCTCTTCCACATTGCCATGATTATAAAACCGAAGGAAAAAAGGTTTAATAAGGTTAAGGTTGTGTATTATCACCATAACCTGAAAACTAAAAATTTCTGCTGGCAAAGGGATCACCAGGTGTTGATCATCATCTTTAAAGCTCTACATGGCTTGGGACCAGGTTACATCCAGGACCGCATCCTACCTCACACTTCCCTTCGACCGGTTAGATCCCACAGAGAGGGTCTCCTCTAGGTCCCGTCAACCAAACAATGCTGGCTGGCGGGGCCTAGGGGGAGAGCCTTCTCTGTGGGGGGCCCTGTTCTCTGCAACCGACTACCCCCAGAGATCCGAATTATCCCCGCCTTGCTGGCCTTCTGAAAAGCCATTAAGACATGGCTCTTCCTGCTGGGAAACCATTTAATGAAGACCATTTAATATCTTAGGTCTCCCCCATGAATGTATGGTTTGAATGTTTTTAAAACATTTTTAAACTGTTATTATTTTTTATTGACAGTTTTTTTAAATAGTTGTTCTTTACATGTTGTACGCCGCCCTGAGTCCCCAGGCAGTAGGGCGACATATAAGAATACTAAAATAAATAAATAAATAAATAAATAAATAAATAAATAAATACATACATACATAAATAAATACATAAATAAATAAATAAATCAGGATGTTATTGGAAATTCTTGCCCTAAGCACACTTTCCAAAATTTAATATATATATTTTTAATATTAAGTAGCTCTTGGAGTTACTTATTCCCAATTTCAGAAGTAAGTATCTCCTACTTCTTTAACATAGAATGCATGAATTTATGCTTTATATCCTTACTGCAGCACAGGAAAAAAATAAGTTGTACTTTTCAAAATATTGCTTAAATCCAACATTTTTTTTCTTTTACTCTGCAGATATTCAATGCTAGCTAAGCAAATCTCTTGCTGCAGTTCTAAGGCAACTAAAAAAACCCCCAAAGATACACTAACTTACCTCTTAACAATAATTGTCAAGATTCCTCTGTTATAACTGTATTATTTTAAAATATGCAGATATGAAGTATCACTTAACAATAAGCTCTACATAGTTTATGTATGATACAGACATTATTAGATTATTGGTTTGGGGTGTCTACATACAACTAAATTCTACTCATAATACGGGGCAGCATCACTGGCTTTCTGTACTTGCAGGTAACAAGGTAACAATGCTAAATATCGACTACATTCAAATTAAGCAAATTGAGGTTCTGCTAAATATCACTTTCCCATGACAAAGGACCAAGTGTAAAGATAAAAAGGGGGTGAAGGTGAAATAGGTCATGAAAATTCACTTGTCCAGCAGGGATTTTAAAAAGTCCTTGCTAGCTCCCCTAGAATTGTTTTAAAGCAGTAGCTTCACATAAAAGGGCCACCCCTCCCTTGTCAAGTTTAAGAAATAAAAATCATGGAGGAAAGATAGACATATGGACTCAAATTCTACTTCCTTTATACCCAACTCCTGTAAGGATGAGGTCTGCCGTGGGGTTGGAATTGCCTTTGACCAAACACATCTGAGGAAGCATCACTTTGAGAATTGGAGTAGACTAGGCAAGAAACCTTGGTGAGAGTTACTGTAAAAAAGACCCATATGTTCCTCAGAGCTTTCCAGAGACATCCAAGTGCCGCCAGTGGAGCAGCAATTGCTCTTTCATATTGCAAGCAAGGCCCAGAATACCTAAGCAGCTGTTGAGAGAGATCAGACATGGTTGGTCAGGAACTGTCATGTAGCTAAAATCTGCTTTGAGTCGAATTGGAGTCCTGGTCATTTCATGGGCATATTCAGTTTTCTTGTCAATATTATGCAAGTCATTAATTTCAAGGTTAAAATAAGAAACAGTCTGCCTTGGAATAAAATCTGCAGTAAGATGTCTGTTATATGGAATCCATTCTAATTCTCAATTAGTAAAAAGTAGTGCTGAAGTTTGATTACCAGTGTTCCTACAAGAAACAGATTTATTTTGCCTAGTGCAGTCGAGTTATTTACAAGCTGTGAATATCTAGAATCAGATAAATACAGAAAAAATGTAGCAAAAGAATAAAATGTCCCTGGGCTTTAAATACCCTTGAGTTTTATTTGGCCCCTTCCAATCACGTTCAAGGAAGTTGATTTGCCTTGAACTATTTCTGTAGAGAAATAGTTTCTAGCTTATCTTTGACCAAAACAAGATTCATCACGCCAGTGTACATTTTCATTCCATTTATTCAATTTAAATTTCTTGTGTTTCCCAAATAAGTGACACCCCAACACAAATATAATCAGAACAGAATAATAGAATAACAGAGTTGGAAGGGACCTTGGAGGTCTTCAAGCAGGAAACTCTATACCATTTTTTGACAAATGGAAAGAAATAAATCCTTTCATTTAGTATGATGTTTTTCTATCTCAAAGTCTTTAAAATTTTAATGAGAAGATTATCCATCAAACGCTAATTTATATTTTTATACTCAATGATAAAACTAAACAACTAGCATTCGTACATGAAACACAGCTATGGGAATCACTGCTAAATTAATACTTTGGTTCCTGAAGGCCATGTAAGTCTGAGAGAGTCTTAGAAACAGGCTACTCTCTCCTAGGTATCTCCAATGATTCAAACATTCCAGATTCTATGTATGTGGATATGTGCAAGCTGTAGTTCTTTACATGAGTCATACACAGAGTTTAGTTAGGGAAGTATTTACTGAATAAGCAAAAGATGATACAGTTCCCATGGCTGTTTTGATGCTAAGTATGCCAGAAGACAAGTATAGCTTCCAAATTTTCATTGCTCAAATCAAAGTTGCATCCAGTATTTCTTTCCTAGGTTTGTGACGGTACAAAGCAGAATCACAAACTTGTATCTGAATCCATGGGAGCCAGTTTATATAGGACACTCCCCTGTTCAATGCATTCACCGGAATCCCATGCGCTGCATTTTTATAAGATGTGAATAGTCTTAGTTGTTAAGCTCTAGCACTCTAGGTAAGCATACAAAGGATTATGCTACGGATGCAGTATCTTACAAAAGTTCCCAAATTCAGGTGGATTTTATTCCATGCATCCTTCCTTGCAGGACAGACAATTCTTGTCTCTTATTTTTTTAAACTGTATCCAACGCTTAAGAGGGTCTGAAACTTAGGGTACTGCTTATCCCAAATTAGACCGCTCATTCATTTGGCCCCATACTGCCAACACTGACTGGCAACACACTCAAAAAATTCGACAATTCAATTCAACAGGAGTCTTTCCATCCCAAATTGAAAATATCAGGGATTGAACCTGTGTTGGTCTACAGGTTTCTTCCTCTTTTATCCCATGGTGTTGTGGTTGTTACACTTAGTCAAGAACTGTTGGTTTTGGGTTTTACAGATTAGATTGATAGATCTTTATAGAAATGACTGGTTCATACTATTATAGTAAAACAAAAAATTGTTTTATTGTGATTTGTTGTTAAAGCCTTATTCTACTGTAACAGAGAGAGTCGGAAGTCAATGTTTCTTTTTCTTCCCCTATCCTTTCTCACTTTCTTTCGTTCCCCTTTTCCCTTCCCCCTCACTGTCCTATTATTTGCTTTGTATTTTATAATACCTTATAACTTAATAAAAAACTATTCAGTATGGTTTGTCAAAAAAAACCCACCTCTGTTCATAAGACACTTTCAGAAAAAAAATATTAAATCCAGGATTAGAATTAATATTTACCAATCACCCTTCTCCACCTGCAAATTGATCTTGTTGTAGTAGTATTGGATTTCAATTGCCCTTGTCACATATATAGTCATATTTTGGATCATTTCAATATGCCTTGTATTCATATAGATTAATAAAGGTTAGGACAAACATAGGGTAGAACAAAGCTTTATCTCCAGTTTTTCAAGTGTGAAAAAGCCAGGCCTTCAGCATCTACTTTGAACAATTTGGTGCAATAATATGGACTCCAGCTTGGGTGTCCATGTTTATGATAAACAAAATGTCTGAATATGGTTATACGGTAGAATTAACATTTGTAGATCACTAACATAAAGGATTCTATCTTGAAATAGCTGACAATAAAAGGAATTAGTAGAAGAAAATCCTAGGTTTAATTGCACATAACACTGCTGAAAGGTTTTGAGGTTAAAACACTGAATCTGATGGGAACTGCAAAGAATAAACATGTTTCTCTTCATAGTTTGGCTATCAGAATTTTTTTTTTAAATGCTTACCTGCTTTATCCTGGGATTTGCCTTAGGCAACAGGCTGGCTGACAAAACTGATGTAAATGGAGAGACACAAAGTTCAGGAAAAGGATTTGGTATGGATGGGATTTCTGGCATATTAAACTCTGCCTTTTTTGTCCTATATTGAAGAGAGATCATGTATTGTTCATATAAACATAATTATCTATATTCAGTTCAAAATTACAAGTAGTAGTTATACATGCAAAAACTGCAACATGTGGAGGTGCACAGACTTTATAAGGAAACTTGAAGTTAAATATTCCTAAGCTAAACCAATACTGCTGCTCCATTGTCCCCATTGCTAAAGCACATTTTGAACTGGAATGATTTCTAATAACGTTATTTAATTATGTGGGAAATAATTATTGATCTTGTCTTGTAGCCATATTCCTCAATTCTTAAAAAAATTACATACTAAATTGGATGAAAGCATTTTGTTTACTTCCAGACAACTGACTTATTAAGATCACAACTATGCTGCTTGTTCTCATAAATTCTTACTTAAGAGGTGAATCACACCATGGTTCACGTAAGGCCTTCAATTGCAATCTGTCTAGGTTCACTTGAGTAAATCCATTTAAATTCAGTGGAATTTAAAGCTATAGGAGTGTATATTAAATGCAGTGTCAATCCTAATATGAAAGATCAACAATGTTGGCACAATTCAAACTTATACTGTATTTCAAAAGTCATTTTTAGTAATCTAAACTGTATTGTTCTAGATTTCTTTGCAATGAAGATTTTAGAAAAGTGAAGAAATTATCTGCACATATTAGCATTGGGTACTATCAGCACTATAAATACTGGGTTGATTCTACTTCATGGGTATTAATTAGCTTCACTTATGTATACAGTGTTTCTGGATAACAATGTACATTTTGCATTATTCAAAGAACCTCCTTGAATGCTCTAAATAAGAAATTTCCTTTAAAGGAATTTTCATAATGCAGCAGAAATATTCAAGCTATTTTCTCATATTTAGGTATTAATAATCCTAACATTTTGTACAAATATACATTTTGTTGAATGTTTTTTTAAATTTTACAATCCACTAGCAGGATCAAAAATGCAGTACCTACCGTATATGCATCATTCTGATAAATCATAATAAAGTTATAAATGGAATAGTGGCATTTCAATTCACTCCAAGAGTTCTCATTTACAAATTCTGCCAATTATTTCCTGTTCATAAAGTCTTGGTTATAGCAAACAGAGCTCTCAATTATGTCAAATTAGGGGTTTTTTTTAAATCCAGAGACCATGGCAACAACATGTTCAGGTCCCACCTTGTACAGTATGTGTAAATGATTAAAATATATATATTTATAGATCCTTGAAAAACCTATAATTAAAAAAAATTATAATACTCTCTTTTGTATAATCTTCTACCGATTGCACAGAAGCACTAAAACCTTTTTCAGCATTACATTTCCATCATCTATATCAGCTTTTCCTAGCTGGCACCTTCCAGATGCATCTGATTTCAGCTCTGATTCACAACCAAGTTGGGGATTTGATTATAATGTGGCAATACTGAAGATAACCTGAGTATATAATTGGCCACCTAGAAAAACCATTGTTTGAAACAGACTGACCTGAAGGATTTCCTTTTGGAGTTGGATTCTTGCTGTAAGGGTGGATGAGGAGGGGGGAGGGGACCTGGCATGTGTGAAGTTTTCTCTGCTGTGTATGTGTTTCTGTGTGCTGGCACAGTGTGTGTGAGGGAGGGAGGGAAAGAGAGAGAGAGATGATTCTCATCAGAACTGGCTTCAACAGGAGCATCAACCTTTAAGCTTCTGCAAGCCCAGGGGGCAAAATGCTCATTCAAGCCTCCGCCCACTTTCTTTTCATTGCAACCCCTGGCTATGCAATTCTTTCTCCTTTCACTCAGCATATCAAATGCCAAGAGTGTGCGGGCAAATCCAAAAGTACTGAACTATCCTAAAACTCTTAGGACAGTTTTGTTGCCTTGGACAGTTTTGTTGCCTTGCACCTCTGATCACTTCCAATAAGAGAGTTGGCATGGTCCCCATCCAAACCTTTGGCCCAGAACTAGCGCCTCTTGGAAATGCCCCGCCCCACTAAAGCCCTCCAAAGCAACCTGGTGAGTATCCTCTTTGGGGAAAGCTTGCTCCTTGCAGCGTTTCCCATTCCCCTCTACAATTTTATCCTGAGGTACACTGTCTCTGAACATGGAGGATTCATTGGATTCTCCAGCTCTCCTCCGACATGCTTGGCAGACCCCGGCCTTCTTCTTTCCCTCCTCTTCCTCCCTTGCCTTGTAACGGAAAGGCTTACCTGTCCTCTCGGGCGAGCTGGGCCGAGATCCCCGGAGCCGGCGGAGTCACCCAGGCGATTTCTCCCACGCTGCTCCCTCCCTCGCTCCTCGCAGGGCAGAGTCTTCGACGCTCGGCTGCCACCCCGCCCGCCTGGCTCTGCAAACCGGGCAGAGAAGCGGCCATCCTCGTCCGCGCCGGCTGCGGGGCTTTAAAGGCACATCCCTCCGCGGGCAGCAACGATCACGGGGCCGCAGAGCCCCAGCCAGCCAGCCAGGCACACACCTTCCCTTTCGCCCGGCTTGCCCGGCCCCACGTGCGGCGTTTAGCAAGAAGGGGAGGAGCCGAAGGGAAAGCCGTCAAGGTAACTCCGGGTGGGCATTCCCCCGGAGGGCGGGCGTTGCGAAGCGGGGAGCCGGCGGAGGCGGGTAAAAGAGGGCTTGGCCGACTCCCTCGGCGGGGGCTTCCACATCCATGTTCGTCCCATCCTCTTCCCAAAATGCTGCTGGGCGTGAGGTGGCCTTCTCAGGGAGGCCGGTCGCCGATGCGCATTCCTCCCTCCCCACGCCCCGTGGACCCGTTCGGAGGAAACCCGCTTCGCCTTTCCTCACAGCTCTTCACTCTTCTTGCCTTTACAGTACTTTGATTTTTTTCGGTATTGTCTGAATGCTGGCTCTTAAAAGTGGGAGAATGATTCACGCGTGTGCCAGAGCCAAATACTCTGGGAAAGAAAAGCCCGCCTTTACCTCCACAAGAGTGGGCTAAGGAGAAAAAAATGAGGGGGGACTCCCTTAACATGCTTTGCTCTGAACTC
The DNA here is from genome assembly GCA_023053685.1 of Diadophis punctatus similis. Classification (NCBI taxonomy): domain Eukaryota; kingdom Metazoa; phylum Chordata; class Lepidosauria; order Squamata; family Dipsadidae; genus Diadophis; species Diadophis punctatus. The sequence continues at coordinate 189,191,448 of JALIGW010000001.1, read as the reverse complement.
TTCGCATAAATAAAAATATTTCAGAATGTAAACTTGCGTGGATTTTGAAGAGAGAGAAAAAAACCTGGTGCCACAGCACTGCATAATAAAGTTACTTTGAATAGCTGGAACTTTTGAATAATTCCCTGGTGTTTTTTTTTTAATCTGCAGAACTCATCATTTCTGGTAAAGAAAAGAAAGAGGAGGAAGGGTTTGGTTTGGTTTGGTTTGTGTACAGTTAAATCTCTTCGCTCATGCTTGTCACACAACCTTGCATTTTACTTGTGGCAATGTGGAAGTGGTTTCACACTGCTTTCATTAAAAAAGAATCTTCTAATCTATAGGCCTCGGGATTTCTGATCTGTTTTGTAGTTGGGTCTGGTCCTACTGAGCTTTTTGAGATTAGCCATAGTTTGCTTTAAACTCCTTCAATTTGTCCTAAAGTTCTGTAGTATTAATGATTCTCATTTATTCTCATCTTTTCCTTTTCCGTGACATACTGTACTAGCTGTTATGTGAAAACATACCTCTGCTACAAGCTGTATGAATACTTCCTATTAAGCCATGATTTGCTTAAGCAGAATTTATTAAATGAGTTGAGATTAGCACAAGTAAATTCAAACCAAAAACCAACATGGCTTAGTGATTTGGAAATTTGAATCTAGCATTATCCTACAGAAGCCACTAAACTTTAGGAAAAAGCTGAACTTGGGGATCCAGGAAGCTTTCAGTCTTCGTTTACATCAGTGTCTTTCAAACTTGGAGATTTTAAGCATGATGGTTGAGGAATTCTTGGAGTTGAAGTCCACAATCTTAAAGTTGTCGAGTTTGAAAAACATTAGGGTGAAGGGAGTAGAGACTAACCTGTGGTGCGATCTGTGTACAGTGGAGGGTTGGTTAAAAACAGCCATCAAAAGGACCATCCGTGATTTTAAACCATCTTTTGTTGCCATGACTGCATGTTTTGTGGTTTTGACTTGAATACAGTACTTTCGTAACTCAAACCTATTCAAAACCCAACAGTTTATTTGTACAAAATGATATGCCAAATAAACAGTTTATTTGTACAAAATGACATGTGCAAACTATTTAAAAGACTTTTACAGCATGCCATAACCCTTGATGGGCTCATCCATCCTGCTAAACCATGGTTAATCCACCATAGGGGGTGGGGTTTGCAGACAACACTAAGGCAAACTAGCATGCAATATGAATTATGTTAAGGGTTTATTTCACTCAGGATTGTTGATTAAAACTCTTGGTTAGGTTCACCTATGTCAAACCCCAAATGATGGTTTGTAGACCATAATGACAGCATTACACCATGATTTAAAACAGCCATTTTATAATCAGACCACTGGCCCATTTACCCTAATATTTTTGCGACTTCCAATTCAGCAAGGTTTCATGCTGGAATATGTTTTATGGAAAGTCAAGCTCTGGCCTCTGCCATGAGCTAGTTCTATGTTAATTTAACATTTGGTAGTCAAGAAGCATATTTTCCAGCAGTTCTAATTAAATATAATCATAGGAACTTTAGTATTTAATTATTTTCCATGAGTTAGTCCAAATTCTCAACTGTGAATATTGCAGCCCTTAGGTTTGTTACAAGAAGATTAAAATAGGATCTCTCTATCGAATGTAAAGTTATTGCTACTGTTTGGCTATGCCACATAGGAGTATGTTAATTGTAGGATTTTAGGTACTCAGCGGTAGGCAACAATAGTTTCCAGGTGTTTTCTACATTATTAATTGCTAGGAGGCACAGCTGTCCTAAACCTGGCAAGTAATTCTGAAGCTTTTAATATTGGAAAATGTCCCATGGCTTGAAATTCCCCTTTTCTATGAACTGCATCATTCCAAATTCAGGTTCCATGTGATCTGAAAAATAAGCAACGTCTTTATCTCCTGAATGAGATTTTACAATTGCCAGCTTTGCCCACACATCAAGACTCACCTCCTATAAGGAAGCAGGGCCGGGTTTTCAGGGTTCTGACTGAAATGAGGGTTTTGGTCCTGCTTGTTCAAAAAAAAAGTCAAGCTAAGAGGACTGAGGGGAGGCATTGAAGAGAACCTTAGCAGGGCCCTCTGCCTGTACACTTTCAGGATCAACAGTAAAACACTGATTACCATCACATTGATTTATGCCCAAAGCAAATATTGTTTGGCATTAAAAATGTTCAAGAACAACAAATCAGGAAATCAAGTAAACCAAAGTCAGACAAGGGAAAAACCTACTGATTCTCTAGTGCACCTCCTCTTATTTCAAGAAAGAATCCAGTCAACAATTTGCTTCTTTGTGATTAGTTGAAAAGGCCAAAGGGCATTCACATGGCTTTTAGGACTTATTCTACAGCTGTGCTGATTGCCTTATAACAATAGAAGTTGTTGAGCCAAAGATGGTGCTTGTCCAAATCCCTTAGACTGAAAAGGGAAGAATGGTCAGATGGTAAAGTTGCCACAAGAGCTGCTAAAGATTTCAAACTGAAGCTTGTGTGTTGGGGAATCATATGCATGTCAGGAGCCATCCTCCCACATTCAGGATTTTAAAAAAAGGTAGATTTAAATTTACCATTTAAATAACAGGATTGGAATGGAGCTTAATAGAGACTACTTCACAATTACTCACAATATTTTACATCTTCTACCCTTTATAGTCTGAAAGTGATTTTCTGAGAAGGGAAATTTGGGCCCATGCTGAAGGCTTTAGGGTGGATTATGTTATAAGACTATGTACAGAGGTGATTTAAGTTAGATGTGTCTTTTTTGTACATCACCATAGTAGTGCATTATTATTTTACGTATCAAATGTTAACAGTTCTGATTGACAGTGAGAAATCCAATGTATTCCCATGTAAAAGTGTCCATCTGAGAAGCTATCTAACAAACAGCATCAGAATAAATATATCCTGTAAACGGAGTCCAACTTGTTACATATTTAGATCTTGAAAAAGATAAAAACTATCCACATGATCCATGAGATAGGCAGGTAACTCTACAAAGACAGGACGCATGAAAGAGGTTTTATTTGTTGCTTCCCCTTATATAGCAGAATTTAGATATTCTTGGTGCTGAATCTCTTATGGGAAGAATATTTGCTTAGAGAGAATAATTAAAAAGTGAAGGAACACACATCTGGACAAGTATGGACCTGCGATGCCAAAAGTTTACGATTGGTTAGGAATTTTAGTAGCTTCGTATATACAAGATCTCATCTGCGAAGAAGAGAATTGAAATAATGAGAAAAATTCTGGAAGATATTTTGAAAAGAGGAACAACATCAAGGTAGTTTGCGCCTCTCATTCTTTTTCATGGGTCTGGAAGCTGCCTACAACCTCA
>JALIGW010000001.1:188938130-189185630 GCA_023053685.1 Diadophis punctatus similis | reverse complement strand
TATTTTTGTAAAGACATAGCTTTACCTGTGAAATGGTTCAACAATAAAACAACCTTGCATGGAGCAAACACAATCCTGTTTCTGTCTATGACTATGCTGTGAGACAAGCAGGTACCGATCAAGAAAAGCATGCACCCTCTTAGATTAACTGAGTCAGTATAGCAGTGAAAGGTAATGTCTTGCAAAGACAGATGTGTACTCACGCCTAACAAGATTAACTTGAAACATTTCTTTTTCCTCTATGTCTATTGGTCCAGCAGAACTGATGAACACCAATATTTACACGCATATTTTTTTTAGCTTGCAGAATGTACATCTGCTTTGGAGATCTCCTTACAATTCTATATCTGTCTATATAAGATTCTTGTTATCATGGCCTTTAACTGGGTGAAACGGTCCATCACTGGGCAACAAGATACCTCAAATAGGCCAAAATCTGAGACCCATGACTCCCATGGGAATGAAATTTGGGAAAGTTTCTTCAGTGCTACTGAGTGATGCTACATTGCTAGACTATTGCTGTCCTCAAATGATCTTCATTTGAGCAAGTTTCCCAGCCAGTCTCACAATCCCTTGCTTCAACCCTCGCCCAGTAGCAAAGAATTAACTCATCATGTGGGTCTTAAAGAAGCAACCACTTTAAGGTGCAAGAAGAAAGGCTTGGATATTTTTACTGCATTATGTGCCCCTTCTCTGGCACAGAAAAATGCACGTAGAAGGCTGAGCGTGGTTTTGAATTTGGGTCTTTCTGGAGACAATCTGATACCCTAATTTAGTCAACTATACCAACTTTAAGATATGTGGACTTCAACTCCCAGAATTCCTAGCCAGCTGTGCTGACAAGGGAATTCTGGGAGTTGAAGTCCACACATCTAAAAGTTAGCAGAGGTTGAGAAAGATCGCTTTTGCTCTCAGGACCGTTTACCATTTAAAAAAATTACTGTATGGAGAACTCCAAAAGAACTGTTATTTGTACAAGTTATGTTTATCAGTATTAGTATTTATTAAATGCTATTTTTGTCACTTCCTCGTGATCAACATTTCCTTAATGAATAAATGCAATTTGATAAGATGTCTGTGATCAGAGATGGTAAACTATTTGGGGGAACTTCGCACTCCTGTGTGATTCACATCCTTGAATGTGGCCTCACTGTAAAAGCATTTAATGTAGTGTGAGATTCAACTATGAAAAGACAATCCAAATTTAGGTTTAGTGAATTGAGCAGTTCTCGTTTCTTTCAGAAATGTGTCTAAAATGAAAAAAGCAAATCCCTGTCCTATTTTGTGCTCTTTGTGCTGACAACCATGAGAAAATTGTGCTCTTCTCAATTCGCTTTGTTCCCATACACACCTTAATAACACTGTAACATTTGTCTGAAATGAGGTCCCCACACAGCTGTCTCAGGGCTTTGAGAGCCAGCCCCAGAGAACTTGCAAATATTAAAATAATTATTTATTTTAAATAATTAAATAGAATTGTTAAATTGTCCCACAATGAGTTGTCCCACGGCGAGTTGGCTGTGGCAAGTTGTTGTTGCAAGTTGTCCCATTTCCAACAACTGAAGTATCTCATGCAATTAATTACCAAAACCAGTTTTTAAAAATTTTAAAATATATAAGTATTCTGCCTCCTTGAGCATTTATGTTGAATAAGATAAAGATAGGCCAGCTTTGAAAGAAGATATTTTTTTAAAAAAGGTATGATTGAGTAAGTTAATCAGCTAATAACTTAGAACAAAACAATTGATTTATGCTTTGTGCTGAAGGAAATTCCTACAACTAGTGTATTATTCATAGACGAATATAAATTAGCCATATTTGGACTAACAGATTAGTTATGGTTTCATTGCTTTCGGATTTATGGTTCCAGACAACTTCACCGTCTCTGCAAGGGAAAAACATCAAATTTCATGGTCAGATCTAAGGTAGCCAATTGTTCTTGCCAAACAGCCTGTAGCTCAAAACAAGTTACAGCAGGTTTTCCATTACAGCACAACCACTTTTTGAAATCAATTATCTTTCTTCTTTAGAGCACAGTTTTCCATTTGTTTTATTAGTGTGTGTAAACTCCCTGCAAAACAACTCAAGCCCTCCCTTCTTTTCCCACCAAGGTAGGCAACTGGAGACGTCTCTCTATTATTTCTCCATTCAGAAATGAAATGAAACCCCACAGGAATCATGACCACAAGAAGGTCAAGCAATCCAGTATCTCTGTCGGTGACAATTAAATTATAGTCGTGAGAACTTCGGAACCATTTGGCAAAGTGGCATTTCTTCACCGAAGGTTGAAATTTTAACATCTTTTCTGTCTGCAGCCAGCCTCGTGTTTGCCAGAGTGAGCACTACCACTTACACTTAAGTCTGCCCAAACTCATGCAACTGATTTCTGATTGAAGAGGCTGGGGTCAGGCTCTAAATTACAGAGTGTAATTAGAGATTGGCTTTTTAAGTTCATGAGTTACAACAACTTGAGTAAAAAGCTCCTAGTTACCTCCTACCCCCTGCCTTCCTCCCAGCATTTTCAATAAGAGATAGCTCATTCCAAAACAACAAAGTGCCATAGCAATGGGTGGTTCACACAGAACACTCCTTTCATCCAGTTGGACAATTACAACAATTTTGTCTACTCTGACCAGCATTATTTCTCAGGTTCTTTGACACGACAGGGTTTTTTTCCATCACCTTAAGAGAATTTTTACAGGAGGTGATAAATATATAATAAATGGGAGAATCTTGATTCACTTGTAGAGTTTCCAAACCAATAGGCTGTTGGAGAGAAATTATGGAAAGGAACTCGGGGCTCTGTCCAAATGGAATGGAATGGGACCAAATCTGGTATGGAAAGAGAAGCTGGGAAAAGGTTTTGGAAATAGGCTGGATCAAGCTGTGAGCTATGGAGGAAAAAAAACCCAGAAAAATTTTTGTTTGTTGTTTGTTTGTTTGTTTAGCAGTTTTTCTATGCCACCCTACTCCCTCAGGACTCAGGGCGGCGTACAACATTTTATGAAAACTCCAAACAATGTTCTCCAGCACCTTCCTATGGGACAGGCAGCTGAGAATGGTGTTAACGTCTCCATTATAAGCCTCCTTTCTCCTGGTGACCCAGAGCTGGACATATAATGGAGAAGTCAGCAGACCACTCCTTGGGCTTCAAGCATGTGCAGATGGATCAGAGGAGGTGAAAACAGAAATACAAAGTCCCTGGGAGTCACAAATGTGAATAAATGTACACATTACATTACTTTCTACAAAGAAAGATCAAACGCTTGTAGAGCCACTGCTGGTAAAGGGTTGGAAACAATTCCGGGTGCCATGTTCTATATTTTCTTTCATTCTTAAAACAGTATTTTCATTTTCTATTTTCTAAGATCTAGGACAGGGGTCTGCAACCCGTGGCTCTGGAGCCGCATGTGGCTTTTTCATCCCTCTGCTGCGGCTCCCTGTCGCTCAAAACATACATCACAACCGCCAATGTGCGACACCCGCCGGCACACAATTTATTGAGCTTTTCGACCCATCTTTTTTTTCCAGAGTCCAAAATGTTTTTGTTACATGCAGAAATAAAAATTTGTTTTCTCTGTAGCAGTTCATTGATTACATAAATGCAATACACTATCGTTTTTTTTATACATAGCATAAAGGTAAAAAAATGATATATGCATTGTTATCTTCATTTTAGATGTTTTTGTGGCTCCTGGTGTTTTCTTTTCTGTGGGAAACGGGTCCAAATGGCTCTTTGAGTGTTTAAGGTTGCCGACCTCTGATCTAGGAAGACAATACATTTGGTAACAAATTCCTATCCAGTTCCATTTTTTTCAGCATATATTTTTTCACTGAATTGCAGTTAGTATATTTAAATAGTATAAAACTGTCACCACTGCTTTTCATTAAGCTAGTAAGTGGCCTTCTTGGATGCTGTGACTTCCCTCCATCACCCCATCTTTCGAGGCACATCTAAAATCCAATGCAGTGTGTCCCCCATTTCTTTTTTTTTTTTTTTTTTTTTTTCTCAAAAAAGTTTTATTAGTACAAACTTACATAAGTGGTAACAAAATATTAAATCCAAAGTACAAACATTTTTATTTCCCCCCCCCCAGACCCACCCCCTTCCCTCCCCACCTCCCCCCCCCCGGACTTCCCAGAGATAATACAGGGCATAATAATAAGTTTAAATTGTTAATAAAAAGAAAAAGGAAAAAGGAAAAAAAGAACACTATTTTTTAAAAAAAACTTCAACTCCAAACTATACAGTACTAATATATCGCATTTGTATACAATAGTAAAGATACAAAAAAGAGAGAGAAAAAAAAAGAAAGAGAATAAAAAAAAGAAAGAAAGAAAGAGAAAACTCTTTAACACTACAAACAAACAAACCTCCTACCTCCTCCCTTCAGTCCTCTATCTTATACAAGGTAAGTGTTACATAAGTAATAACTAAATATAAAATACACAAATCTTAAACTAATATTATTGACATTAGAAATAACCTCTAAGATAAAACTTAACTAAATGTTACATAAGTAATCATCAAATATTAAATTTCATCATGATATTCTAAGTTAATTCGCTAACTTCAATAAACAAAAAAAGAAAAGAAAAGAAGAATAAACAATAAACAAATCTTCAACAAACTATATATATCTAATATTATCAACATTAAAAATAACCTCAAAATTATATAAAACTTAACTAAATATTGCATAAGTAATCATTAGATAGGGAAAAGATAAAATACAATCATATTAGTCTCTATCCATCCAATATATTTCAACATCACATTGTTTTGTATCTTGATAGTTCATCTTTTAATAGTTCAATAAATTCAAATTTGTCAAGTCGTCTCCCGTCTGCTCCCAAACCTCCATCTCCTCTTCCCCAGCTATCTGATTCAGGCACTCCTTTTGGATTTTTGAGTCTATTTCTTTTTGATCCATCGAAGGTGGCTTCCCCTCCTTCTCCTCTTTTATTTTCATACACCCTTCTTCTGGAATCTTGGATATATCAGCCTTTAGAACATTGACATAAAATTCAGTAGCTTTTTTTATCGTGTTGAGCCGGTATCTTTTTCCAGAAAATTTCACTGTTACTCCAACTGGTGCTTCCCATTTATATTGTAAATTTAATCTCTTAAATTCATCAATCAAAAAAGTATAGCTTTTCCTGGCTTTAAGCATTTTAGAGGGGATTTCTTTCCAAATCTTTAGTTCCTGACCATTCACCATAAGATTATTGTTAAACGTTGCTTGTATAATTCTGTTCCGTAGAGCTCTTGTGGTAAAATATATGACAATATCCCTTGGTAGATGCTTTTGTTTGGCGTACCACGAGTTGATTCTGTATGTTTTGTCGATTTGTGTAGCCAATTCCGCTTTAGAAATTCCAGACACCTGATCCAATATGTCAACCATCCTGCCTTTTAAATTTTCATATAATCCTTCTTTCAAACCTCTAATCCTTATAGCAACTTCCATAGATCTGAACTGAGTCATTAAGACCTCTTTTTCAAAATTTGCAATGTCATTTTGGATTTTATCTATGTAATTCACCGAAGTTGCCAAAGCTTGTTTATTTGTTTCAATACGTTCTGCCAAAACTTCAATATTTGTTGCTAAGCCTTTGCAAACCTCTAACACATCAAATCTTAGTTGTTGATTCATATTCTTCAAAGCAGCCTGCATCTTATGGTCTATCTCACTTATTTTCTGGTTAAATTCCAAAGTAAGTTCATGTTTCATAATCTTTAAATTATTTAATAAATTTTCAGGTGTCAAAAGCTGTGGAGGTGTTAGCTCAGTGTTAAGTTGCATTTTAGAAATATATCCAGATGAATAGTCATTTCTTTTAGTCAAAACAGTCTTTCCAGATTTTGAAGCCATTATGGTGTTTCAAAAGAGTACAAAGAAAAAAGAGAAAGGAGAAAGAAAAAAAAGCCAGGTGTCTGATTAAAGTTCTTTCCAGTTTCAAAACCAGGTAGTCTTTTATTATTAAAAATCTTTCAATTATAACTTTAATCCAGGGTTAGGAGACAGAGAAAGAAAAAGCCATTTTTCCAAGTTAAAAGTTTCCATAAGAGAAAAAAAAAAAAGCCTCTGGGAAAACGAAAGTCACTTTCACTTCTCAATCGCCATATTGTTACTTTGTTTCCTTTGTTTCCTTGCCGAAGTGAAAGCTTACCCAGGAGTTGAAAAAAAAAGAAAAAAGAGGTTTCAATACTTGCCCATCTCACGCCTGTTTCTCTCTGTCTGCTTCTATAGTTCAAAAGTAATTGTAAATCCCATTCTGGAAGCAGCGGCTGGTCCCCCATTTCTTGACCAGGGATCAAGAGAGTGATGGCAGAAGGTGGGACAATCTGTTCTGCTGGTAGACACTGCTTGAGTGTTGTCTCCCCCAACATTTTGAGATTTCTGAATAAGATGAGATATAATTTCTCCCCTTCCCTGGATGTCTTTTCTCTGTTCCTTGGGAGGCAATCCTGATGTCACACTCTGGCTTTGAACAAATCAGGATCTGAATTGGGAGGAGTCAGATAAAATCAAGAGATGCCCAAGCTGAAGCAAATCGATTTGTAAAACCATTGAATCTTGTTTGGAACTGCAGAAACTCACAAAACAGATTCCAGTCCATGTAATTGCAAAAATGGATAGATTTATTTCAAGCTGTGTAAGAAAATCATCTGATGTGTTATATTTAAAATCACAGTGGTTTTACCAGATATTTATAGTCAGGGCTTTGCCAGTGTTCTTTGCCAGTTCTCTCTGGGGAGCAAGACAAATAGGATCTATTGATTATTTTTCATTATCTCTAACTTCTACAATTATGTAATTTTAAAGCCCGTGTTTTCTAACAACTTTCATCAAATTGTAAACTTCGCTTTCCAAAGAGATGGTCCTACCACCAAATTGCTTGGCATTTCCATGACAATGAAAGCCCTTATAATACTGTGACATTTTAAAATTCTGTAGGCAATTAGTTTTCATTGTTTTATATGTTTCTTATTCTGAACTGTTTGGCTGTGTTTTCATGCCATCCAATTTAAATATTTATTTAAAATCTATGTCCGTATTCTAAAGCGTTCTAATTTTATTCCTTCATTACTTCTTCTGTTCTTGGAAAAACAAGTAGATAAAGCTAGATGAAGGCAGGGGTTAGTATGCATTATACAGTGGAGAGATGGATAGATAGAATCTGCATCCATTTGGTGATGTATTTACATGCTTTAACTATAGAACTGGATTGTTTCTCCTGTTCTTTTAGATCTGTATTCTCAGATGATTTGATAAAAGTAATCCCAAGTTGCTTTCCTTCTGTAGTTACTCAGACACCATGACAGAAGATGAAAAAACTGATGTGATACCATTGGATAGGGTGCTTTGTATGCTATAGTTTGTAAAAGTATTAGTATATATCTTCCAGCATTCTACACTTAATTCTGAGACTCATTTTAGATGTATATATAAAGAGCACTGGTCATATAATTTTATTTTCTGGTATGGTGGCATGATTGCTGTTTACAAATCTAGCTATATGTAGGCAGAAAGAATGATGTATAGTCAGATTAGCAAAAAAGCAGCTATATCAGTGAAGAGGTCAATTATGGTACTTTCCAAATTTTGCGTTATGTAATTTTAACAGCAATTTATTGCCCCATGCTGAGCAATAAAATGCAACTCATTGCATAGAATATTTGGAAAATACCCAGAAGTCTTCGTTAAAAACTAATCTGATCAAAACTTTTTAAAAATGATCAAAAAATTATAATTCAGCATAATGATTCAAGAATAAAACTAAATACCATTGCTTTTATCTGAAAACACCATGAGTTATTTAAAAGTAAACTAAACATATTCCATCATTTGCAATGCATATCTACAATTTATTGCTTGATCAGAACTAGGGTCACAAACAGATTTTCAACATAGAAATGCGACATTAGTAAGTCAAGACAGGAAGGAAAAGATGGACAGATTGTGACAAAGCAAAACATCTTTTACTGAGGATTTGGTTTTCTGCTCAAGATAACGTGTCGTTTCCATAGGTGGTTCTTAAAATTCTACAATGTTAGAAATACACACTCATAGAACTAGCTCACTGACAATGTTTCTAAAATAAATTCGAAGTGCATAAATTGTCACCAATACCTCTTTCTTCAAGAGAAAGTGAAGCTCATTCCCCCCATAACTGTATGCTGAATTTCCTGAACATCAAAAAAATATTTTAAAAATCAACAGACATAAAAATAGCTTGCTTTTATGAATATGGAAGAAAAACTGCACAAAAGTCTGCATTCAACTACAGCTTATCTATTTTCAAATGCATTATGGCTGCTCTAGGCCACTGTGACTTTTGCTTGAGATCTCCTCAAGCTATACCTGATCCACAGTTCAATGACTTGAAAATTTATATCCACTGCCAAACAAATATCCAAAATCTTCAGTCCAGCCCAGAGCTGGATGAATGCTTCATGTTAGCTTATATAGATTCCAAATATATTTCCAAATATATGTCCTATGAGTCTGTCTTTGCCAAAGATCCTTTCCCAACATCTGCTTAGCTACTAAATTTAGGAAAAGATGTGGGTAGAAGTTACTGAAGCTTAGTACTGGCGAATCAAATCCATGCAGGACTCTGAATGAGACTAGGAACGCTGAATTATACACCTATTTTTGAGATATGCAGTTCAGATATGCATGGACCTGCTCTTTGGTACCACCTTAGGACAGGATGGGATACCTGTGACTTTCCAGATGTTCCTACACTGCCCAATTGTTACTATCTATCCTCATTGGTCATATATTAATTGGTGGGGACACACCCATCAGCACCAACAGGAGTGCACTCCAGAAGCATTCATTGCTATTTTCCAAAGTTTGGAATATGGATTTACAGCTGCTTTTGAAAAAAAAAGTTATCTGATCTCACTGATGGTATTGTTGCAAAATATCACAGACATAAACACTCTAGCATTGAGACTAAACATGTTTTAAATAAAGAAATCCACATATAGTATTATAAAGTAGGTGCCAGGGGATTTCTGTTCTATTATTTTTCACTTTGATACTAGAAACAAACATGGTAACAATCAATCTAAATAGGCATGATCCAGCCAAAATTAAGCACCTTTAGGTTCTACTGATTTAAGGGAGAACAATAAGCACTTAAACTGATTTAGAAGTATATAACTTTAGATGTATATTATCTACATTGCTTTTTTTTTTACTAGAAAACCTGCCCATCAGAGTTTCTAGATAATATTTAGCTAAGTGCAGTAATTAATGTCAAATTTAACATTCAAGGCAACAGGTGAGAAGAACTACATTTAAATTCAAATGTTTCTGAACATAATTATTAAGCAGTTACAAACATTAAGATGAATCTTAGCATTATACAGCACATTGCTACATACCATTTATTATGGATGAAGTGGAAATTAACATATCTGATTATTACAGCAGCAAAAATCTACAACTGTTATGCGCCATGGAATAAGTTCTGAAGCAGCATTTTTAGTTTTAAAGAGAAAAGGCAAAAAAGCCATAAATTATTATATTTTAAGGATTCTTTTGAAGCATCCACTAAATTTCTGTGCTTCACTCTCGACAATATATACCCACACAATCCTGCATTTATACATAGTCTTCGATAATTATGCAGGTAACTGTGAAGTAGGTTTTATGCAGTAGATCTATGCAATTGTGATTAAAGTGCAAAATATTTGGTACAAAGTCTTAATGACTACCATATCTTGTTTCAATGGACACTGGAGAACTGAGACTGGATCCTGCATTGATGGCAATAGTGTTTGATGGAGGTGCAACCTGGAAAAGAAAATATTGTCAGAATCATAGAAAAAAACCTAGGCCTGGATACCATCCATCCACCATTTCAACATGCATCTGTCTTAAAAGCTATCCGTGAGCAACATCTAATTATCAGGATGAGATGTCAACTCGGACCCCATTCAATAAAGAAGTGTATACAGGTTTGATAAAGGGAGCAATGTGATGTGGTCAGCAAAGGCTGAGAAGATTTGGGTTCACATATTAATCAGTCTTGACATTCAGTGGGTGTCTCTGGACAGACATTCTGTTTTACCTAACAGCGCAAATTGGTAGGGCAAAATGAAATGGAAGAAGCATATTTCCAAGATTAAAAAACAGGAGACAAAGATGTTAAAATATGAAAGTACGAAATCAAACAGAATTGAGGAATAAACAGGTTTTAGGATTGAGAAGATAGTAATATATTTGGGTATCACCATGACAATTATGAACTATATGCTGTTTTGAAATAGTTATGTTAAAACTTAAAGAGTGAAATTAAAAAGATATGTTAAAGATGAAACAAAATACAATTGTCATTTCTGAGGAGAATTTCTGTGATTAGGATGAATGTTTATCTGGAATGTTATTTTTATTTTAGTCAATATTTGTCTTGACAACTGATGTATTATTTAAACAATGGAAGAAGAATCTATCTAAATTTGTATGGCAGGGGAAAAACAAATTAAATATAAGGTATTACAAGAGTACAAAGGAAAGAGGAGGATTGGGTTTACTTGACTTGAAATTACATTATATTTTATTTATTTATTAAATTTATATGCCACACACCTCACTGTTGCAATTATATTTCTCTGGCTTGTTGGTCAGTTTGGATGAAAGAATGGATATTGCTGAGAAAAGAAGGCTACTGGAGTTAGAAGGACGTGATCAACTGGTCTGGGGACCACAGAGCCCATCAAGTTGCTCATCTTATTGTAGTTGCTGTGGGGTAGGGGGGGATTATTGTTTTTTGTAGTGGGGTTTTATCCTTGTAAGCTGCTCAGAGTCATGGGCAGAGTCATGGGCAGTGAGTGAGCTCAACTCACTGCCCATGACTCTGGGCAGCTTACAAGGATAAATTGCAAGATATATTGCAAGATTTGCAATAGGATATATATAAATTTTCTTAAATAAAATGAGCTCAGATTTGGGTGACATCAAGATTTGCAATAGGATTAGGCTAAGGTTAATATCGATTTTAAATATAATTATGTCAAGTGTGCCATTTTGAGAATATAGAATAAATCAAACTCAGGTTGTGCATAAAATCTCTTCTGTGGTCTCAATATTTTATAGCATTTTATAGACATCTGACATAATTATTTTTAAAATAAGCAAACATAAATGATTAATTTATCATGATATATTATTTTTTTCAAGAAAATAAAATAAAGAAAATATTTGGTAGCAAAGAGACACTTGCCAATGGTTTCCTTATGTACAATGATCAGAACATTTTAAACTAGAAAAAAGAATTTGTGGTATTGAACAATATAAGTTTCACTTTGAAATATACTACCGTGTTTTCCCGAAAATAAGACCGTCTTATATTTTTTTGAACCCTGAAATAAGCTCTTGGCCTTATTGCCATGAACTCAAAAGCCCGATTGGGCTTATTATCAGGGGATGTCTTATTTTGGGGGAAACAGGGTATGTATAAAAGATGAACATGATGTTGCCAAAATGTATAAACTTTTATTGAAATTTGAAATAGAAGAAATGAAAGAATGTATGATAACATAGGCTAAATTAAGACTAAATCTATCTGAATTCCCCCCTTGATATGGCTGATTGTGAACATTTTTTTTAAACTTTTGTATATTTTCTTAATTGTTGTTTTTAAATTACTGTTTATTATTGATGTTCTTATAAAATTGTTGTACGCCGCCCTGAGTCCCTCGGGAGTAGGGCGGCATAGAAGAACAATAAATAAATAAATAAATAAATAAATAAATTACAATATACAAATGGAGCCATGGGAAAATACATGGTTTGAAAGGATTGAAATTTACATTATTGTTGCAATCTTAAAGGGATTTTTTATAAAATGATGTGTCACTGGTCTATGTCACCAGGGAACTTGTGTATACAAAGGTATTTGTATATATGTTGGAAATGGAAAAGGGACATTTTATCATATTTGATGAACATATAAAAAAGCCACAAAATTTTGGTTGTCTGGAAACCCCTTACATTTTTGGAATGAAACAGGAAAAAATGATATGATTCCTGGCTTTGATTAGAAAAAATAAATAGAAAAAAGTAGCTTTTCTTTTTGTAACTGTAGAATAAGGGGTAGTCTTATAATTCCATTTATATTTGCTGCAAGGAACTCATACACCATTGCTATTTCTTTTTATTTTTTGTGTTTTTTCTTTTTTTCATTTATTTTCTTTATATTAATTCTTGTTAGTTTTCATCTTCTATTCAAAATACTTAATAAAAAATTATATAAAAGAAGAAGCAATATCTCCTTGCTTCTCAAAGAGCATGGGATAATAAAAAGCAAGCAAGCAAGCAAATAAGCTACCTACAGATTGCCTCAGTTTGAAACAATTTTCATGCTAATTAATATTAGCAATAGCACTTAGTCTTATATACCGTTTTACAGTGCTTTTACAGCCCTCTCTAAGCGGTTTTACAGAGTCAGCACATTGCCCCCAACAATCTGGGTCCTCATTTTACCGACCTCAGAAGGATGGAAGGCTGAGTCAACCTTGAGCCTGGTGAGATTTGAATTGCCAAATTCCGGCATCCGGCAGTCAGCAGAAGTAGCCTGCAGTACTGCATTCTAACCACCTTGCCACCGTGGCTCATCAATATTACATTAATTTAAAGATTATGAGTTGGAAGAGAGCTCTTTATGGACACACAAGTACATTTAACTAATTTGGAATTTATCTTCCTGCTATTTAGAAATCTGTTGAAATTCGTTTGTAGTTTCTAGCCCAGCACTTTAGCCACTATTAGCACTCTATGGCTCATTTCAGGCTAAAAATTAGTGGATTTTGTCCACTGTGCAACTATTTTGCTTCTATCATTCTCCAAAATCTTATTTTGATTCAGTTGAAAATGACAGAGATGCCGCTTAGGAAAAAAAAATTAATAGATCCTGCAAGGCTGCAATCAGTGAGTGAAGTGAGGTGTACATTTTGCTTTTTAAAAATATGATTTTTTAATAAAGCATTATCTTAATAGGAAGAGTCTCGTCATATGATGGAAACATTCTGGAGAGATAAATAGCTATAAGCCTTGCCCTCTTTTGACCCATTTGATTAGCAATTAATGAGGGCTTAATTCAATAGAAATAAAACTGCAGCACAAAAGGCCACAGAGTTTGGCTCTGCACCCAAACAAGTTATTAAAAGGAGGAAAATGTTTGACTGACAGGAGAAACAGTTTTTTTGCCTCATTTCTTAAATACTTGGCAGTTAGTGAGAGCACCTGACAGACCTTTTACCTGATTTACTAGAGTAAAGCATTCGCCCAACATCCTTTCTCCTTGCTCTCCATACACAAGGAGAATCAAGGATCCCGCCAGCCTGCTGACATTAAGGGTTTAATTCTCTCACATGCAACAGGCCTTGTTTTAAAAAGCTAAAGTGACATTTTGCAGCCACAGCCTGACATCCTCTTCACAAGAGGCATAAAAATAAATTTGATACCACGGCTTTCTCATCCAAGTTCCTCATATTGTTAGATAGTGCAAAAGTCTAATCAACAGGCTCCTCTTTTTGGGGGAGGGGGGAGTTCTTCAATGAAGAAGAACTGAGGAAAATCTGAAACAACTTCTAAAAATGATTGGATCTAAATAGGTCCACCCTGACATATTCGTTAACCTTAGAGCCCATTCTCTTTCCAATGCACATTCATTTTCAAAATGAATGGACACATGGCCTTAGTTACTCTTCATTTTTCACTATTTATTTACTTGTCTAATCAAACCCGTAGAGGGCCTCACAGCAGTCAAAGAAAAACAAGTGACAATAGAATTACTAAGTAGCAGAACATCACAGCTCATTATAAGAACAACAGAAAACATGCAGGGAGCCAGCTCACATTCCACCCTTCCGAAGGAACTGTTGGAAAACCTTGATCTTCAAAGCTTTACAAAAACACAACAGATTTGGGGTCATACAGCCATCAGAAGGAATGCTGTTCCAGAGAGTGCAAATAGCTACCGAGAAGGCCCTGCAAGATGGCACTGCTTTATTTACCATGAGGACTTGGAGTGAGCAAGCTTTCCAGATCTTATCAGATGGGCAGAAACAATTAAAAGAGGCCACCCCCAAGGTATCCAAACCCCATGAAGTGACAACCAACCCTTTGAATTGCAGCTGGAAGCTAATCGGTCAAAATAATGGTGCAACACAATAGAAGTATGAAACAATTATGTTACACAGGCAAAATGAGATATGACCATAATTACTTCCATCCCTGTGTTTTGGACCAATGCAGTTTCTGAGTAGGCTTTAAGGTAGCCAAATGTAGAGTGCACTGTAAAAATCCAAACAGGTGGTGATTAAGGCCTCCCAGTCCAGAATAGCAATAGCACTTAAGACTTATATACTGCTTCACAGTGCTTTATAGCCCTCTCTTAAGAGTCCTCAACAATCTGGATCCTCATTTTACCGACCTCGGAAGGATGGAAGGTTGAGTCAACCTTGAGCCGGTGAGAATCAAACTGCCAAACTCCTGCAGCTGGCAGTCAGCAGAGGTAGCCTGGAGTACTGTATTGCATTCTAACCACTGCGCCACCACAGCTCAGAATACAAGTTGTAATTGGAGTGCCAAATGAATCTCTGGCCATGGCTGCCAATTGTTTGTTGAATAAGAACCTACAGTCTATGGAAACCCCCCCCCCCAATTTGTACACATGTTCTGCCTGGAGAAATACAATCCCACTGAGAACAGAAGTTGAAAAATGCTTGAAACCAAAGCCATTCAGTCTTGCTACAATTAAACCTAAGCCTGCTCCTCTTCATCCAGGCCTTGACAGCTGCCAGGCACTGGAACTAGACCTTACTTGCACTGCCTCTTTGGCTTGGGATTAAGATGTAAATCTGGGTATCATCTGCATAGTGATAATACCTGAATCTGTGTTAATGTGGATGTTAATGGGAAGATGTAAATGGGAAGATGGTGAGCCCCAAGGAACCCTGCAAGGCCAATGTTTCTGTCCTGTCCCAGACTGACCCTGGAGAAAGAAGGGTCACTATAATTCAGAACTTCCCATCTCTAACCCCTGAAAGTGAAGGGCTCAGAAGGCTACTGTGATCAATGATCCTGAAAGCTGCTATCAGCAATATTGGGCAACTCAGTTCAGAAAATCAACTCCCACCAGAAAACTAGAACTGTGTTTTATTAAGATTTATTAAGCTATAATAACAGAATCTTGCAAATTTGATTCTGCTATCCTTTGTTTCCATCTTATATCCCAGTGAACCAGGGAGCATTCGCCTGTGCCACTTCCAAATAGTATTTTGTTTCCTAGGACTTAAATGGGTGTTTCAGCCCTCTTTGTCTAGGTCAGGGGTCGGCAGCCCATGGCTCCGGAGCCGCATGTGGCTCTTTCGGCCCCCTGCTGTGGCTCCCTCTCCTATCACTGGCTGGCCTCGCCCTCCCCTCCCTCACCTGGCCTGAGAAGGTAAGGGCGATGGCGGGAATGGAGAAGCATCCGGGGCTGATTCTCCAGCGCTGATTGAGGAACATAGTCACCTCTGGTGGAGGCTTCCCTTTGGGCAACCCTCCTCCCCCTCTCGCGACTCCCTGGCTGGCTGTGGCTGGGCCAGGAGGTTGCACATGCATGGGGAGTCTCTCAAGTGAGCACCAAAGCGCAGCAAAGGCGTGCTCGGAGGGCGGGCAGCTGCTCACTTAAGGAGGGTCTTTGGACGCAGCTTCTCTCCTGCCCTAAGGATCTGGCCATTGCCTTGCCATGTCGTCCCGCCCGCAGCTCTTCGGCCGAGCAGGGTGGGTGTAAGCTCCAGCCCAAAGCGGCAGGAAGTGAAGGCTGCCTTCGCTCCGGCGATCCTCCTCCCCTCCTCTTCTCATGCAGGGTGGGGGGGGACAGCAAGGCGATGGATGGATCCTTAGGACAGGAGAGAAGTGGCTCTGTAGCTGCCTTCATGCCACATTTGCGCGTAAGGCAGCTTTCATTTCCTGCCGCTTTGGGCTAGAGCTCACACCCTCCCCGCTCGGCCGAAAAACTGTGGGGAGGGGGGACGGGATGGGACATGGCAAAGCAATGGCTGGATCCTTAGGGCAGGAGAGAAGCCGCGTCCAAAGACCCCCCTTAAGCGAGCAGCCGCCAGCCCTCCGCATGTGCCTTTGCTGTGCTTTGGCTCTCGCTTGAGGAGGGTCTCCCCACCAAAGCCAGACAGGGAGTTGCGAGAGGGGGAGGAGGGTCGCCCGAAGAAAAGCCTCCGCTGAGGGTGGCGATCATTCCTCAGCACACAGAGGAGAGAGAGGGAGAAAGAGAGATGGAGAGAGAGAAAGAGAGAGAGATATCTTTTTCTCATAGAAAAGAAAACATAGAGCCACAAAACCCGGGTAGGCGTAGCCGGGGGGGTGTCATGTGACTCAGTGGGAGTGACATCGAATTGGCCATGCCCACCCAGGTTCTGTGGCTCCGGGTGTTTTGTTTTCTCTGGGAAATGGTCCAAAGGTTGCCGACCCCTGGTCTAGGTAATAGATCTTGTATAGTTCTGTCAAGGTCTTCTACAACTGCTGAGAGATTAAGCAGTAACAGGAGAGTTACACCACCTCTCTCTTCTGGTTCCACCAGAAGTCATCCACAAGCACAATCAGTGATGTCTCAATACTATACCCAATTCCTGTCTGGTAAGAGTTCAGATAATGTATTTCATACAGGGCCCACTATAGTTACAGCCAACAGAAGCAGGCAGCAACAACAATTAAAACCACAATGGTAGACTTTTTTTAACAACACAAAGAACACTGAAAAAAAATATCTTAGAATGGCAAGCTGTGGAAATCACCAAGCTTGCCTGAGAAAGTTGAATTCATCAACTCACTTGAGCTAAATTCTTTGTATATAGATTTTGTCCTTTTAAGAACTAGACCCAAAATATCTATCCATAAAATAATATGCAAAATATTCTGCTGAATATACATGAAAAATATCCAGTATGGTTTTTTTAAAGTACTGATTTTGAAACTTGAAGCCTACAAACTTGAAACCGATGCCACCACCTTTCTGCTTTACCGCCTTGATTTTTAAGAAGATACCGAGTTAACTATCTTCTTCAAAGGCTGAAGAGATTTAAGGAAGATGGAAATGCAGGTATGAAGCCAGTTTATGAAAGACCTTAACTTGGAAAGTACAAATGAGCAAGGGAACTGAAAGAGGGGATGGAAGAAAGGAGAAAGTGACCAGGCAAATAGAGAGGGAAGCGAAGAATACAGAACAACCGGATATCCTATAAAATGGGTTAGTTGATTATTGTTTCCATAACAAAAAAGTAATGAAATATATAGTGTATAGTTAATTATATACTAGGTCTAGTATAGATCATAATCAGAAACAACAATTTTGAACACTGATGTATTTCCTATTGGCATAATTAAAAAAAATCACACATTCACAAGATTCGCTCATCAATAATCATATTCTGATTATTACACTGATTTTGAAAGAAGCACGATAAATCCCCTGCTGTTGATTTAATGCTGTGCGGGAGAAGGGAGGACAGCGACTCACCCGCCTCAATTTGGCAGCAGCCTCTCCAGAGCGGATTGCAGCCAGCAAGCTCTGGTGGATCTGTTCTGGGTCAGGGCGTTGGACTGCTGCAGCAATGCTTCTCTCACAGATAGCGGTGGCTGGATGGTTGAATAAAGGGGGTGCCTGCCTGTTTTGCTCATAGCTTGCATCATTAGTCTTCTGCTGGGTTAAAACATGCCCCAAGTAAGGTTAGCGGAGGGTGTTACCATCATTCTGAGCACATGTTCAAAGAGCTATAGGTTTCTAACTACAAAGCATTGTAACGCCTAGCACATTTATTAAGTTTTCATGGATCCAGAATAATAAATCATTCATTTATTATTATTTGGAGGGGGGGTGTTAAGGTTGCCACAAAATTCAGGTAACACACGATTGCCTAATGTTGGATAAATAACTTCAAATATTCCAGTAAGAAGAGACAGAACTGGGGGTAGGGCAGAGGCAATGCCATCATGGATGTATGTTAAATAAAAGTTTTACCTTGTCTGTCAGGATCTGCTGTGTCTGAATTGTTGGACTCGGTATGGGTGAATTGTCCTTTACTTCGATGCTGGATGCTGATGTGCTAAGGTCAAGAGAAGATTGTTCTTTTAATGGTCGGGTTGTATTGCCGCATGTTTTACTGAAGGACTGTGATCTTTTAACTGCTGATGATACAGCAAGAGCAAAAGATGAAGGTTTAGGAGGAGAATATGGCTGTGGCAAAACAAAAGTCCTCAAAGTTTTCAAATGTAATGGAGAAAGCTGGGATGAAGGAGAATTCAATGGCTGAGACACTTTTACAGGAGAAGTGGCGACTTTTCTTTCTTCTTCATTACATCCGTTTTCAGTAGTTTCCTCAGGTATCTGAGACGGAACAGGAATTGGTTTAGGTAGTGGAGAGCAAGGTTGATCTGGAGATGCTACCTTTTTCTCGACCTCTACAGTCTTAGCTTCATTCTGAATAGGGCCGCTTAGAGAGCCACTTCTTGCAATGGCAGAAGTTACATAATGATCTGTGGTCCTCCTCTGTATTTGCAAATAAAAACTGCTTGGCCTTATCGGGGGGCTCAAAATTTTTGGTTTTTCTTGCACTGCAGGTGGAGAACGTTTGTTTCCTGAATTTAGAATTAAGGGAGGAATCAGATTGTCTTGATTCGGCTTGTGATGTTCTACCTCCTTTTTCTGGCCTTTGGCATTGGAGAAGGAAACTGGGCTATGATCAGCAGCCGGGTATGTTTTAGGTGGCGGATCCCTCCCTACCTCATGTAATGTAAATTCATTCTTAAAATCAGGTTCTGTTTGACACGTTGTTTTTGAGATATTAGCAGTCTCTGTTTGTGTGCCAAATTCTTGGGAATTTTCATTCTTGGGAGATACCGCTGCTTCTTGGTATTCCTTCGCTGTTTCCAAAGACTTGGGAGGTACTATTTTGTAAGTAGTCATTCCAACTTTGGGTATGTAATCTCTGGTAATTTCATTGGAAGGCTTAGGTTTAGGCTTTGAATCTTGTCTGTAAACTGTGTACGTTTTTGTAGGAGAACTAACTGGGCTTCTGACCATTGACTCCGGGAGAACTTGGTTATCATTTACAAATGCATTATCATGGGTGCCATTAGGATTCACGCTGTTTTGGTCTGCTTGTCCTATGGTCTTATTCATCATATTCAGGGCTCCTGAGGAATGTTTTTTCTGTACTGGCTTGTGTACATGAGTTGAATTTTTGTGAGGGCTCAGCACGCTACCCTGATGATTGCTGTTTTCACTTAATGCAGTCTGACCAAAATTATCTTCACATATGGTCTGAATTGCGACATCCTGAGTCTTTATTAGATCTACATTGATCTGATCACATTTTTGATCATTCACCCCATTTAGAGAGGCGTCATCCAGTGTCTCACGCTTGTTACTTTTTCCTATTTCTTCCTTACTGAGTTTGTTAGAAGGTAGAGGATATGTTAGTTCTTTATGACCTTTTTAAAAAGGGAAACATAATTTTGACATTAGCACAGAAACGAAAAATTCTTTGAATCACACATCACTCTTTTTCATTAAAACGGTACTAAGCATAATAATTCCCTTAATATAAATTTCATTTATTATACTGAACTGGCTTAGGACCAGTTTACCTCCGAGACCGCCTTCTTCAACATACCTCCCTAAGACCGATTAGAGCCCACAGAGTTGGTCTGCTGGTGGTCCTGTCAGCCAAACAATGTCGGCTGGTGGGCCCACGAGCAAGGGCCTTCTCTGTGGCAGCACTGGCTCTCTGGAATACACTCCCCCCAGAGATCTGCATTATTCCCACCCTGCCAGCCTTCAGAAAAGCACTAAAAACCTGGCTTTGTCGACAGGCCTGGGGCCAATGATTTTAATATAACATCGAGTACTGTTGGACCCTTGAATAAATTAATTGTATGGGGTTTTTAAATTGTTGTTTTTTAACGTTTTTAATGTTTTTAATAATCATTGCTTTTAATGTTTTTTCCAACATTTATTGTTTGCATGTAGATTTATTATTGTGAGCCGCCCAGAGTCCCTGTGGAGTGGGTGGCATACAAGTGCGAATAATAAATAAATAAATAAACTGCCATTTGTTGGGCTGATTTCACAATCTATGCCTGGCAGACCCAAAATGGCTTCCTAGTACTATAACTAATGCTAGTATTAATACTATATTAGTATAATACTAATACTGATAACTGTATTAGTAATGTATTAACATAGTACTAATACTGGTATGGTAACTGCAGGCAAGTCTTTATGATTGCTGATTTATATGGCTTGAGAACAACCACAAGGAGAATCAGAAGGATTCCTCAGTGCCACTAAGCTTAATTAGCATTCCTAGAATGTTACAGGGAAAATTCCCTTGCATGAACAATTCACAGAAAAAACAGCAGGGATAGTCTCCTGATTTTCAAGACATTACATGAAGGACAAGATCATAATTCTGATAAAGAGAAACTCACCATTATTTGTGTTTGGCTGCAATGTTCCAAGTACAGTACCATTGGGAATGCTAACTCTTTCTTTCAGTATTTCACTATCTTGAGTTCTGTGAAACAAGACAGAAATACTAGGGAGAGGACTATTGACAAACAGATGAAAAAAGCCCCACAAACAAAAGATAATTTGTTTTGACAGAAAAAGAGCCAAAGGCAGAATAGAATACAGGTAGTCCTAAGGTTACGATAATGCTGAATGAGGAGGACTTACAATGGGTCCTTGGAATTCTACCCATTGCAGCATCTCTGCAGTCATGTGATCCTGGTGCTTGGCACCCAGCTTGCAATTATGATGTAGCAATGAGCCATGATCATGTGATTGTGATTTCCAATGTTTCCTGCTGGCTTCCCACAAGTAAAGGTCAATGGGGAAACCAGCAGGAAATCGAAACTCACTGTCACATGAGGTCCTTGCTTAGTGACCCATGTGGTCCTCATTTAATGACAGGTCTGCTGGAATTACTGTCACTAAGCAATACAACCACATGATGCTATGCTTTCTAACTATGTCACTTAACATCACAGTCCCAGTCACAATAGCCCCAGAATTACCCTGTGGTAAGATGGGCAGCCAATAAATTGGATGGGTAAGTGAGTAAGTAAGTAAGTAAGTAAGTAAGTAAGTAAGTAAGTAAGTAAGTAAGTAAGTAAGTAAGTAAGTAAGTAACCAACCAACCCTAGGACTACCTGTAATGATAGTAACAATGAACCATAAAATAATAATATGGTCCATATGCTAAAATGTAGACATAAATTCAGCTTATGACTCAAGAACTAAATAAAACAATGAAAACAAAACAACTGCAAAGATTAATATATTTTATAGCTTAGGTTTTTATGGGTTGGAGTTATTCTAGCTGGCAGGTATACAAGGATATTGAAAAGACAAATATTGCTAGAGAAAATCAAGAAATGAAAAAAGTATGGATTGCAGTAGTTACATTAATCTTTAAATTTAAGTAAAATAAGCATAAATAAGTAGTGCTCATTGAAGCCCAAGCCTTCTGGTATGGATAGGCTAATCTATTATTTATGGTGTGATAAAATTTAATTTTGAGGACACAGGTGACAGAATCAAACTTTTGGAAAGCTTAAATCTGAATCTCCCTTGACCAAATCTTTAGGTAGCAGTTGTGACTATCCATGGCCTGGGAAAAAAGTAAAAATGCCGAGCCCTAAAACCTTGTCCTATCAACTCCTGCAGGTTATCGCTTAAGCACGTTTCTTTTAGGTTCTTAAGAATGTAAACTGCATTAGGTAACTTGGCAGAAACACAGTGTATAAATGTAAAGGTATATAATCTTAAATTTTGTTGAGATTTTAGAAATAAAAGAGAGCAAGTGTTGTAGATACTGGGGACCATAGCCATTTCGTTGCCAGGAGCAGATAAGTTTTATTTTTTTTTTAACTTTTTATGGGTTTGGGTCTCAGCAGGCCACAGGAGATATGATGATGATGATAAAGGAGATACACTTGAGATTTTTGGCATGTTTTAGAACAGGGGTGTCAAACTCGATTTCATTGAGGGCCGCATCAGGGTTGTGTTTGACCTTGGGGGGGGGCGGATGTGTGTGGCCAGCTCGACGTCATTCGTGGCGGGAGCGCCTGTGGTAGCCCGAGTGCTCTGCCAGCAAAAACAGAACTTGAGAGGGCCGCTCCGTTTTCACTGGCAGAGGGTTGCAGGAGGCTGTTGCAGCCAAAAACAGAGCTCCGTTTTTGCTGGCAGAGGTACTGCAGGCTGGTCCTTCGCTGTTTCCAGGGTGGCACCGCGGGCCAGATCTAAGCATCCCATGGGCCGGATCCAGGGTTTGACACCCCTGTTTTAGAAGGAAGGCTGTATTTTGTTATATAGACAGACAGCCCTATGACCATTCATTCATTCATTCATTCATTCATTCAATGACCATTCTAAATACCACTATACTGTACTTTGACTGGTCCTTGGAGCTCCAATCATCTCACTGCAGTCACATGATCACAATCTGGATGCTCAGCAAGCAGTTCCTTGTTACAACCCTGTCGCATCTCCCTTACACTCTTGCACACCTTCTTGCACCCCTCTGCGCCACACCCTCCCTGACTCCTCCTCACAACTTTCACAAACCGCACCAATTCTTACATACCCCCTCGCATCTTTGCACACCCTCCCCAACCCTTCCATGCACCTCTATGCTCTCCACCTGAAAGCAGTTGATCAGGGACTTGCAACTTCCTACCAGCTTCCCACTAATTTTGGTTGAGGAAAGCCAACAAGAAGGTGCCTCGCCTAACCACCATGGGATTTGGTTAACAACTGGAACTGTAGAGATTGCATTGCTAAGTAATGCTTACTGCTAGGCAATGGAAATTCTGGTCACAATTGCTGTCACAAATCAGGGCAAAATAGGTGAATGGAATCCAATGGAGGCTTAAGCATATATTTTAGTGTTTGTATGTTGGGGGGGAAAGTAAAAACAAAAAAAATTATAATGCCATCAAAATCCAGAACTGTTTGCTAGAGAGCCCCCCCCCCCCATGAGCTAGGGAACTGAACCATCAGCTACCAATCTTTGATAAATTCACCAGCCATGACACTTTTTTAAAAAACAGAAGCACAGATTAACCTTTATTTTGCTACATGGGGAATTAGCAGTGCTATAGTAGATAGCACAACTTTTTAGCCCTAGCTTTAGGACTCCCATTCCAACAGTTACAGTAATAGCAATAGCGCTTAGATTTATATACCGCTTCGCAGTGCTTTACAGACCTTTCTAAGCAGTTTACAGAGTCAGCCTATTGCCTCCAACAATCTGGGTCCTCATTTTACCGACCTTGGAAGGATGGAAGGCTGAACTCGCCTTAAGCTGGTCAGGATCGAAGGAATCGAACTCTTGGCAGTGTGAGCAGTTAGCCTGCAATACTGCATTCTAACCACTGCACTACCAAGACTACCTACAGTAATGTGAGATGATGGCACCCAGCTTGGAAGAATTACTCTGTTCCTTACCCTCATACATATATAAAACCATACTAAACTTAGCTTTACTTACTTATCCCCTGCAGTCGTGTTTTCTGTTTTTTCTTCGTTAGACTCCTGTGCATGGTCTCCAATACCAAAAGTCGAATCAGAAGCAGTTTCATATTTCTGGACATCAATTGGAACCTCAGAATCACTGACAGAATCATCATATATTTCTTCCTTCTCATCTATCTCCTTTAGGCTATATTCAGAACCCATATCAGCTGTGCAAAAAACAACAACAACACACACATACACAAAGAGTAATCTTTGGAGAGTTTCAGTATACAATATATATATATTAATTATATATATTAAAGTTTGAATACTTGCTTACTGATGCATTTGTTATGCTGGTAGAGGAGCTTTGTCCTATTATTTAAAACCACTATAAATAAGGTAGGGAGAATGTAATATATGAAACACGTATATATTAATAGAAGATGACTATTTGGCAAATATATTTGAAAATACCATTAAAGCAATGTTGCCTTCTTTAATTAAACACATAAGAGAATAAACCGACAGGAACATAGGGAGCTGCTTTATATAGAATTTAATATATTTAGACATTCTGTGGAAGAAAATAGAAAATTATCTAATAGTATTACCATAATCAGAGGAAAAGTCTCTGCATATCTCAGCTTCCCCTTGGCTTCATTCATAAACTAATATTATCACATGACTTCAGCATAAATGTGCTGTATAATAGTGTTATATTAAGACAAATACAACAATCATCTTCTTTTAACAACCCCATAATCCCTTGCGGGGTGGAGTCTGGGCAACTGAATGGAGCTAGCAGTGTGTTTTAATGGCCAGATGCCCTTCCTGTTGCCAATGTGGAGTTTTGTTCAGCAGATATATTCTCATTGTGCAGAGAGAGAGAAATGTCTGCCTCTACCTAGGATCAAACTCACAGCCTCCTGATTGTGAGGCGAGAGCTCCACCACTAGGCCACCGCACCACTCTCAAGACAAATACAATAATGGCACTTAAAGCATCAAGAAGAGAAAGCAATGAATAAGTAAAAGTAGGACTACAACACTCAAAGCAAGCACATGAAGCTGAACAGAATGGAAGATCATCCTTTCCTCCCCAAAACATATATTAAACGGCTTCATTACTCTCAGAGAGCTCATGTTAAATGAGACTAGTATGTATAATTTAGTAAATTAGTCCCAAAGAGAAAACATGACAGCCACCTACATTTGAGCGACACTTCAGATTCATCTGGAGTATCAGCGTTAACCAAAACTCTACTTTCATCTGCGACTTGCTGGACATTGTTTTGATCATGATTGGTTGGATCAAAGCTGCATGAGGTAACTGCTGCCACTGGGGTCCTGGTTAGATCAACTACATTGCCTAAGAAGCAGGTTAGGAAACAATGTGTGAATTAACTTGATTAACGTGACAATTAAACAAACACGAGAAGGAAAAAAAAGCAGAGGGAACGACGTTAGTTAAATCAAAACGTTTTCAGTCATTTTTGGTAATATTAATAGGCCTGCAGCACTTAGTTAACAGACACAATCTAATTAACCCATTTCTCTACTCAGCACTGAAAAGAATTATGACTCTGATCATCAAGGTATCAGTTCAAAAGAGCCTTACCTTTTTCCCATCTCGTACAAACAGAATTACTACCTTTTCCAAAATATTGTCTACTGAAATTTCATGTGCTTTATTTAAAAACAAAACAAGGGCACTTATTTTTTCCTTTAAAATTATAACTTATTTATAACCACCCAGATGCAAATGTAATCAATCAATCAATGAAATCAATGTGATTAAGCAATTACCAGTTCTTTTTTTTCTAGAACAATTAATTGTACATTAAATTGTGGGACTCTGCACAAAGCCAATGAAGCACTTTTCTGAACCCACATTTCAATGTCCCCTTTTCTCCAAGGCTCACGGTCACAGCCTTCTCCCACCTTCTTTCTTTTGGGGACTGCTGTCAACATGAAGCAAACTGTCTTCTTTGCATGCACACTCATGCCCAGATTAAGTGGAAAAGAACCTCAGAGCTAGCACTGGACCTTTAAGAAATACAGCCATCTTGACTCTCTGAAGAGCAGATTGGAGACAGGGTGAATATTGGTCCCTTTGGAAAGCCCAGGCTATTAAACGGGGAAATAGAATTGTGAATATATTTTAATATGCAGAAATGCAAAAAACAATAAAAAAATATCAAGGACACCTCTGATTTGACTGTGGAGAGAGAAATGGAAAGAGGGAAAGAAAATACAACTCTGCTGAAAACTCAAAGGAGGAAGCCAACAAATTGAGTTGCAGAGATTAGCTGTAGTTGTAGGAGGAGCTGCATCCCAAGCAGTTCCAAGTTACTTTTTTTACCATTTGTAAATAGATTTGCGAGGATGCCACCCGTCCCCTTCCTGTCAAGTTTATTGTTTTATAAGTCTTGGTAGCGATTTGTGTTTAATTTTCCTTTTATATCTCCCTGACCAAGGGTTGCACCCTCTGTTTCACTTCTCTCTCTCTTTAGAGGCTTGCTTTTACTTTTACAATATTTTTAAGCTCTGCAGGATTGTTTAAGATTTGCTTTATGTGAGGAATAGACAGACGTTGACACGTTTCTTTAACAAACTAGTAAACAGTTTATTTAAATACAACTTCTCAGTAATTGTCAAGTGAATTTGTTAAAACCACAAGCAACTATTTAATTCTTTTTCTTTTCTTCCCTTCAGAGGCTCTCTTTGTTTTCCTGACTAAATCTAAGCAAATCCAATTCTCTTTGTTTCTAGGACTATAGATAAGAGCACGTTTCACCATTTATCTCTATCTACAAATTACTCAATATATATATATCAATCAATCTTGTTCCCTGACCCTCGCTCCTGCTTCCCACAGAACTGCCTAAGGCCTATCTTCTCTCCTGTCAACTTCCCTCTTGGACAGTCAAACTCAGGCAGAGATTCTCTATAAATCTTCCCTCTTTGGAAGTCACACACAGAGCTCCTCAGCTCTCCACACTAAGCCTTCCCTCCTGGGATTTACCACATAACAGAGCTTTCTTCACAGCACTTCTCACTAAATCCTTCCCTCATGGAAGTTCACACAAAACAGAGAGCTCCACATCTCTCTCAACCAGGCCTTTTATAGTTCCTGGCCCTGCTATCTATGATCCGATTGGCTGTCTCTTATGATGTCATCTATCCCCCTCCCTTCTGGAGCACTGGGATAAACACCTCCTCCTTTCTACTTACCATACATTTTAAAAGCTGTTTGGCTCTATACTTACTTGCTTAAACAGTCCCTTTTAACAACATTATAACTTTATACAATAACTTACTATTTTACATTCAGTAACTGTATGTGGGCACAAGATTGTTTTTGCTTCAGCAGTTATCACCTTCCTCCACATCACTGTCAACTATTTAAGCCCTTTCCAGCCTTTATAACAGAAACAGTACGTGTGACTGGACCCCTTTCCCTCTATATGTCAGAGCCGTCACTCCTATAGTTGATGGGGATTATGTAGACTATTATTCAATCACATACTCTCTTAACCTAACCCCGTGATGGCGAACCTATGGCACGGGTGCCATAAGTGGCACGCGGAGCCATATCGGTGGGCACGCGAGCTCAGGTCCGGTGTGCATGTGTGCACCAGCCGGCTGATTTTCTGGCCTTCTGGGCCCACTGGGAGTCGGGAAACAGGCTGTTTCCAGCCTCCAGAGGGGGTGGGGAAGGCCATTTTCGCCCTCCCCAGGCTCCTAGAAAGGCTCTGAAGCCTGGGGAGAGCGAAAAATGGGTGTGCCATTGCATGCTGGGAGCAGGGGGTGCATGGAATTATGAGTGTGGGCACGCACACACGTGATCCCCCACATTCCCCCCCCTTTTGGCACGCGAACCAAAAAAGGTTCGCCATCACTGACCTAACCCATTGAAAGACCAGGAACATGGTGTAATGTGAACAAATCACATCCCCTTTCATCTCAAATAAGGTATCAAATTATTATGTGAACATATAAGGCTTCAGTCCCTCCTTTTCAGAGTATTGATCTACATGATATTTCACTGTAGTTGCCTTTCTTGGGTTTTAATAAAAACACCTACTGTAGTATAAATCAGTGGATTTACAGATATTTAAATATTGTCTCTAAATCAATGTGACTGCTTGAAAATAGGGGGGGGGGAGTTTCCTGAATACAGGCTTGCATGTATGTGCCTTGAAGTCAGTGTTTATTCCTGGTGACTGTCTGGACATATCCCTGCCATTTTCTTGATAAGATTTTTTGGAAGTGGTTTTTGGAAGATGATGACTGGAGGCTAAAACATACGAAGAGCTGTTGCAGGAATTGGGTATGTCTAGTTTAATGAAAAGAAGGACCAGGGGTGACCTGATAGCAGTGTTCCAATATCTAAAGGGCTACCACAAAGAGGGGATCAATTTATTCTCCAAAGCACCTAAAGGTAGAACAAGAAGCAATGGATGGAAACTAATAAAGGAGAGAAGCAATCAAGAACAAGGAGAAATTTCCTGACAGTTAGAACAATTAATCAGTGGAGCTGCTTGCCTCCAGAAGTTGTGGTTACTCCAACACTGGAGGGTTTAAAGAAGAGATTGGATAACTATTTTCTGAAATGATATAGGGCAGAGATCCCCAACCCCTGGTCCATGGACCAGAACTGGGTCGCAGCATGCCAGAAACCGGGTCGCACAAACAAGCAAAGCCCCATCAATGGGATGCAGGTAGCATGCGAAACGGTTAGGAGGGGGCACTGGTATAGGGTTTCCTGCTTGAGCAGTGGGTTGGACTAGAAGACCTCCAAGCAGCGGTGAAATGCTCCCGGTTCGCTATTGCCTATCGGTCGTAGGAGAGTCGATCGCGAAGGCAGCACGATGCTCCGCCCACCTGCCGGGACACCGCCATGAGTTCTTTTAACCTCTGCGCATGCACAAAGCGTTCTGTGCATGCGCAGAGGGTAAAAGAACTCAAATGGCGGTGTCCCGGTGGGTGGGCGGAGCATCGTGCTGCCTTCGCGATCGGCTCTCCGACGACCGACAGGCAAGAGCGAACCGGGAGCATTTCACCGCTGCCTCCAAGGTCCATTCTGTTATCAGTCTGGCCCCAAGATAGGCTTAAGGAAGGGAAAAATATTAACATAATTTCATAATGCTTTTTAAAGCCCAATTCAAGTAAATGAAAATGAAAGCCATTGTTTTGGGTTAATTTAGAATAATATAATAACAACGGTAGAAAAGAGAATAATAAACGGTCAAGAAGAGTTTTATGGCAATACTGGCAGATGTAGCTGGGTTTGTTGTTTTTTGTTTTGCTAAATGTTGCATTAAAAATACCTGTTGGAGATTGCGCTTTTGAGTATTTTCCTTTGTCAATGCTGTCTGAATGAATTGATTCTGCAGATTCTGATCCTGAAAAATAGATAGGCAAAAATAGACATTTTGGAAATACTTCCTCTTCCTGGCAAAACTGCAACAATACCCAAATATCTTTTAATCAAAGGTAAACTGCTATACAATTGTCAGGCTATTATTGTTCTTGTGATACTATTTTTCTGGCAACAAAACAGTCAGCCACAGGTAGTCCAACTGTTGGCACAGCAGTTCATTTAGTGACTGAATAGTCACTAAATAAACTGTTGTGTCAACAGTTAGACTACCTGTAGATTGCACAAAGCCTGTGCCTGACTGCTTTGTTGCCAGAAAAATAGTATCACACGAACAATAATAATTGCAAAGTTACATCGGCACTGAAAAAAGTGACTTATGACTGTTTTTCACACTAACAACCGTTGCAGCATCCCCATGGTCAGGTGATCACAATATAGACACATGGCAACTGACTCATATTTATGACAGTGGCAGTGTCCCGGGATCATGTGATCCCCTTTTGTGACATTCTGACAAGCATAGTCAATGGAGAAGAAGCCAGATTTCACTTAACAACCCTTGTTACTAACTTAACAACTGCAGCAATTCACTTAACAACTGTGGCAAGGAAAGTTGTAAAATGGGGCAAAACTCACTGAACAAATGTCTCACTTAGTAACAGAAATTTTGGGCTCAATTGTGGTCATGAGTCAATCGAGTAATAAGTAATAACTTCCCATCAAATTTCAATGGTAAGAATAATACAACAGGCGCCAGTGGTGAAATCCAAATTTTTTTACTACTGGTTCTGTGGGCGTGGCTTGGTGGGCGTGGTGTGGCTTGGTGAGCGTGGCTTGGTGGGCATGGCAGGGGAGGGATACTGCAAAATCTCCATTCCCTCCCCACTCCAGGGAAAGGATATTGCAAAATCCCCATTCCCTCCCCACTCCAGGGGAAGGATACTGCAAAATCTCCATTCCCACCACACTCCTGGGGGAAGGATATTGCAAAATCTCCATTCCCACCCCACTCTGGGGCCAGCCAGAGGTGGTATTTGCCGGTTCTCTGAACTACTCAAAATTTCCGCTACTGATTCTCCAGAATCTGTCAGAACCTGCTGGATTTCACCCCTGAAGGCCTCTGCTTAGATCTGCACATATACTACACTCATCTCTTCCAATATTAGAACCTGATGAAGTTCAAAACCAGCTAAAGATTTGACCACATTGATTTCACATTTGGGAGTATAAAGTAGCAATAATTCAATGAGCCAACTCTGACTATAAGTTAAAGAAAGCAACTGCTCTAAAGTCATTACCTTCCATGAGGAGCAAAACTGCTTCAGGTTTTGGGTACAGAATTGTGAAATACTATGTTTACCTGTGTCAATGCTAGGGTCACTTTGGCCTTGCAGTTTTCTGGAAGGTGGAGAAGGAGCTTTGCGCTTTGCCCGCTTTAAAGAAGAATTAACTGAAGAAGTGCCACTGAGATGGAGAGAACCCGATCTCTCTATTCCCATTCCTGAGAGTCCCTGGGGAAAAGATCAGAGCAGAAATGAAACGAACACAGAAACATTCAAGAATATAGCCAGACAGTAATCATTCACTGTTAAATTAACGGTTGCTGGAATTGGGTATGTCTAGTTTAATGAAAAGAAGGACTAGTGGTGACATGATAGCAGTGTTCCGATATATCAGAGGCTGCCACAAAGAAGAGGGAGTCAAGCTAGTCTTCAAAGCACCTGAGGGCAGGACAAGAAGCAATGGGTGGAAACTAAAGAAGGAGAGAAGCAACTTAGAACTATGGAAAAATTTCCTGACAGTTAGAACAATTAATCAGTGGAACAGCTTGCCTCCAGACGATGTGAATGCTCCAACACTGGAAG
The DNA here is from genome assembly GCA_023053685.1 of Diadophis punctatus similis. Classification (NCBI taxonomy): domain Eukaryota; kingdom Metazoa; phylum Chordata; class Lepidosauria; order Squamata; family Dipsadidae; genus Diadophis; species Diadophis punctatus. The sequence goes on along the minus strand of JALIGW010000001.1, from coordinate 189,154,833 downwards.
TTTTTAAGAAGATGTTGGACAACCATTTGTCTGAAGTAGTGTAGGGTTTCCTGCCTGAGCAGGGGGTTGGACTAGATGGCCTGCAAGGTCCCTTCCAACTCTGCTAATCTGTTAATCTGTTAGAAGACCTCCAAGGTCCCTTCCAACTTTGTTATTCTATTCTATTTTAAATGCAAAAATCTCTTTCAACATAATCAAGATATAAATTCAGCAGCACTAATATCTCCATAAAAGATGTATGTATTTGTTCCTTCCTGAATCAATTGATTATTTCAGCCAACTATTTCAGCCAACTAAGCATTAATTTGGAGTTATGAAAATATGGACATATTTTCCCCACATATATAATTAAATAATTAAATTTTAATAATACATTTAAGTGACTGTAACTTAATCCAAGTGATTTGTAGACACCAACATCTATCTGGGATCATAAACCTTCACAATCCAGACCCAATGGAAAAATTACTAGCGTTTGCTGTAAGAAAACGGAAAAAAAATGGCAACCTATATTTTATTCATCCTAGATTCTATTCTACCAAGCTATATTTAGCTGAGGGAAAAATCTACTTGCATGTTGTTCAGAAAAAAAGTAAACCTTTAAATGTTACAAGTGAGTTAAAGCTTTAAAATCTATCTGCCCGTGCAGACCTCGCTCATTATTTAACAGTGAAGTGGCAGCACTTAGCAGACCTTGGATGATCTTGAAAAAGCTTGTTTAGTACTCAGATGGGAAAGCACCAGGAAATCCCAGGGTTTGTAGGTTAGCCCAGAAAGTCAAAAAAGCATTTTAGAAGCCAACAGGGGCAAATGACTTCTATACCGTTACCAAGGAAACAATACCGACATGCCTGTATCACCACCAGATGTTGACTTAAGGGAGACTTCATCTTCAAATTTCTAATTAGTGACTTCCTAAGCTAAGCAATGTTAAATGTTAAAACTGAATAACTAGTTAACTGTATAACACACACACACAATTTCTTGTCCTCAGTGTCACGCAACAATTTCATATTGTTATGACACCAAGAAGATGGAGCTCCAGCAAACGTCTTCATCAGTTTAAAAAAAAACATAAATAATCTCATGCATTTAGAAAAGTAGCACATCAGCAAGCATCCCCTCTTCCAAGTCCTACAGGCAATTCAAAATTACCTCTGGTTGTTCTTTGTGATACTCGGGGGAAAAAGCTGTGTGTAGTTCTGAAACCACCTGAAACTTTCAATATCTTAAAAGTAGCCTTTCAGATGTACTGGATTATAGCTCCCCAAATGTCTGCCAAAGTGTCTGAGAATTCTGGTGAGTGTAGTCCATCACATCTGAAGGGCTATGGCTGGAAAAAGCTGACACAGAACATTTAATTTAATTTAATTTAATTTAATTTAATTTAATTTAATTTAATTTAATTTAATTTAATTTAATTTAATTTAATTTAATTTAATTTAATTTAATTTAATTAATTTAATTTAATTTAATTTAATTTAATTTAATTTAATTTAATTTAATTTAATTTAATTTAATTTAATTTAATTTTTTAATTTAATTTAATTTAATTTAATTTAATAGATTTGTATGCCGCCCAACTCCCGAGGGACTCTGGGCGGCTCACAACATTTTAGGTTGCACATCTCATTTACTTCTCAAATGATGAGAAAATTCAAAGAAGATAATCAAATTCTTATATTTTCCATTTAAAACCAAGAAAGCAGACTATAATAAGTGAAACTTATACTTTTTAGCTGGCTTTTCTTGCCATTGTTTGATATTACCACTTTAGCGTGGATAAATGCTTTGCTTTATCAAAACTGAGCAAACTGTTCAGCTGGGACAATGGTGCTTCAGTTTAGTCTAGTACTAAGATAATATAACAAGTCACTTTGTATTCTCCTTTTAAGTTACATCTCGGCAGTGGCTGTATGAGACAGAGCACAGCCTCAAAACTGTCTGAAAAACAGAAGACAAAGACACAGGGGTCAGATAATCAATCCACTGAATTTTATTAGTCCCCCCACTCTAATTAACAAGGAAGAATGCTGAACTTTCAGGTGTAAGAGATGATTTAGCTAGAGAAATATCTCAAGGAAGTCCCTAGCATTGAAAGAGAACTTCTACATTTTACAAATATGTATACAGTTAAAAAAATGTAATGCGAGAAGCATGAACCAAGAAACGAAGCACTGCAGATTGCAAGTTTTAGGGCAGGAGAACTTGGATGAATAGTAATGGGCAACTTTAAACCAGATGTTTCTATGTAATTTTCACGATATGAAACCATGTCCTAGACAAGATTTACCACTGGATTTACAAAAGAGAGCTTCTAAAGCCTAGAAGAAATCTCCTGAGATGAGAGAAAGAAAGTTTGAAAGAAGATTCAATCCTATCGCAGCGACTTGAGGAATTAAACATAAGACTGTCAGAAGTAAAAGAAAGGAATATAAAGTTGCTTGTTTGACCAAGATTAAAATATGAAATCTTTCTATACATTCTGTAAACCCTTGATGGAATTTAAACATTTTTTTTCCTTTCTGATTTCAATTTGTATTATCTTTTTACTATTATTAAACTCTTCAACAAAAAGTATTTTAAAAAAGGACATGCAATTCTATGAGGGAATAGAACGGCCTAATACTTGAGGTATACGTGTTCCACTATATCTCAATTAACAATAATTATATCTAACGATATTAGTGGCTATTCCGTTAGTATCAATGTTATAGAATGTACAATGTTGCACTGAACATGAAATGGAGACAGGCATAGAAGAATGTTTTGGCAAATTATAAAGTGTTTTTAAATGAAACATCTAACAAAAATGTAATAGTACCAGTAAATTAGAGAACTAAAGCTGGAATTAGTTAAACAGGATAAGGCCAATAAGGTAGGAGATACTGTAAGTTAGTAAAGTTTTAGGAAGAGAATTTTTTGATTATTGCAACATCTGCTGCAAGGAATATAAATACAAATACAAACATTGGACATCAATGGATAAGCTACACTGGAATTAAATTAACTAAATAACAACAACAACAAGTACTACTACTACTACTACTACTACTACTACTACTACTACTACTACTACTACTACTACTATTATTATTATTATTATTATTATTATTATTATTATTATTATTATTATTATTATTATTATTATTATCATTGTACATATATACACAGTACACCCATACAACAAAATTCATATAACGCTTCAAGACCTGTCCCAACACACATAGCAATCCCCACCCACCACGAATTCCCCACCCTGAACCACTCAAACATCCATACAACAGACAAAGTAATACTATCCAACAGCTCACTGATGGTGACCCTTCAATTCATTATTAAGTGCAATTAGAGCTCTAGGATAAAAACTATTCAGAAAGTGTGTGGTCCTAGTTTTGATTGTTCTGTATCTTCTTTTGATTGTTCTGTATCTTCTAATAGGAAATAGAAAACAGAAAAAGTGTAATCCAATAAGCCAGGCCAATTCCAGGTGTACATTGTGGAAGAGACCATGAATCGTTGACATCATATATTTTGGAAAGTAGGTTAAAGTAGGGAGAGTAGCAAGATTTGATCTGCAAAACATTCAATCGGAATGTGAGATCAATCTATGGAAAGGACTCAGTGACCACAAAAGAGCAGCTGAGGAGCTAAAGGAAGGGATAAGAGACATTGTGAAAACCAAAAGAGAAAAACTATTGTAAGCATTTCACAGAATAAAAATTTCAAGTGGCTTTCAGAACAAAAGGTTTATGATTTTATTTCCCACTACAATGGGAAATTATCATTCTGAATCTGGCCTACCAGCATCCCTTATCTCAGTGATGGCGAACCTTTTTTCCCTCGGGTGCCAAAATAGTGCGTGCACGCGCTATCGCACACTCGTGCGTGCCCACACCCATAATTCAAAGCCCCCCACTTGCCCCACCCTCCTGTGCATGCGTGCGTGACCCCCCCACTCCCCCATTTCCCGACTTCCAGTGGGCCCATTTTTTGCCCTCCCCAGGCTCCAGAGGCTTTCTTGGAGCTTGGGGAGGGCAAAAACGCTCCCCCCTGCCACCCCGGAGGCCAAAATTGTCCTCCCAGAGCCTCCGCGTGAGCCAAAAATCAGCTGGCGTGCATGCACATGCGTGCTGGAGCTGAGCTAGGGCAACGGCTCGCGTGCCGGCAGATATGGCTCCGCGTGCCACCTGTGGCACCCGTGCCATAGGTTCGCCATCACTGCCTTATCTGAAAGCAGTGGTTAAGTAGGAGGGGCTTGACGTCCCTCACAGGCTGCTAATAGTGTGGGCCAGTGGATGACTGCAGCTTCCAGTAGCTAGTAGTGACGTAAAGAGGGATAAGAAGCTTGCATACTATGATGGAAAGCAGATCGGGGTGGGTGGGTGGGAGGGAATGAACAATTTATTGTGGAGAAATATACAGAGAAACAACTGCAAAGTTGGAGAGAAGTGTAAGGGATTTTGTAAATGATGGAAAGGAGAGCAATGGAAGTCAGAGTGCAGAAATATATGCATGAAAATGAAAGAGTGGGAACTTGAAGGACCACAAAATAGAAGAAAGGGGAGATGTGGACCAATTAACCAATTGGAATGGCAGAAACAGATATAAAGATGATGAATGAAAAAAGTACGGCCTATTGAGAGGATTTTGGATTAAGAGATGAGGTTGAAGGCTTGACCCCGTGTCTGGAGGCTGTGAGTGACTGGGTCGAGCAAAACAAACTGATAATGTAAGATGGAGCTGCTATGGGTACAAATATTATCTGGTTCTACGAATGCTTCATCTATTATTCTAAAGCTGGTGTATTTCCCAGGACACAACTTTACCAGGAGTTTGCCAAAGTACAAACCAGACTAAGACATCTGGACAGGCATAAATTTAGGCTTGCTTTACACAGCTGCTTACAGATTCTTAACTGCCATAACCAGCTTACTTTGATATTATTTGGAGAATGCACTGAAATGACCATGACTTTTCCCAAAGGAAGACTTTTTTTAGTTAAAAGTTACAGATTTCCAAACCTCTGTTAAACAGCGCACTCTTGTGGTTAAGGCTTTATAAAAAATTGAAATAACTATTATACTTTAGGGGAACAAAAATACTATTCACTGATTGCACTTATGTTCCATTCATCTACTGGGCCTGGTTTTCCTTTTCTTCTTTCACTTTCTCTTCATCTGTATAAGCATGCTCATATATTCTAGGATATTAGAAAAATGCCTTTTATTGTAGATTCAAAGTGTTAGCTTTGATTTTTAATTGGAATTCACAACTGACAATCTATGCTTTACTAAGAAATTACTAACGGCATTAATTTCCCCCCTCAAACTATGCTGGAATAAATTCAGCATGTATGGGATTTATATAGATAGATTTGACCTGGCAGCCTCTTTTATAACTTCATTAAATGCTTTATTATAGAAACAGGCAAGGTTATTAAGATAAAAACATTAGTTTTAAACATCCCAAGTTCTCCCAGTAAATAAAATTTGATTTTCTTAAGGATCGGACATGTTTCTAATAATGCGATGGTTTGAACTGCTTGGGAAACCTTTTCCCAGTAATGTATTGTAACTATATTTTTCATAAAGGGATGAGGAAGACAATCTGGAAAAGACAAATTTTCAAATCTTTCTTCATTTTATACTTAAACTATACTTTTTTCACATTTAATGAAAATACAGAAACTATCTGTTTGATTGGGAAAGCTGAATTCAAACTGCAATTTGATATTGCTTCAAAATACAATTTTTAACAACCAATGCAACTAGCTACATTTATGATTACTGAACTGTTTTGATCGTATTAAGCTTTTCCAGCATTTAATATTAATATTTAACTTCCATCTACAAATTAAAGGTTAATATCTAAAGCCACTGCTTTAGAAGTCTGATAATAAATGCTAGTTTGAGTGAAGGATTCTATAAATAATGAATTCCTCCTTAAGCACAGTCCACATATTTCATTTGAAAGTATAAGAATATAGACTTTGATTTGGAAGTTTTATTCAAGGATTCTAACAGGAGCAAAGTTTTAGCATGTTCCTCCATGTCTTACTACCATAAATGTAAAAAAAACCTTGAAACACAGGGTTACGTCACAAACTCATACAATATATTTCTTATGATCTACCCTGTCTATGTGTCTGATATACTGTATTTATCATCATCATCATCATCATCATCATCATCATCATCATCATCATCATCATCATCATTTTAGCCATTGTCTATCCACTGCAGGATGAAGGCCTTTTCTGCATGTTTCCAACCAATATGGTCCTGAGTTTTCTTTTGCTAATTAGGCCCAAAGTACTTGCTGATGTCGTTGATCCATTATGCTCAGTGTGAAATCTGAACATAAAGAAGTAATTTTGTGGCCATGGTTGATTTCAGAAGCATCATCTAAATTTGGCTCGAGTCAACTGTCACAATTTAATTGGAAGGTATGATGGTGATTATTCTCATTAAATTATTCAGACATTATTTTAAAATTATTCCCAGAGAGAAATAAAGAGCAAGCGGTTAATGACCAACCTTATCAGTTTCATCCACACTACTGGATTTCAGCATACAGATCTTAGGTTTATCCTGGCTTTGAGCAAGATCCTGGGGCACACTTTGAGAAGCAGGCATCGGAGGCAAAGGCGCTCGGCGCTTTTTGGGCATTTCAGAGGGCAGAGTGTTTGAGTCGTACTGTTTTGAAATTGAACTGGATCTCACAGCAAAGGTCGGTCTTGGCTTGTTCATGAGTGGTGTTGCAGGAGCACTGGCCGTCTTATTGAGATTGGGTTGGAGATAGGGAAAAAATGATTAGATTTTCAACCATCCAACTTCTTTAAACCAAGAATTATTCACATTTATTACAAGGCCACATTCAAATGTAGCATAAACAGGGTCACGCACGGCCCTTCCAAGCTCAGTTTTCACTGGCAGAGCGCTCGGGCCGCCACAGGCGCCCCGACAACGAGTGACGTTGAGCTGGCCACACCCACCCTGGCCATGCCCACCCAGCATCCTGAGGACAAACACAACCCTGATGCGGCCCTCAATGAAATAGAGTTTGATATCCAAACAATGGCTGGAAGAAATATTGAAAATAAAATTGGACCTCAAACCAGAACTCTTTTTATTAGGGATAACATTAGATAAATATGACAAAAACATAATATACTTAATGCTACATATATTGACTGCCACAAGGTTAACTTTTGCTCAAAATTGGAAAAAACAAAACATACCCACAGAAGAAGAAATTTTACGTAAAATATTAACATGTGCTGAAATGGATAGGTTAACGTCAGAAATGAAGGGAAAAGATGAAACAGAATACATTGAAACCTGGAACAAATTATATCATTGGTGGGGAGAAAGGAGAACCAAGATAAAAAATTAAAATGGTGGAGATGAAAAGAAAAACTATAACTCATTCTTTGCAATTTAAGATAAATAACGATGTATAAATTAGCGGAATGTAAATATGTATACTAGATTACGATTCGTCATGTACTTGTTCTTTACGTTTATTGTATGTTTTCTCTCTTTGTTTTTTTATCTGTTTTATAAATAAAAAACTTTTTAATAATAAAAAAAAGAAATAGAGTTTGATATCCCGGTCTACAGGGAAACTAGCTAGTTATTTACAAGACACAAATATAATGTCCATCTATTCTTATTTATTTATAATTTAAATTTTTACCTACTAACAATTTCCACTGCTTCCATTTGTCAACAATTTTGTTCTATTCTGGTTCTGCAATGTTTTGCAAATATTCTCATTCCTAAGCTCAGAGAATCCATTACATTGAGGAGGAAGAGTAAGACAGGAACCACAGGCGGTCTTATTTATAGGCAAGGGGGAGATGTGACAATATTAATATTTGCACAATGGTAAAATCTAAAAAACCAGCTCAAAAATTGGGTCTTCGGAGCTTGGATGGAATAGTTTCCTTAGGTTGCAATCTTTGGATAACATGGAAGAGCTGGGACTGATATTGTGAGGATGCACGCACGGATGTTACGTTTGTAAGAGAATAATTCCTAGAAGCAAAGAAATAGGGATACTCCATGACTTTTGATCAGGAAAGATCAGGAAATATGGACCATTTGCTGTGTGAGAGAAACTGAAAGAAGTTATAGGGCTAAAAAATAACCACTCCAGTTAACTTTAGCAGGACAAACCATCCAGGCCACCTCAAAATGACCTGCTCAAGCTTACCTTCTACCTTACCATAATTATAAACATTTATATGTTTGTTACCTGTTGTCGTTTCTTTTTGCTCCGTTGAAAAATGCCAAAGAATCCTTTACTTTCTCTCTCCTTCAAATTCTCTGAATTTTGTGCGTTCTGAAAAGAGTCTTTAAAAAAAGTATCTTCGTGTCACAACTTCTAGCTTCTATTCATATTTTCTTCACTGTGCCTCTCTTTTCTATTGTATAATAGATCTTTGAAAATCAGTACGATGTTCAGTAGTATCAATGGGAAACTATTTTACAATATACTGTAGATAATAAATCTTGAACAGGACATTTAATCTGACACATTTTCTGCTGTTTTAGATTCAAACTATTTTATCTGTATCAAAGCAAGATGTAATCTACATATCTTTTTCTGATTAATATATAAAATAAAAGCCGCTTAAAACTCAAAGTTGATTCTTTCTATGCATAATTCTCAAATAATTGTCCTTAGCAAGATTTATTGCAAATAAATGAATGGCGTTATATGAATCCAAGCAACTGAATTAGTTTGCTTTAAAATCAATGCATCAGAGCAGAGGTTTTTTTATTTTTCTTCTAATAGCCTTCCTGTGAACAGTGGTGGGCATTTTCACTGAAAAACAGAAAAATGTGCAACTACCTGTTTACCTAACAGTCTCCTCAATTTTCAGTAGTCTGGGAAGTAACTATTATACCTATACTGTATCATAATTCCTTCTAAAAGCTAATCAGCTTCTAAAGGCTGAATGCTGGATATTTTTTTATTAGTGGGATTTTTTAAATAATAGGAATAATTAAAAAAAATTGAATAAGTCAGTCCAGGCTCTTTGCAACCAAGAGGCAACTGGTAATGAATAAATGATTTAGCACAGTAAAAATTACTTCCCATTGCAAATGGGGCTAGATGGATACCGGTAACACTGTCCAAAGTTGACAAACAGGCATTCTGCATTCACTCGAAAGGAAGCTGACTCTAATGAAAGCTATCCCAACAAAGAAAACACAAAAGTCTATAGCCATGATGGCAAACCTATGGCACACGTGCCAGATGTGGCATGCAGAGCCCTCTCTCTGGGCATGCACGCCATCGCCCCAGCCCAGCTCCAATCGTGTTTCTCCATCGCGTTTCACTCAATCAATTCCAACTTCTCGCGAAAGAAAAAGTTCTCGCTAAGTTGGAATTGATTGAGTGAACTTTTTCACTCGCATGCTTCACAATAGGGGAGACAGGGTCCCGTCCTCCTCCTGAAGCCCATTACGATGTGGAGCCACAATGCGACCCATGGCCCCCACTCCGCAAGATCCACCACCATCGTTCTCTCCCACCCCTCTGCTGCGGCGCCCTGTCGCGGCAGAGGGATGAAAGAGCTGTTGCCCAGTTGCGGCGGTGGCGGTGGGCAGAGCCTAAATGCAGGAGCGAAGCGCCCCTGCACTTGCCTTTCTGCAGCAACAGCATTCCGCCTTCATCACGGTACATTTGCTATTGCCGCCAGCAAAGAGGGCTGGGAGAGAACGACGGGGGTGGATCTTGCGGAGTGGGGGCCATCCCCCAAGCCTGGCCTTCCTCCTCCCTCGTCGGCAGGGCCAAGAGAAAGAAGGGGACGGCATGGGGAAGCGCTCCCCTCCCCCGGCCACATAACTGTTTATGTGTGTGAATTGTGAAAAATATTGCGAATGCAAGAATATAATTTGGGTTTTGCTGCCATCTAAAAGGGGTCTGGAGTTTGATTCAAATCACTGATCTAGAAGCTTATTATACAGATCTTGAAAACAGCTATGTATTTGTTATGGAGAATCTGTGGTCAAGCCACATAAATTCAGGAGTACTAAACATTAGCCAATTGGTCATAATTAGAAAACAATCTTCCCCATCAAAAAATCCTTCTTCAACGAACATTTTAGAAAATTTACTAATTAAAATGGCAATACTTCCTTCATGTTTAGAGTTGTTACCTACATGAATTCACCCAATCTTCCTGTAAACGCTACCGGTAGATTATTTCTGGGTAAAATATGAGTCTCCTCAAAAAACAAGCAATTCCAGTTCCCATGTCTTTAAAACTTGCAACACTCGATTATCCTTAGCTGGAACCCTCATCTTTTAATATTACATGATTCAAAGGAGACTCCACTGTTATTAATATTTTAAAAAGTAAAAATATTATGTCACATCCGTCCATGTCCTACTTAGGTTCTACTGGGAAATGGGAAAAAGTGGGGAAAGGGAGGGGGATGAAGGGGATTGCTATAAAAATAACTTTCAGGGAATCATATTGGGGAAAGGCAGAGAAGTCTACTAAGATATTGACCTTTATACTCAAAGAAATTAAAGAACATAATATTACACTAGTTTAGAAAATATATACAGATTTCAGATCTACTAACCAACAATTTCTATAGATCCAATTCCCTTCATCAATACTATTTGAGGTTTATTTTTATTTGGCTATATTCCTAGAATTTGGACAGTATCAAAGCATCAAGCATCATGCTCCATTTGCAACAATGGAATACAGTACTGATACATACCATCTGTCAACATTTGAATTAGGATTTGTTTTTCCCACAAAGGAGGTTTTTGAGAAAACAAATCTTAATCTTCAGAGTAATAAATAATAGGTTTTCCAGATACCTGTTTACTCTTCTCTTTCATTTTTAATCATTATGATTAGCATTGATTTTATACAAATACATGCTATTTATTACACTTTTTCACATTTATTAATTTGGATGAGATTGGTCAAAATTTAATCACTGAGTTTCTCCAAAAACGATATGTACTAAGAGTGGAAAGTCATATATTTTTTTCTTTCTCCGCCAATCCTTATGCCACTTCTCAAGTAACTCCAAAGAAAGAATTGGGCACAATTACTCTATTGTTGTTCAACAGTTATCTGATCATTGAAGATTAATCCTATATTAGATATACTACACATAATCAATGTTATCAAATACAAACCAGTGTTATCCCATTTAGATAAATGGTAATTAGTATTGTGGATTCTAACATCATTGAACAAGAATAGTTGTGAATCTCAGTGTTTTATTGTTTGTATCTCTAAGTTCAAGATGACTCACCTTGTAATGAAGACAAGGTGTATTCAGTAGTTGGCGTGGCTAGAGAGACAAAAAGAAATGCAAATTTAATTGTATTTAAAATGCTCCTTTACAAAATTTCAACAGAACATCTAAAGGCTACACAGTAAGATGTAAATATATATATTTGATCTATCTAGAAAGAAAGGCCATATTGTAAATTAGTGGACAATACAACTGGTGCACTATAAGCATATAGTGCATATAGTTCCAGAATCATATATATGAAAGCCGACTGGGTGACTTTGGGCCAGTCATTCTCTTCCAGCCCAACCCACCTCACAGGGTGGCTGTTGTGGGGAAAACAGGAGGAAGAAGGTCTGTTGGAAATGTTCACCACCTTGAGAAATTTGTAAAAATAAAAACAGGATAGAAATAAATGAATAAAGTATTGCTTAAAACACTCATGGAAGCCTTTGTAAACAAAAGAGTATTTTCTTAAGAGTCTCACATACCAAATTTCCTCCAATATATGCCTTAAAAACAACCAAGAGGAATAGATTGGGCTGATATAGTATGATATAGTGGCCTAAAATCATCCACTGAGTTTGTCTATGGAGATTCTCAGTCATCCAGGTCATGGTTGTCCCAAAGCTGCTTTTTCAGGAGGCAACTGGACTTTCTGGTTTTTCTTTGAAGACGTTTCGCTTCTCATCCAAGAAGCTTCTTCAGCTCTGACTGGATAGTGGGGAATGGAAGGATTTATACATATACATATACATATTCTAACATCATTGTTAGAATATGCGCATGCGGAACGCTTTGGGCATGCGCAGAGGGCAAAAGAACGCAATTGGCAGCATCCATGCGGGTGGGGAAAGCGCCCGGGGAAAGCTCCCGTTCCGCGAACGGGAGCAGAGTCTTCGGCTCTGCGCCGAACTCAGCGATTAACCGCACCGGCAATCAGAGGTAGGATCCCACCTCTGATACATATACATATACATATACATATAAATATACGTATACGTATACGTATACGTATACGTATACGTATACATATACATACATACACACACACACACACACACACACACACACACACACACACAAACACACACACACACAATCACAAATGCTTCCATTCCCCATGCCTCTTGAAAAAGCATCTTTGGGACATCCACTGAGTTTCTTTGGCTGAGGATAGAGTTGAATCTTGTTTCTCCTAAGTCCTATTCCAATACTATAACCATTACACTATGTTGAGATACTCCTATTTTATGGCTTATCTGACACCATTTGCACTGGTTTCCTATGCCTTTTATGGTCAGCAATCTCAGGGAAGAGATTGTACCTGAAAGCTGAAAAGGGGGAAACTTTGAACATGAGAGTTAGTAAAAAGTGGTAATAGAAAAATTGTCTGATTTGGATTCCAGAATTAGCAAATGTGAACTATGAAATATTAGAAAGTTATTTTATCTAAAATATTATGAAGATAATCTAGCAATATAGATGGAAAATGAACTTAATAAATTATTTATACTATTTTTTTTAAAAATCAACCATGTATTGTCTTTTATTTTAGATCAAAAATAAGAATGCAGAAATAGAATTATATCCCCAAAAAGTGTAATATATTTACTGCATTTCTTTCAGCAAGCAGCTCTGAAAACAGACAAGCCATAAGTCTTACCTCTGCTGACATCCATTGCATATAATTCTCTGAGTCCAAGGTCATTAAGGGATTTTGTCAGGTCAAGTGTCTCTCGAGATTCATAGGTCTTTAGTAAAACAGTGTGTAAAGGATCAAAATCACATTTGCTGCTGATAAGATGCACAATTTCTTGAAGTGGTGCATGAGGACTAACTCGGACAACAGTCTTCTGTGTCTTCTTGTAATTCACCACAACTCTCACAGTTTGCTAAAACAATATAATTTTTTTAAAAAGTTCAACACACCGTGCACTATAGCTCTACAGAGTCCATTAATACAAAACATGTTTGCAATACTTAACATAAGAAAAATATCATAGAATAGTAATTCATTCCCATATTTCTTCAACTCTTCTAAGAATATAAGAAAATTTCATTACACTTCACAGTTCCCTATAAGATACGAAGCTAGGCCTCCCTCATTCACACATACTATCCTAAAACTGTTAATATTTTTCCCCTCAGGAAAAGGAGAAACAATAGTAAGTATGACATCAAGAACAATTTGCTCTTATTAAAAGGGAAGGCCTGCCAGGATCAATTTTTAGGATATTATGGAGAAGTTGCAAACAAACAGAAGCAACATCCATTTGCTCTAAGTAAGAAAGATCCAAATCAAATAATTGCAACCTGATTAGGTGAATCTAAAATATGGATCAGCAATGAATCTTTGTATGTGTCAAATGACATAATTTCTAATTTTGTTAGGTGTCTTGATTATCTGCTTGAGAAGTATAAACTTTACAAATAAGTAATACATTAGTGGTCAAAGTATTTTTTTTAATTGCATATTAAAATATTCCTGTTATTCTTGTAATATTTTACAAGTGCATCTCAAAAATTTGCACAAGGATACAACATCTCACAAGATTAAAGCATTCTTATTTCAAATGTCATGAAATTTCAGTTCATCTGAATTAAAAAGTAATAATTTTGTGGAACTACAAATGCTGACTACGCAGTATCACAAGTACCTTGGTATTTTTAGTTGACATATGGCCTAAAGCAGGGTATTACTGCTTTCTAATCTAAGATATAAGATATATATCTTTTGCCCTCTGCTTGCGCAGAGGGCAAAAGAACGCAAATGGCGGCGTCCCAGCATCCCGGGAAAGCGGGCGGGGGAAGCGCACCGGTAGGAACCCACTACTGTATATATATATACTGGTATACACACACGTGTGTGTGTGTGTGTGTGTGTGTGTGTGTGTGTGTGTGTGTGTGTGTGTGTGTGTCTCACAAAGCAATAGCCATAATTATAATTCAGAGACAATTTAATGAACAATTTTGAAGCTACCGCCACAGTCTTTAGAAAAAAAATTCACTTAAGAGTTAAATACATGAAAAATATATGAAGTAGAGGAATGATAATAGTAAGACTTTACTGACTCTCTCACCTCTGGGATGATAGGAATAGGCTTTTTCTTATCCATTTGTTTTGGCTTTAAAATCACTTGGTCAACTTCAAGCATCCCAATAGGTGTATTAGGTTTGAATTTGATTGGTTTCTTCTCAGGTGACATCAGATCAATAGTGTGGCTTGCAGGATTTAAATGGTATTGTGCACAAAGGTATACCAATAAGTCCATCATTGGTTTGCTAAAATTAAAAAATGATCGAATATTATATGGAAATATTAAATACACCACATCTTTTATCTCAGGCAAGATTATAGATCAGAATATAGATAGCAATTCAATCTTTTCATTTTTCCAGGAGCACAGTATATTCCTGCAGCACTGAAGTTATATTCAGCTAAGAACCCCGCATAATTGTTCTTTGGGGCTCAGCTAGGATCTTACTCCCCTTTTACTCTTCTGGATAGGGCAATCCAAATTCCTAAGAGCATATTTCAGGTAGCGCACTGTGTCACAAATGCAGTAGTTTAGTTTAGTTTAGTTTAATTAAATTTATATACCGCCCTTCTCCAGGGGACTCAGGGTGGTGAACAGCCAAGTAAAAACACAATATAAACATTAAAATATATATTCATTTAAAAGAAAATATTCGATGTGGCCCTGATTTAATACAATTAAAATTTGGTAAAATCTTAAAAACCCCAAAAACTTTTTCACGCCAGCCCGGCTTGATAAAAATAATATGTCTTGAGGGAGGCAGGTCTAGCCAAAATAGAGACAGGAGCATGGATTTACATTTTTGCACATTGATTAAAACTATTCTTTTTCCCTACAGCTTTGAGTTATCTCCTATAGAACACAATTTCATTTTTTTAAAATTTTATTGATTTTCAACATTTTTCTTTAAAATAACAATTTCCATATTTCCTAAAGCAGTGATGGCGAACCTATGGCACGCGTGCCACAGGTGGCACACGGAGCCATATCTGCCGGCACGTGAGCCGTTGCCCTAGCTCAGCTCCAGCACACATGTGTGCACCAGCCAGCTGATTTTCAGCTCATGTGGAGGCTCTGGGAGGGCGTTTTCGGCTTCTGGAAGGCCTCCAGGGGGCAGGAGAGGGAAGCCTCTGGAGCCTGGGGAGGGCGAAAAACTGACCTACCCAAAGTGTGGAAATGGAGGAGCGGGGGGGGGGATTGTGCGCACATGCATGGGGTGCAGGGCAGCATTGAACTATGGGTGTGGGCACTCAAGCGTGTGCAATAGGCATGCGCGCACGCTTTCGGCACCCGAGGGAAAAAAGGTTCGCCATCACTGTCCTAAAGTATTTCTACAATCATACACAATGTTTTCATTTTCACATATTCCTTATTAGTTACAGATTCTATATCACTTATCTTAATTACACATATAATTTAATTTACATATTTACATTTTACAGTCTATAATTTCACTTTTTCTTTTCTTCCCTTCTTAATTTAATCCATTTGTACCATTTTTCCCAGATATTGTAGTAATCCGAATCACTTTGGCCCCTTAAGTGCATTGTTAGTCTTTCCATTTCTGCACACTCATAGATTTTTTTAACTATTACATTTTCCGGAGGTATTTCTGTATTCTTCCAAAATTGTGCGAAGGTTATCCTAGCTGCAGTTGTGATATGGAGGACTAAGTACTTGATATCTTTCTGGTAATCTTTTTTAAATATGCCGAGGAGAAATAATTCTGGAGTGAATTCTAATATCTCATTGAATATTTCTGATAACCATTTATGAATTATGTTCCAAAAATTTTTTTGTTTCTTAGAACACAATTTCAAATCAGTATGGTTCATGACCATCTCACAAAAACTCCAGTAACTTGATTTCTCCAGGGAAGTGCTTCTAATGAGGGGGTAAGAGTGTGCATTTAGAGTACTTAAGCAATGTACAGTGGCACCTCGAGATACGAGTGCCCTAACATACGAGATATTTGAGATACGAGCTGTCGAGCGAGCGAAGTTTTGCTTTGAAATACGAGCAACATTTGAGATACGAGGAACGGCCGGCTGCACACGACCCACTCATTTTCCGCAACATTCTGAAAGGGAGGAAACCTTCAGCCAGATTTGAATATAGATTTAGGTTTTAAAACCCTGTCGCAGGGAACACGGCTCTATCAAAGAGAATTTCCCCCCTTTAGCTTAGCCATCGTGGCGTCCGTAGGGCTCTCCGGGGGGGGGGAGGCAGAGAGAAAGGAAAGGAAGGAAGGAAAGGGAAAAAGAATGGACCTGAAAGGAAGAGAAAGGGGAGAAGAGAGGGGGGGAACTTTGGGTGTGATTCCTACAGGAATCAGAATCAACTTTGATTATTATTTTTTGGAGGAATGGCCATTCACACCACCGGGGATTTTGCAGCTGAAAGAAAAGTTGCAGATTTCTCGAGGATCGGTGGTGTGTTTTTTTTCCCTCCTCCTCCTCCACAGAAACGTGAGATTTTTGGGGGGATGGGGGACGGGAAAGGATGCATCTGGATCCCCCCCCCAGCGTGTTTCTAATTCCACCCCCTGGTCGTGAAGTAAGTGACTTTGCCATTCTCCGTCCCCGCCAGCTGTTTAAAAGACCAGCTCCTTTCTCTCTCTCTCTCTCCTTTCTCTACCTTGCCTTCCACTCACCCATCCTCTTTTTCTCCCTGCGGACATCCCCCCCCAGTTCTTTTCCACACTCTTCCAAATTACCTTAACGGGTTCTTCTCCCCCCTTGGGAAGGAGGGAGTTTCCTCGACTTCGTAAGCTGCTCTGAGTCTGCGATAAACTGGAAGTGGGGGGGAACCTTCCTCCCCACTAGAAAATAGGGATTGTCAGTGAAATATGCACTTCTTCCCCGCTGGCCCCCATTCACTCCTCTCCGGAGCACGTTCACAACAGTTTTTCCGTGCTCCCCTTATTTCAGAATGGGGACTTGCCACCTTCCTTCCACCAACTCGGCAACTTTGCGCAGTCAAACGGCTTAACTTTCGGCAATGGGAAGTTGGTGCCACCTTCCTTGAAGTTGAGGTGCCGACCCTCGTTTCTTTCTTTGGAAGGCTGGCAAGGAGCTGGAGGAAGGCGAGGAGTTACCAGAAAGGGGGGGCAACCGATCTGCCTTCCCCCCCCCCGCCTAGCCGAGAGCGCGCTTGGACTTGCGTGGGTTTCCTAGAGTGAGCGGGAGGAAAACACTCTCTCTCTCTCTCTCTCTCTCACACACACACACACAGAGAGAGAGAGAGAGAGAGAGAGAGAGAGAGAGAGAGAGAGAGAGAGAGAGAGAGAGAGAGAGAGAGAGAGAGAGAGAGAGAGAGAGAGAGAGAGAGAGAGAGAGAGAGAGACCCCTAGCAGCCAGCCAGCCAGCCCAGCCCGCCAGCCTGGGGGCTGGAACGGATTAATGGCATTTCAATTAATTCCAATGGGGAAAATTGCTTTGAGATACGAGCAAATTAACATACGAGCAAGGTTACGGAACTAATTAAACTCGTATCTCGAGGTATCACTGTATTAAAAATCTGGAAATCCAACAAGGTCGGGCTGCTGTTCCCAAGAATGTTTATTTGAGCAGTCAAGCTCTCCCCTTTAAAGCAGCAAGATACTTATATCAAATAACCGTTCCAAAAATCCAAAGGGCATTAATCCTTAAGGGCACTGCAATGACCTTCCCATGGAAATTTTAGAGGGCCAATACAAAAAAATACCATATGAGCTGAGATTGTGTCCCTGTGGACAAGGGGCCATTGAAACTGTAGCTCACATCCTGCTGTACTGCATCTTCTATAAGGACTCACAGACTCAATTTATAACAACTTACCTAATAAAACATCCAGGAAATATCGATCTTTTTTTATGTGCAACTACTGTTATCAGATCAACATGAAACAGTTTCTCTGAATGTGATCAAATTCTGCTATGCTGTATGTAAAATTAGGCAAACTTTAATGCCCACTGTTAATCCACCACCAATCACAATATATTATTCTTTTATTTTTACTTTTTACTATTATTGTTTTAATCCTTTTACTGTGTGTTGAGATGTTCTGTGACCATAATAAAGATTGATTGATTTCACTACACTGTGACAGCATTAGTGTGAAGATATAAGTACGTGCATCATTCTAGCAGCACTGCCATTTGCTGTGGAAGCCACTGCATAATAGTGGCTGCCTTGACTACAAAGAATTATTTTTTCATGCATGAAGCTTCTTACATTCCTAAACCTTTGAAGCATTTGAAATAAATTGATTGTTCATAAAGGATTGTTCATAAAGGAATTCCTGCAATGCAATCCCCACCCACATTAACAATGCTTAGAATTACTACACTTTTTCTTTCTCAGAAAGGTAACTAGCGTTATTTTGGATTGGGGTTGATGTCATCTGTGGTTTAAACTCTTCTATCAGAACCTTTATAAGAGATTAGTCATTCTTTTCCTTTTAATCCGTTCAGGTGTTTGTTTTATCAAAGTGGTTATTTATTTCCAACAGCTGGGTACTTGCTGACAAAAGCCAGCTGCCTACATTGATATCAGAAGTATCTGAACACCTGGGCAAGAAAAGAAAAGAACTTTTGTAGAAATGTCAGTGACTATTTTTTTAAAAAGAAAAGAACAAGTTTACATTAAAAAGTTGAGTTCAATTTTCTATATACAATATTGACATTCCGTACAGAGGTTTTTCACCATAATCTGCACCTTTAAAGTAGTGTTTGGCTTGGTTCTGATAACAAATAGAAGAGATGATGTGAAATCAATTCCCTACCTCCTAATAAAAGCTTTCTCCCACAATGATAGCCTTACTTTTTTTAAAAAAAATCTAATTAATTTGGCTTTGCATCCAACTAATTGTAAACAGAACTAGTATTCCTGACTATTTTACTTACAAAATAAGCATTCATTAGCAACTTTTTTGGAATCTACAGAAAAGCAAAGAATGTGAACAAATTAAAGGATTTCCCGAGAAAAATAGCTTCAAGAAGGCAGGAAAGAGATAATTCATTGAGTGATGAGGAATATTTTTTGAAATTTACAAATCTAATTTTTAATACTGAAAAACTGGCTACCTATAATTTTTTATCTATCTAAAGCAATCAACACATGCAGATTTGTACTGCTCAAAACAACACTCTAGAACAGTGATGGCGAACCAATGGCATGCGTGCCACAGGTGGCATGCGGAGCCATATTTGAGGGCACGCAAGGCGTTGCCCTATGTCAGCTCCAGCGCACATGCGCATGCTGGCCAGGTGATTTTCGGCCTTCTTTTTGGCCATTTTTCACCGTTCCCAGGGTTCAGGAAAGCCTCCTAAGCCTGGGGATGGTGAAAAAACGGCCCAACAGCCCAACCGGAAGTTCGTTTCCAAACTTCCGTTTGGCCCGTTTGGCCATTTTTCACTCTCCCCAGGCTTCAGAAGGCTTTCCTGATCCCTGGAGAGAGCGAAAAACAGTCCAACGGGCCTACCGGAAGTCTGGAGGCTTCAGTGAGGCCTGTGCGCATGAGCAGGGGGGGGGGCAGCGGGGGATTATGCGCATGCAGGGGGTAGCACACATGCACAGGGGGAGGGCATTGCATTATGGGTGTGGGCACAAGCGCACATGCTATCTCGCATGCGTGCACCCTTTTGGCACCCGAGAAAAAAAAGGTTCGCCATCACTGCTCTAGAACATTCTCTAGCTCTTGTCACAGTGAATTCTCCCAGTTCCAAACAAGAATTGAGCCACCAATAAGAAAAGGTGAAGAGACAGTATGAGCATGGTGAAAAGGGCAAATAATCATTTAAAGAACGAATACTGTACATGGTTTTCTCTGTATTGTATGTCAGATAATTTGGTTTTTTCTGTGAACTCACCATCTTTGATGTGTGAGTAATAAAGAATCCACAAAAAAATGTGAATGGTAGGTTATCTTGGTTGTTTTGATCCTTCAACTATAGAAACTATTTAATAGGAATGAAAGACGATATCTGACAGAATCAAAGCAAGGATCAACAAACCCAAGGAACTAGTATGGAAGGACTCACATCTCAACACATCAAGAAGGCATCTACAGCAACAGCAGAGGCTCTGAGGCTGAGAAAATATTCCACCTGATTTGCTCAGATACAGCTGCAGCATGAAAGGAATGTGGCAACTATCTACTCAATCTTTGGTTAAAGATATACTGCAAGAAACTGAATCCATTATTTCTCCTGTGAAAGAAGATACTTTGTGTGGACAGAAGCTAAACTTATTTCAGTTTATGTAAGAACCAAAGGTCAAAAAGAAATGCTGGTGTGTAAAAATAATGCTCGTAATTTTTTCTTTCTTTCGGATGCCAAATTTAGAAGGGAGAGCATCGAACTCAATGGCATTCCCCTCAGCATATATCCAGCAATCTGAATGTAACTGTTTTACACGTTTCTCTAAAGTGAGTCAGTGTGCCTCCAAACACAAGGCTGTGAACATGAAAAGGGAGAGGATGATAAGAATAGCCAAAAACAGTTTAGACTTGATCTCAACATCTCTAGGGGGGTAAAAGAACAGTTCTTGAAAGAATGAAAAGATCAGACAGATCTAACGGTTTAGGACGAACAGTAAGGCTGAAAGCACTGCTTAGAACTGGATCTGTGGTTCCTATAACGGTGCCTAGAAAAGGAGGAATGCTGATTAATTGATGGCACAGAGTAGTGTTGCTCTCTACTGTATTCACTCTCCAATACGGTTTCAAGGTTCACTAATAGACCAGAAGCAGGACTTTTCAATGCCAATATCTTAACAGCAATCAATATTTTGAACACCATGATTTGCTCCTTGGAGAGATAGCATGGTAGTCTTCAACACTCAAAAATTGTGTATATGCCATGCATCTCATATCTCATATATCAGTGATGGCGAACCTATGGCACGGGTGCCACTGGTGGCACGCGGAGCCATATCTGCTGGCACGCGAGCCGTTGCCCTAGCTCAGCTACAGAGCACATGTGTGTGCATACCAGCTGATTTTTGGCTCGCGCGGAGGCTCTGGGAGGATGATTTTGGCCTCCGGAGGGCCTCCAGGGTGGCGGGGGGAGCGTTTTTTGCCCTCCCCAAGCTCCAAGAAAGCCTCTGGAGCCTGGGGAGGGCAAAAAATGGGCCTACTGGGCCCACTGGAAGTCAGGAAATGGGGGAGTGGGGGGATCACGCACGCATGCACAGGGGGGTGGGGCAAGTGGGGAGCTTTGAATTATGGGTGTGGGCACGCACGAGTGTGCAATAGCGCGTGCGCGCACTATTTTGGCACCCGAGGGAAAAAAGGTTCGCCATCACTGTCATATATTATCCAAAGCCATTCTAGTTTCTAATCCTCCTTATCACTAGAAACAATCAGCATTCCAGTGCAAACTTGAACTTTGACAAGTGGCCATCACTACTGAATATCACTTTGTATTAATGTTAAGAGAGAGTCATTTCAAAAGACTGAAGGTTGATTTATATCTATTCGAAAATATTGAACCTGTGCAGTAATTGTTCGCATAAAGGATACTGATGGTTTCTAGTGATATCTTCATAATGAGAAAAGGGAAAGTGGTCTACTACCAGTCAATCAGATGGAGACAAAAAATGAGTCAGATTCTGAATACAGATACAGTCATCTAGAACTTAAGAAATGAACCAGTCCATCCATGCAACCTAAAGATACACAGCTATGATTACAATAATCAAGGATGGGTAAGAAATGGCAATGAAAAGATTAAAAGTATCTAATTCTGAAGAGAAAAGGAGACCAGAAAGTGATGTAACTATAGCAGACTGGTGTAAAACTAAGCTCTGCGCTGGTATATTCAAGGAGTAGTCTGTACTAGAGAGGCTGAAACAGTATATGTCAGGAGGATCAAAGGAGCTGGTCCCAAAACCACTGAAGGAGCTTTTATCAGTAATGAAGATTCTTTATGCACATAAGAGAGCTTCTCTAGATCTTGAGATTATATAAAAAGTAGAGCTGCTTGATTGGGGTTTATGAGGCAAAGGAAATCTTACGATGCTAAACCCCAAGAGTCCCACAATAGTCCGAAGACCTGAATCCTGGATGATAATAAGAATCTTACAAGGTTGGAAGATTAGATGCCAATAAGATGATTTCTATGGAAAGCCTGGCTGAAACCAACATTGGTCCCATTTCTCAATGACGTTCAAAGCTGGCATATCTCACAAGATAAACTTTGAAGAGAGACAAAAATGGAACAACTTCAACATCCTTCCTCAGAAATTTCAACACCTTCATCGCTGCCTAAAGTTAAGTATATAGATATTTTGCCCAACTGGAAATAAACTTTGTTCTTAATCTATTTTGCTCATTTTCTATTGAAGGTATTTGATGTAATGAAATTCTGTTTAAACTATTATAACCATCCTGAATACAGAAGATGGCACTTTTTAGCCAAATAAGTTGATATTAAATAAGTTGACTCTAAATACTGTAGAGTTGGAGTTGGTTAGTATCTGGATGGAAGAGTATTAGGAAACCCTTCAGTTGCCAATTAACCTGGAAAATTTTAGAATCTGTGAAGGTGACAATCACAAATATCTTCCATATCACTGACAAAAAACTTGTCAGGAGTGAAGCGTAATGTGAAAGATTTCCATCTTGGCATTAGTACTGAAAGTCTCAGAATCTGTGAGATGGGCAGTCATGTAAATCATTTAAATTAATAAATTATACACAAACACATGCCCTTCTGAAAATCCAGTTTTTATCCACAAAACAGCTTCAAAATTTTGTTCAACATACCTGCCGTTAATATTAGTAGTCTTGATCACCTCTCCAGGAAGAATCACAGACAGCTGAATGTCTCTGTCAATCGCATTTTCTTTTTGGTCCATCGTGCAGTTAGCCAGTTCTAGATCATTAAATGATGAGCAATCAGTAACTTTAGTTTCAGGTGGAGGAAGGGGAGCTTTTGACTTGGCTTTCCGCCTATAATAAAACAAAAATTTGAAAAACAAAATTAGACAAAGTAAATTCAATGGGAAATATAGAATTTCTCAGTATTGGGAAACAAGACATTAGTTGGATACTATAAGTTCCTCTGTCCCCAATGGATTTTTAAATTTAAAAGAAACTATATAATCCCTAAACACAGAAAGGAAAACAAGTACATAATCAGTAAACTTTACCAAAGCATAGAGTAAGCTCTCTATCAAAATGCATTATCAAACAAACAAGACAAAGTGGTCAAATTTAGATGGTGTCCAAATATCATAAGCAAACATCCTAAAAAGTTTTTTACTTGATTATGCAGCGCAATCATCGGTTCCCCACCCCCATATCTGGTATTATGTTTAACTAAATGCTCTCATTTCTGAATCTCTCAATCATACATTTTTAAATTATGCGATGAAAATAATTAATGGTTTAAGTAATTTGCTGCTGTTGTAGTTTACTTAATAAAGCATTCTTGCTTTATTAACATTTTGCCACCTACGTTTAAATTTCATTTGAATGTGTTTATCCAAACATTGCTGCACCACTTTTTGAGGTACAAAAGCATTTTTTTTGCAACTCCTGGAATTCTCTCTGCCTGCCATTGCCAAAATTAATGCATAGCTTGATTTCCCACTATTAGACCTGAAATACACAGCAATTCTAGTGTAAGCCTTGTAGATAGAGAGAAGTAGAATGCCACAGGCTTAATAGGGGATTGGAAATATAAAATATCCTGCTTTATATTTTCTTCTTGGCTGGTGTTCTGCAAAAAGCCCCTTCACTCTTCTACAATCACCACCTAAGCCAGTGATGACGAACCTTTTCGGCACCGAGTGCCCAACTGTGTGTGCGCGCGCACATGCGTGTATGTGGCCAAACCGCATGTTTGCATGCACACCGGAGCCCCGGAAACTCAAAGACCAGCTGGCCATTGTGCATGCACGCGCCGGCCACCTGATCTTCTGGTTTCCAGCACGCATCTTCACACATGCCGGAGCACTGGAAACCCGAACACCAGGTGGCCGGCTCGCGCATGCACACCGGCCAGCTGGTCTTCGGGTTTCTGGGGCTCTGGCACGCACGAAGATCGGCTGGCATGCACATGCCAGAAACCAGAAGAGCAGCTGGCAACAGCGTGTGTGCCTACAGAGAGGGCTCTACGTGCCACCTCTGGCATGCGTGAAATAGGTTCGCCATCACGGACCTAAGCCATGGATCACAATGCACCTTCTGATGCCTCATGACTGATAAGTTTATATATAAGCTGGACACATCTCCGCCTCTTCCCCTGATAATTCCCACCTATGTATCTTATATCCTTCCTAACAAGAAAAAAGGAGGCAATTGTTGCCACTCTGTCTGTAAAAAAGAACAGAAAAAGAGCACTGTTGGATATGATCCAAAGCCAATCTACTCCATCATTTTATTCTCACAATGGCAGATACGGAACCTATAAACTTACAAGTGAGGCACTAGTACAATGCCACACATTCATAAATGTTTCCTAGTAATGGATTATCAGGAACATAATATCACTAGGATAAACAATAAATACCTGTGGTGACTACGGTAATAGCCATTGACAGTCTTATGTTCCGTGAATTGGTTTAATCCCCATATAAAGTGGTCAAATAAACAGCCATTGCTATATTTTAGAGAAGCAAATTCCACACTAAGATATAACTATGCCATAGTGAAATACTTCCCTCTCCCATCTTTCTGTCTTCCCTCTCCCATCAGTGAATGTTATTGCTTGATCCTGGGTTCTACTGTGTTTCCCTGAAAATACGACCTACCCCGAAAGTAAGTCCTAGCTTGATTTTTACACATGCGCCCAATATAAGCCCTGTCCCCAAAATAAGCCCTAATTAAGACCCTGCCCACTCCAGGGTGCACAGATAAAAATTAAGCTAGGGTGGGGATGGGGGTGGGGGGGGTGGAGCCGCCCTATTACTTACCTTCAGACAGTTGCAGCCAGGCCTCGCAAACCTCCATCCATTTCTTCTGCTGCAGCCAGAAGGGCTTTCCTGAAGGCCTCTGTAGCCAATAACAGAGCTCCGGATCGATCCAGAGCTCTGTTATCAGCTGCAGAGGCCTTCTGGAAAGCCTTGCCGGCCGCAGAAGTAGTTCCTGAAGGCCTCTGACAGCGAAAAGGAGGCCAGGAGCGACATGCACAAATGAGGTGAGTCAGTGGACGACATCCCCCCCCCCAAAAAAAAACCCTGATGCCTTTTTTGCTGGTAAAAAAAAAGACAGGGTCTTATTTTGGGGGAAACATGGTAGCATCCAACTACATCATGTGTATTTTACAAGTACTATCATTATCCTGTCCCCCCCCCCATAGCTTAATCAGCAGGTTATTAATGTGAATAAATACTTTGCTTTTGAACATCAGAGCCTGCCTTATTGATTTCATTTCTGTTGCCATTCATTACTTAAAATTTCATTTGATGAGGGTGATGAGGTTTCCCATGTTAATCCCTAAAAAGAACAAAAGCTCCAGATTCAGGAATACTTTCTTATAAGCTGCACTGCTAACTTTAGTGTTTTTCTTTCTACATTTTGTTTCCCATGTATAGTAATACACCAGCCTAAATATTGTAGAAACCCTTTTCAAGAATGCTTGGGAAGGGTTTTAGACAGAAGGAAAGGGTAGTGACAGCTATTTAAAAAAAGGCCTACTATGGTGTTCCCTCCCTCTCTTCCAAAAGTAGTGCATTGTAATTATCAGCTACACCACAAAAAACTGCAAAATTGTTTTTTTAATGCTTTGGCTGAATATTTGGGGGGAAATGCAATTTCTTTGTTCTTTCATTAGACGTTTCTAAAAAATGCTAAATATGTAAATACTTGTACAAACATCCCTGAACCCTACTATAGTAGAGGAAGTGCTACAAGGAAATATACGCATAAAGTTAAAACTGCACAATCAAAGACTTTGCAATGCCTAAAGGGGATTTAAATCTGGAATGTAACAGCACTTATAATTTCTTCAAAAAAAAAATAAGTGGTTCCTGGAATTAATGAGCTTTATTACAGGACATGGCCTATTACAAATTGTGAGAAAACTGCTTTCATAAAAGTATTTTTTGCTGAGACAACCATGACAAGAATGGATTGCTCCTGGTCATGGGGGGGGGGGGCTTCAATAGATTTCTTTGCAAATGTTAACATGTCAGACATATTAAAACTACCACAATTGAGTTGAATTCACTACTAGTAGCAAGAGTAATATGAACGTATCGCTAGTTAAATCACTTAAATAATCTCAATTATCTGGTCCCAGTAATTTAATCTGCAAGTGAAGCAGGAACTTTTGTAGAATACACACAATTCCCATTCTGCACCGGTGTTTACTTGGACCTCAAGTCTACCGTATTTTTCGGACTATAAGACGCACTGGAGTATAATACTGCCGATAATATTAAATCTACTAAAAAAATAATTACACCTACAGAGTTTAAAAAAGGGTATTAGGATGCTTTAGAATAGAATATCTACATTCTCCAGAACAACCTTCATTAAATAATTCTAATCTTCATTAAATAATTTACAGTAATATAGTTCACTTACTTACATTTTTATACTATCACACTCTGGCAAGACTCTCAGTAGTTAACAGCACATATTAAAATAAGCAAATATGTAATAAATCTAGTAAAACAAATCTGCAATATGAAATAAATGTTGTTCATCCCCCTTCTAGCAACTATCTATGTAGTTAAAGCCCTACAAAACAGCTCAGTTTTCATCTCCTTCCTGAATGTCAAGAGACTGGATACCATTTGGAGTCATAACCAAGGAGTACTGGCTCCTACTTCTCCAAACCTCAAGTACTCAGGTGGGATCTTCACTTCCATGTGGGATGTCCACGCTGCATGCATAGGTTTATTTGAAGCAGGTTCACCTACTGTCATCCAAGAACCAAGCCATCTAGGTCTTTATAGGTCAGAACCATGCACAGAGAATTTTGTACATATTTACATATTACTTTAAAAAAAATAACCAAGAGCCACAGTAGCGCAGTGGTTAGAATGCAGTACTGCAGGATACTTCTGCTGACTGCAATTTGGCACATCGAATCTCATCAGGCTCAAGGTTGACTCAGCCTTCCATCTTTCCGAGGTGGATAAAATGAGGACCCAGATTGTTGGGGACAATATGCTGACTCTGTAAATCGCTTAGAGAGGGCTGTAAAAGCACTGTGAAGTGGTATGTAAGCCTAAGTGCTATTGCTAGAGATCTGTTCCACAATAAATATTTTTGCGTTTGCTTTTTGTTTTTAACTTGTTGAACAGTAAGGCTCTAGGATACTTTTGCAATCTCATTTAGGCTTATAATAACACAGAGATGTGGCTGCAATCAATAAACTTGAATTTTGGCAAAGATTATATGAGGCTTGGTCAATATTATTAGGAATACCAAGGATAATTTTATCACTACTTGAAACTTTACATTTGTGTAAGGCAGTAGATTTCTGTAACATTTTTGAATAAGAAGAGGATGAGAGATCACCAAATTGTGCTCTGAACATCTACTCCTTGCAAGGAGACTGGAACAGCAGTCATCCTGTTGGTCTGAGCACCAGGAGACAATTCTCAACCCCCAGCAGAGCTTTTAAGGATACTGGTGTTCCACCATCTCCTTTTTTTAATCACCTTTAGATTTACAATTGTTTTACTGTTAAATGAGATCTTCCAAGCAACAGATATGAAAAACTACCTAGTGAGTAATATTTCATCCCAAAATAGAAGAAAAGTTAAATAGCAATTTTAAAAAACTTAATATCAAACAAATGGCAAAAAGCTGAATAAGAATGCAATTTAAGAAAGTTTTAAACAGATTAAGGGATCAGAAAAAATTGGCAAATTAGGACTTTAGCTAAGATTTCTGAAAAATTGAGTAAACAAAACAATATTTATGTGGGAAGACAAATTATTTTGTCAACCAGGAAACAGATTATTGTCTGAAAGGGAAAACAAAGCATCAGTGAAACCTGAGACTTCATAAATATAGAAATTGGCCACTAGAGGGACTAAAGTTCTAGGCAGGAAGAAAAAAAGTGAAAGTGTAAGTAAAATCAAGAAAAATGACAAACAAAACACAGTATGATACTTGAGACATTTCAAAAGATTGGGAGAGAAGCTTATAACCAATCTGAGAGCAATTACTTCTATACCAGTAAATGAATTAAAGCTGTGACAGACAAAAATACAGAAGAATTTATGTAGAAACAGGATGAACTGAGGATACAAATCCTAGTTCACAAAAAATATTGGAAAATAAAGAAATTGAGGGTTATAAAAAGAGATGACAGGGTGGAAACACAAATGACAAATGAATAGGATATATGTCCCCAAATGAAAAAGGATATATTTTTGGATTTTCAAAAGAAGGTTTCTAAAACCTTGAAAAAAATCTTTGAGATGGAAGAAAAATAGTCTGCATGGAGATTCAATCTTAAAATAACAACTTGATGAACTAAAGGTTAAGATTGTTAGAAAAAATAATGGAATATAAAGTTAGCTTGCTTGGTCAGGGCTAAAATATGGAACATCTTTATAAAATTCTGGAAACATTTTATGACTTTTTGAGGATATTTGGACCAAAATGACAATAATTTTTGGATTTGCAAATTGACAGGGTAGGTATGGGAAGAGGTGAGGTATGTATATAACCTCATTGTGGGTAGGGAACTATTAATTTGCCTGTATTTGTCTGCAAGGAAGTTCAGGGACTGCTTCTTTAAATGTTCTTTTTTTCTTTCTTCTTTTTTTTTGCATTTATTCTTTTATTTTTCTTCTTATTTCACTTTGAATTATCTTTTAAGATTGTAAAACCTATACAGTTTTTTTAAAGACATGAAATGCTGGGTAGAGGAGAGAGAATGAGGGAGGAAACTGGTGAAAAGAAGTGATCTTGCCCTAAGTGCAAGGGAGTGCAAAATCACTGAAAATAAACTGCTTATATTCATAGCAATCTGTACTTTATGGGTGACACTTCCTGATCTTACAAGCACAAAGATAAATGTTTCATAAATTATGCAGTAGCCTTGCACAGTGACAAGTAAAGAACTGTGCTAATTCTCTCTTGAAAATGTCCAAGGAGTTCCATCTACTAGGAATAATCATTGATCTTTAAATTGTAACCACTAGACTAAAACTATTTCTATCTAATCCGAAAGATTTGAATCATGTATTCCCTTTAAGGAGTTTAATACATCTGAAAGGAAGACTGATTAATTCAATACAGGAGTCAGTCCCATAACTATTTACTACTGGATTTAAACAACAGAGTTTACCAAAATCCTGGGAAACTTTTTTTTAAAAATCCCTCTGGAACTTGAAAACTTTCTCTTGAAACAACTGTCTCTGAGTCTTCTGTAGATCTGATAAACTGACCTTTGGACAGCAGCAGTCTTGGAAACCAAAAATCCTTTCAGCCAGCTCCAAGTCCAAATGACATTTTTTTACTTTAAAAGGCCAAAAACCACTCTTTGAGCTGTAGGTTATAGCCAAATCTGCTACAGATATTTATGCTTTGAGCCAGGGTTGTTAGGGCATTTCAGGAAAGCATGTCAATCAGCAGTTAATGTAAGAGCCTTTCTTATGTTATCTCATTGCTGAAGAAAGCTCTAGCTCAGTGGTTCTCAACCTTCCTAATGCCACGACCCCTTAATACAGTTCCTCATGTTGTGGTGACCCCCAACCATAAAATAATAAAATTATTAGGAAACTCAGGGGTGGGGTCTAACATACCTCGCTGCCGGTTCGCTTCCTCCTGCGCTGTGTGGCCGCGCCTCGTGGGCATGCGTGCATTTTGCACGTGCACGCATGCGCAGTGCCAATATTTTTTTAAAAAATTGCAAAAAAAAAGCCAAAATCAAGATGCCGACGTATGCACAGTGCCGGAAATTCAGCTTCTGCGCATGCTCAGAAGTTCCCATGGTACAGATTTTCTTTTTGCAGTAGTCTATTTGCATGTGGGTGGACCCGCCTGGAGACGGATAGAGGAGCGGTGTCTCGGTTCCTAAGACCATCGGAAATATGTATTTTCCGATGGTCTTAGGCGACCCCTGTGAAAGGGTCGTTCGACCCCCAAAGGGGTTGTGACCCACAGGTTGAGAACCGCTGCTCTCTATCTTGATAATTTAACCCCAAGCACTTTTTAAAAACACTTTTTGAAAAGCATCACTTTGCAATCATAGTAGAACAGTTTTGCAAAATGCCAATCCTTATATAGTCATAATGGCATCATCCACAAACAAAAGAGGATATGGAGGCAGATCTGAAGGGAAACCCCCCCTAAAAAAACAGCAAAATAAGCCGGGAGTGACATGGAAAAGGAGAGGGGGAAATATTCCACGAACTGGAATATTATAGGAAAATGTAAGTTTGGCTCATACCGGAATCCTCCAATATCCTGCACAACCTCATCTGCATCACATTATTTATTACCAATAAAGAGGCCCATTTCAAGGATTCACCTGTATTTCTTCTCAACAGTTAATCTCAAGGGTGGGGAAGGTTAAAACATCTCATGAAAGAATACATTCGTCAATATATTAATACAAAGGGATAAAATTTTAGTGACCTCCAACTTACTGGGTGACAACAGGCCTTGATGAATTATTAATATTTGAAGATCCAAGTGAAATCAACTGGACAAAACTACTTTTATTTTTTTATTGATGTCCATATGATTACAGCTGTTTCTCAGAAAGATAAAAATGGATAGACAATTAAAATGTGATATGAAAGTTACCACAGAATTGACAGTTGCAGAACGGTTAATTAACAGTAAAAAGCTGGAAAGCTGAAGATGACTGTGCCATTAAAATGGTCACAGAGACTTGGGTTTGTCAGCTTCATAAATGTGAGAATAGTTTGTATTCATAATAAATTGGACATTGTTCAATCGATTTTTCAAATTATACAATCAGGAATTATTTAGGAAGAGGGGTTGTTTATCTGTATCATCAGGGAGTCTCTTAAAGCTTTCTGAGGAGAGGAAATAAGCCAGTGTTGGTGAACCTTTTCGGCACCAAATGCCGAAACGGGAGTGAGCGCGCGCGCGCATGCAGGGGAGCGCAGGAAACCAGAAGAGCAACTCCCTGGAACACATGCGTGCGCCGGGAACCTGAGATTCCAGTTTTTGGCGCACATGCACGTGTGAAGAGCAGCACATGCATGCACTGGAAACCAGAAGCTCAGCTTCCTGGCACACGCATGTGCACCAGGGAGCTGCTTTTCCAGTTTCTGGTGCTCCCACACACGCGAAGACCAATTGGCCAGCGGGCTTGTATGCGACGGAACCCGGAAGAGCAATGGGCGACGGCTGGCGTGCCCGGAGGGATGGCTTTGCATGTCGCTTCCGGCACGCATGCCATAGGTTCGCCATCACTGGAATAAGCAATTAATGTTGGGTCCTCCACTTTTCAAAATGTAAAATCAGACAGTTCCCAAATACTATCCTATGAGAGATACAGAGGCCTCTTATAAGAAACAGCAAATGAATAAGCATTTATTCTTTGTGAGAAATCAGTGCAATATAAAGATGTCTTATTCTGAAGAATTGCCACTGGTTGGATTCAAAAGGTCTACCATCTTTAGGCTTAGAGGAGAAAACTTCAATTGGGAAAGCTTGAAAAAAACTATCTTTGGAAAATTGATAAAAATGAACAACTAAAAGCACAATCTTGGGCACATTTATGAGAAGTAAAGCTTACTGATTTCAGTCAGGTTTATGTCCACACAAACAAGTGTTATACAATCTTGTTCCACAACCAAAGAGCTGAACTTCTACTATCTTGTTAAATTGCACAATTCTTCAATATTCACAACACATGCAGGTTCCCAAGCCAAAATTGCAAACAACAGGTGATGTTTTCCTTAACACCTCTCTACCTAAAAAATGTTTTTCCCCCTCTAGAAAATTCACCCTAAGTTACTCAGATTGTTCTCCAAACCAGAGCTAGATTAAGGACATTTTCATCTGTCAAAGCATCTTCCACTATATCTGAAAGATGTATGCCAACTGAGTTGGATGAGGGCCTGCACTGTTGACTTGCCAAGACTATCAGGAATACTGTTGGAGTGTGTAGGGAAAGCAAATTCTTCACTTTTTCAGAAATTAAAAGATGAGTACTATATGGCATACAGATTATTAATAAACACAATAAGAATTGTAAGTCACAGCAGAACACAGAGTAAGGGTAGAAAGGATAAATCAAAGAGATTATTTTTTAAAGGAAGCTTATACAAACTAGCAAATATAATTTTACACAATTTGAAAAGTCCCCATTTTACACATTTCTTTATAGTTCTGATAAGAAACTGATTTTGCCAGGACAGCAATTTTACTGTAGCTACAACATTTATATAAACTGCACTCCACCTCTCATACAGTAAATAAAGTCTGTGATACTGATAAGTAGCAATGCACAAAGCAGTATGTACAGTTTTAAAAAAGCTATTAAAGAATATGTTTGTTAATACAATCGAACTGAGCTTGATAGTTACATTCCCGAGCTTTACCAACAAGTAAAGCATAAAATATGCCACACACACCCATGTGATCTTAGCCAAAAGGCTGAGAAGTGATAATTTGTGAGGCATAATAACTATTAAAGGAAATACTTTTGAGCTTAAAACCTTCATCCCAGACAGCAAACTGCTCTTACTAGCTAATATTAATCCATCCAAGTGCTATCACGTGTAGAAGTGCAGAAATATCCTATCTACTTACCTACCTATCACCCATCCATCCATCCATCAAGTGATATAATTAATGGTCAAGGAGTTAGACTAGGAGTTGGAGATTCAGAATTATGATTATGCTCAGGCATAGAAGCTAATTGAGAAACTTCGGGTCAATTAATCTTTTTCACTCCATTCTACCTTACAGGATTATTGTTATGGGCACACAACTTTGAGCTCCTGAATGAAAGGCGGAATATTAATGGAAGCATTAATAGATGCCGTATTAGGGAGCCTTCCAAGGCAGCCACACACTCTTGAAAGGAGACACACCTGCTTTAATGAGGAGGCAACAGCTATTGCTTTCACACACTAGCACATTCCAGAGCACCTCCTACAAACTGAATCTGGAGCTCTGCACAGTCCCATAAGACACTACAGGCAAAAAAAACCCACAAGTGCTAGAATGATACCCAAAGAACACAGGGATTTTTCAATGCTGATCCACCCTGAAACAATGAATTCACTGTTAGTACACAGAACTGGTATAGACACAGTGTGGGCCCATCTATGCAGAAAAAACAAACAATGAATCATTGATTAAACATCTACCCAGGAAATACACAGTACAGCTGGCAAACACCATAATATACACAGTATATTTTTCCCACCTTCACTACAAAAGAGGAAGCATATTTCTGTCTTATTCAGAGCTAGGATTAAGGGTTTTTTTGCACATCACTTTATGGAAAGGATACTGGATGGTAAAGGGAGTATAACTAAGTCCGTATTACAATACACTGCCTATAAATTTCAATGGGGAAAAGAGGTATGACTTCCACTTCATTTCATTCTCTCTCCCATGCTTCTTGTACACGAGAAATGGCAGAACAAGACAAAGGAAGCACACAAAGTTGTAATGAATACCATGTGCATCCAAAATATAGTTTCCAAGTTAGCTAGTAATGCAACCTGACAGGTACTGTCAGTATAAACCAGAAGTGGGTACCTCCTGGTTCGGACCAGTTCGCCCGAACCAGTAGCGACCCGCTGGTGACATCATGATGATGTCACAGAACCAGTTCAGTCAGTGCCGGTCCGTGGGTGCCGCCATCTTTTTTTGAATTTTTTTTCTTCTGAGCATGTGCAGAAGCTGAGTTTCCGGCACTGTGCATGCAGTCGCCATCTTGTTTTTGGCTTTTTAATATTTTTTTTCGGATTTTTCGACACTGCATATGTGCCCATGAGGCGCACCCACGCGGTGCGGGAGGAAGTGAACCGGCAGCGAGGTAAGTTAGAACCCACCCCTGGTATAAACCTATTTAAAGACATTTGTAGCCTGAGTGAAGCATGATTTTTCACAATCTAATTGTGGAGTTCCCTCCAAATGAGTGCAATGGGTGTGATCTTCTAATAATAATACAGTTATTTCTGGGCTGAAGGCCACATCTGAACTCTTGAGTGGTGTGCAGCAGGCAAGCATGTACAAACGTAAGGATTGGAAGAGGCGAGATAAAAATGAAATTTCATCCAATTCACATACATTTAATGAAAATGAGTGTAGGTCTTACCTGATACTTACTCTTCTCATCAGGTGGAGCCAGCATTCAGGATGGGTTGTCCTCGTCCACTCAGAATGAGGACCGAGTCTTTTACTTTTTGCCGGATCAGCGCTCCTAGGACCCAGCTTTGATGAGACCGAAGAAGCAGACTCGACATGGCTACCAACTGGACACAGTTAACAACCTGTAGACTCCCCTTCCTGAACCCGCCAAATAGGCGGAAGCCGCCATGCAAAAAGTCAGTCCAAGGGGAAAAAAACAACTGCAACAATGGCAACAATGGATGTCCAACAAACGAGGAGTATGCAGGAATGGACCCCTCAAGGGCGGGGCTGAATGCTGGCTCCACCTGATGAGAAGAGGCATATCAGGTAAGATCAACGCCCCTTCTCCATCGTGGATGGAGCCAGGATTCAGGATGGGACCTACCAAAGCCAAAAGTCCGCCAGGTGGGCATAGTCCAAGTCCAATTCAGTGAGACTCCTCATGGACTCTCTACAAGACCCAACGGCCGAAGGCCCCGTCCGCCAACGTGAACGATTTTGTAGTGACAAATAAACTGAGAAGGGGAAGCCCAAGTCGCCATCCGACAAACCTCTGCCAAGGGCGCCTGGGTCGCCCAGGCCGCTGATGTTGCCGCACTACAAGTGGGTTGTGATCCCCAGCGGCCATGGCATATCAGAGAGTTCATATGCCTAAGCAATAGTTCTGCGAATCTAACGGCCATGGTCATGGAGGATACCTTCTGACCCAAGGATTGTGGCAAAAAGGCCACCAGAAGTGCCTCAGTCTTACGGAACTGGCATGTCCGATCAATGTAAATGCCTAAGGCCCGTCGGACGTCCAGCGTATGCCAAAGTCTCTCTGACGGATGAGCCAGGTTCGGGCAAAAATTGGGGAGGACTAGCTCCTGAGCCCTGTGAAAGGTGGAATTAACTTTGGGAATGAACAAAGGGTCTAACTGGAGAACAACCTGCTCCAAATGGAAAACACACAAGTCCTCCTGAATGGAAAGCGCAGCGAGCTTGGAGATCCTGCGAGCTGATGTGATCGCCACCAGGAAGGTAACCCTGTAGACAATTGTCCGAGCCGCTATGGGCACAGGGAGCTACCCGCTCCAATAACAGGCCAGGCAAGCCCTGCGTGGCTGATGTTCAAAGGGCCCGGATTAACAGCCGCAGCAGAAGCCGAAGCTCATCTGCCAAAAACGCCCGAGCGCCTCAGATGACAGAGAGGGCTTGGGCAAGATCACTCACAAAATCCAGAAAAACAGTCCGTATTCGAAGCCAAGAAGTCAGAAACCAGCATTCAGGAAGGGAGATCTGGATAGCCACCTCCGTCCAGTCTGAGGTCCAAGTCGAAGCTTGGTCCTAGGAGGGTGGATCCGGCAAAAAGTAACAGACTCGGTCCTCATTCTGAGTGGACGAGGACAACCCATCCTGAATGCTGGCTCCATCCAAGATGGAGAATGGAGTGGATGTTATTGCACTCCAGTCAAACACTTAACCATGTCCTCTTTCTGTCACTTTAAAGCTTATGACTTAGCAACAACTGGTGGAGGGTTCTGGGGCTGCCTCCAAAGTTTGCTGAGGTACATTCCAGGTTGTGCCTCTCTGCTCAAATTAGAATGATTCCCATGCTTTAAGTTCACAGTAGCTGGGAAATGCATAACTTTCATTTGGAAGTGGAAGCGTATCTTTTATCAAATGGTACAAACTGACGCTGAAAATGTTCAAGAATTATCAGTTGTTTGCATACTGATAGCTTGGCTGGAATAAAGTAGTTCAGTATATGTATCTGCTAGCCTTGTGTACACAGGCAGAGAACAAGCTTTCAAGGGCAGCTGTGTTGCCTTTGGTGTGTTTTACACAACCTAACAATGACGTAGGAATCCTGCTTCATTCCATGATGCTGCTATAACTTTAAAAGTCCCAGAACTACCTATGAGAAATCCCAAAGATGCTTTTCAAAAGGCAACTTAATTTTTTCCCTTGAAAACTTTTCGCCTCTCATCCCAGAAACTTCTTCAGTTCTGAAGGATGTTTATTCCAAATTGCATGGTTAAATGTCTAATGGAGATTCTCAATCATCCAGATCAGGGGTGGGTTCTTACTTATCTCGCTTACCTTCGCGTGCACGCGCAAGAGCAGTGACAATTTTTTTTAAAAGCCCAAACAAAGCAAAAAAAAAAAAAAAAGATGGCAACACATGTGCAGTGCCAGAAACTTGGCTTCTGTGCATGCGCAGAAGAAAAGAAAAACCTGGGGAAAAAATTCAAAAAAAAATTCAAAAAAAAGATGGTAGCCTCCACAGACCAGCACCAACCGAACCGGTTCCGTGACATCATTATGATGTTACCAGCGGGTTGCTATCGGTTCAGGCGAACTGGTCCGAACCGGGAGGAACCCACCTCTGATCCAGGTCACGGTTGTCCCAAAAGTACTTTTCAAAAGGCATCTGGACTTTCTTGGGGAGGGGGTTTCTCCTTGGAAATGTTTCACTTCTAATCCAAGAAGCTTCTTCAGTTCCCTTCTTGGATGAGAAGTGAAACGTTTTCAAGGAAAAACCAAGAAAGACCAGAGCTTTACATCAGGTCAGCTGTCCCCAAAATCTTGGTCAGGAAACTATCATACAATCTAGGACAGGAGAACAGAAAAACAATTTCTAGTTTGATCTTTACTGAAATACACAGTGATCTCTTGTAAAACTCTAGACCAGGGGTGTCAAACTGGATTTCTTCGAGGGCCATATCAGCACTATAGTTCTCCTCTGTGGGCTGGCCGGGGGGGGAGCCTGAAGCACCCTGCTGGCCAAAACGGGGCATGGGGAGGGTCTCACATGGGGGCCCCGTGCCCCGTTTTGGCTGGCAGAATTCTGCAGGAGACCATCCAGGCTGAAAATGGGGCACCATGGGCTGGTCCTTTGCTATTTCCAGGCCGGCCCCACGGGCCAGATTTAAGCACCCTTGAGTTTGACACCCCTGCTCTAGACAGATATATAAAACTATTCACCGTATGGAAATTAATTTTAAACACAAGAATAACAAATCTCTGTCTTGACTGGCTCCCTGTTTACCAAAAAAAAAGCCATCAGACTCGTTCACATTAATATAACCTGAACAGATTACATGCCAAAACAAACAATTTCAGTAGGGTTTGAGCCGTGGCGCATACAATTCAAAGTCTGCAGAATGAGGCAACTACTTCAAAACAAGGAGATAATGAATCAAAAATTTTAAAAGCATTTTACTTTACTGAAAGCATATGTTTAGACCTGACCAACTGTACCCAGATTAATACAAAGATTGCATTATTTTTATCTTTAGCTCCTGCAAACTAATTTTTATCAAGTGTCCGATACCATAACCCAGTCACCACTACTGTTTTCCCAAGACAGATAACCCTGTGGAAGTGTTCACATATATGGGAAGTAACACACAGAAAATTGTACAGATTTTTAAAACTTAACTATTAAATTTATACTCAAAAACCCAAGGAAAGAAGATGGTGCAGATTCTGACCCTTAGTTATTCTTTTTACTATTTGGCTCATGCAAATTTCAGCTAAGAGAACTTTCCTGGCTCTTAAACTGAAAACTGCAGAAGAAACCATGTGTCTCCCAGTACACGATTAGCTGGAAAGTGGGAAGCTGATCAACGCTTGGCTGAAATTAATTGGGAATTTCTACATGACAGATAAGAAAATGTATTACTTTTACACATCTTATATACATCTGCAGACACCACTGCAAAAGATAATAGTCATTTATTTTGTTAAATTCTTGCTCCACGTTTTGGAAAAGAATACAAGCAGCTCTGCTTTACAGCACTCTCTAAGAGACATTACTAATGAATTGGCAACTTGCAATCAGGAGCTGCATTGTCCAGGATGTGTCAAGTATAGTAAGATAGGATGATTCTATATATATTATGTTTATCAGTCTTTTTTTTACTTAATTATCATTGCAGAAGTATTAATCACAGAAAGATGATTCTCCAACAGGAGACAAATTCCTAAAGGTTCATGTGATTGTAGATCAGGGATCCCCAAACTTGGTAACTTTAAGACTTGTGGACTTCAACTCTATGCTGGCTAGAGAATTCTGGGAGTTGAAGTCCACAAGTCTTAAAGTTGCCAAGTTTGAAGACCTCTGTTGTAGAAGCTGGAATCCCATTCATCTTTGGCAAAAACGATGAGCTCAGAAAAAAGAAACTGGTTAAATGTTTTGAAATATCAGCAAGATTTAAAGGCTTCCATTATATTTGGTATAGCGGTTAAGGCACCAAGCTAGAAACTGGGAGACTAAGAGTTCGAGTCCAGCCATAGGCACGAAGCCAGTTGGATTATTATGGGCCAGTCATTCTCTCTTGGCCCTAGGAAGGATGAGGCACTGGCAAACCACTTCTGAAAAAGGCCATAGGAAGACAAGCCACTTCTGAAAAACCTTGCCAAGAAAACTGCAGAGACTTCTTTAGGCATTTGCTAGGACTTTGAAAAAAAGTTTATTCACTCCTGCTTGCATTTAGTGGTATAACCAACTAAAGCACTGAAATTGTTTGTTTACCACAAAAGTATATAGTGTGTAACATTCCAAACACTGCTGAACTATACCTCCCAAAATCTTTCACAACTGGCCACACAGACTAGGGCTCCTGTAATTAAACATCTGGAGTGCAACATATTTTCTGGTATAATATTTGGTTCGATTCTGGGCTCCTAGCTTCTTACTTTTCTCTCCAGATCAAAGTGTGAATGTTTAGGTACATATAAAAAAATCTTCTTAACATTTAGAACACTAACACTTAAAAAGATGCTATAGAAATTAGATCATGCAAGTTTTGTATGTCATCTGTTGTATTGTCATCTATTTTTTGTGTTTCTTAGTTCACACAACACTGTCAATGAACATATTTCAACAGAGCTTTCTTACAACACTTGTTTATGGATCAAAGTTCTGGGGTTGCACTTAAGTATCTTCTGGATAACATTTGAAAAATAAGCTTTGTCAATATTCATGTGAGTTGTTTTATATCTCATGTTAACTTGCTTCTTAAATAAATGGGACCAGTGTTATTTTTAAAATGTAATGCACAGAGTTCTATAATTAAGGTAATTTAAGAAAAATACTTCTCCACAAAGATTATACACTTGGGATGGCTGGTTTTTTTTCCTGATTTTTCAGGCTTTCTGAATACAAGGAAGAAATATATCTGAAATCTGAAACGGCCAGTTGGGGGTAGGACAGTAGTTAAACTATTGTACTTAGACCAGAGAGATCAAAGTTCAGGTCCTCACTCAACCATGGAGTTCACCGGGTGCTTTATCTCAGTCTCTACGTACTTTATAGGCTTTTATTTACTTTATTTACTCTACGTAATTTATAGACTATTATTGTAGGAATACAATGTACACTCACTCCCACATGCATTCAAGAAGAAAGAATAGATAGAAACACACTATTAAAATGAATACCTCTGAAAACTGGCATCATCCCTATAACCTCAATTGAACACTGCAAACATAAGGATTCTATAGATAACAGATGCCAAGGCTATCATTTCCCATACCTGATGTTAGTGACAGCATGTCAGTGATACTACAATCCCAAAGATATGTCTATTATGTTTTTTTAGACTGCTACTGTTAAACATCACAGTGAACAACAAAAAAATTCTCCTAACTGATCTTACTTAAAATTACTTGTCAAATAACTTACATTGTTCAACTGTAGCATTCATTATGAATCCTATAATTATTAGCAATGGAATATATTCCAACTATTATTCATCGATTGTTGGCAGACGTTCTAGCTCTATATATTGGTTGGTTGAAAGTTTTTATTCCATGGTAGGTCCACTATTTCACAGGACACCAAAAGAATATAAAATATTGTTTAA
This sequence comes from Diadophis punctatus similis, assembly GCA_023053685.1. Taxonomy (NCBI): domain Eukaryota; kingdom Metazoa; phylum Chordata; class Lepidosauria; order Squamata; family Dipsadidae; genus Diadophis; species Diadophis punctatus. The sequence goes on along the minus strand of JALIGW010000001.1, from coordinate 189,114,411 downwards.
AATGAGGAACATCCTTGAAAATAAATACTTTAAAATTGTATTGAATGAGCATGCCAATATGGACTTCTAAAAATGTGCTTATAAATCAAGGCCATGTTAATATGCCCAAACTAGATACCTATATATCTAAAAAGCAAAAATATGGTATTCCTTTTCCTACCCACAAGAAGAGTCAGAGAGTCAGAGTAGCAAGAAAGAGCACAAAATGAAGATGAAGAGATAGCTAAAAGGAAATAAAGTGGCCAAAATCAAGCAAGGAAAAGATAAAATTAAACTTATGACACTCAAAGAAAGCACAAACGCTTCAATGTACAGCCCAATTTTGTACTTGGAAATCAGTTTCCTCTATCTCAGTATGCTTATTTCCATGTGAACTTGAATTCCACAAGCCAACACAAAATTCAAATAAGGTTTCTTTGTTACTGATCTCAAATAGATAAGAGCTGTGTACTTCCTTATAATGTCTATAAAAACTACCGTTTTACTTATGACTTTTCACCTTCGGCAATTAAAGAGTAAAGCATTTAAAACACACACACACACACACACACACACCAGAGAAAGACATAAATACCTACCTTTATGGTTTTAACATCTGCATATCTAGTCTGACTACAGGTATTTTCCAAAAATAGGTGTTGTACCAGCACTAACCCTTGCGTAGGGCTCTAGAAATGCATTTCACTGTCACTTTACTGCACGTGGTTCAGAGCACAGTTCAAAGTCCTATTTAAATAAAACTCCCCTGTTTTCTGAATTACCGGTAATGTTTTTGCCTTTATAACAGTTGTTCTCCACCTCTTTGTGTAATCCTTGCAAAATAATTAGAAAATGTTTATGAAAGGGGCACAGTCCTTTTTTATTTATTGTCTATCTTGCTTGAAAGACGAAAAAAGATTTTCTCTGATCACTGTATGCAAGCATAGAACCCAAACATTTATTCCCTGCTTCTGATCATTAGACACTTCCACACTCTTCCCACTCTTCGCTGAATTCCTGTTGAAAAGGGGTGAGCCAACCCCCCCCCACACACACATGATTTTTGTGTCTCACAAACCAACACTCATAGCAGCCCTTGGAAACTATGAGAGTGTCAAAAGCCTATCCCGCTCTGGCAAGACACCCTTCCAGCGATTTGCAAAACTTGCCAAGCTAAGATTTGAGGGGGGGGGGATAACAGACCATAATAATTTGAGGATCAGACAAGCACCATAATTGAATTCTGCCTTGATATATAGTTGGCTAATTTTCCAATCAAAACTCCAATGTTGGTTTAACAAGAGATATGCAATATATGAATAGGATAAATATATTTCCCAAATGATGTTAGATATTTTGGGGAAAGAAGCATTTGATCAAAAAGTAAGACTCATAAAATAATTCAATCCCTTTTGCAACTGTTTATCAATGTTGTAACATTTTAGAAATCATGTTCCACACCGATATAAACGTTTTTCTCACTTTTAAAGTTTTAATTTATCTAAAGCCTCACAGTGCTGCTGGAGGCTAGGTAGGCTGAAAACGGGCCATGTGGGGGCTTCACGGGGCCTCCGTGCGGCCCGTTTTTGGCCGGCAGAGTGCTGCAGGAGGCCATGAAGGCCAAAAATGAGGTGTGGGAGGCGTGTGGGCCCCACACACACCTGTTTTGCAGGCAAAGTGCTGCAGGAGGCGTCCATCCCATTTCCCCACCTGCTCCCCCCTGCCCACGGAGGAGAACTACAATGCTGATCCAGCCCTCAAAGAAATCCAGTTTGACACCCCTGGCCTAGGAAGAGGAATTTTTTAATCACAAGAATATTTATATCCTGTCTTAATAGAACAAATGTGAGCTTGTGACTTTCTTTTTCCATTTCACCTATTTTCACCTTTCACTATCATGTTATGACTCAGTTTCCTCCCTATCTACATATTCCAGCAGACACTGATCTTCATAGGAGTTTTATAAGTTATTATTAGGTTTACTTTGAAAGAAGATACAAATGAATATACTTATACTTATGCCTGTTTAGACTTATATGTTTATATGTAAGAGCCGAGATGGTGCAGTGGTTAAATGCAGCACTGCAGGCTACTGCTAGTTCAGCAGTTCAGCTGTTCAAATCTCACCGGCTCAAGGTTGACTCAGCCTTCCATCCTTCCGAGGTGGGTAAAATGAGGACCCAGATTGTTGGGGGCAATATGCTGAACTCTGTAAAACCGCTTAGAGAGGGCTGTAAAGCACTATGAAGCGGTATATAAGTCTAAGTGCTCTTGCTATTGCTATGTTGTTTATACTTATTTTCTCATACATGCTTGACAAAATAAATAAATAAAATAAATAATATGTTTCTATAAATGTAGACTTTCCCAAGTTTGTATAAAGGATGGGTTTTTTTTCACTTTGGAACAAATAGGTGCTAGACTACCTATAGTTTGAGAAGGGAAGATAATACATAATACACATATTTATTTTTGAAATCAATAGTGTATATGAACCTATTTCATTCTTGTTAACATTCTGTTCTTTAAGGGAAAAGAGAGCCACCCCTACATTAGTGCGCCTCCAGAATTGCAGCTTGGTCCGTTTAAATATACAATAAAACTGACAGAAAACTGCTCAACCTAGTATTTAACATGACATTCTGTTACTATGTAAGTTACAGGCCAAAAACCAGTTAATTTTCAATTAATGTGTCAGTAACCCATGTAAATTCAAAATAAATGAAAAAATGAATTAATCTGAATTGCTACAGCAGTCTATTCAAAATTAGAGGTTCTGTTTATATTGTCAGGCCTCCTCCACCCCTTTTTCTCTTGTTATCAGTAGAAGGGAGTGGTTTGAAATATACACTGCCCTTGCACCAAATATTACTATCCCTCAGGAAATACATTGACTCTGAAACAAAAGACATTTGCATTACATTGAAGTAATCTGATTGTATACTATTCTGCATCCAGTGTTATTTTAAGAACAAGCTTTTATTTAAAATGGGTGTTTCTTTGGCAAAGTCGGGGTTTTTTTTGTTATTATGGTGAGATTCTTGATAAAATATGTCATTTGTTTGCAATGCTTTGAAAAGTTACATTATTTGAAATGTTACAATGCTAAGCATATATATTTAGATGGTGCAGCCCAGCCATCATTCATACATATTCTTTGCATTTTTTTTAAAAAAAGCACATTGTTTCCATAGGCTGGCTCCATTATTATGGAATCTTGGCCTTGTATTATCTACAGGTTGGGAAAGATTAATATTCCCAGGATAAGTTTGCAACTGAAAACTTATATAACCTAATAATTTTTTTCCCTGTAACTAAATATGAATTTAAGGTCACCAGATTTATTTTGTTTCTATGTCATAAAACTAATAACAAAATCAGTAGCATAGAATCAACAGAATTTTTCAAGCTAACTGAAAAAAATGACACAACTGTAAATAAAAAGCCACCTTGCAATGGTTCATTGCAAAATTATGTTTGTGCTGTCTACAGTTATTTATTTCTCGGTTGGATGTATATCCTGCCTTTCCTCCAGGAACCTATGACAGTATACATAGCACAGCACCCCCTTCTTCTATTTTCCCAAAAGAGCAACCCTGCGAGGTAGATCAGACTCAGAGGGTGACTTGCCTAAAGTTACCCAGTTAGCTTCCATAGCCAAGCATAGAGTTGCAATCTGGATTTCCTGATAACAATCCAGTACTATACCAAAATGATCCCCTGTGACTATTTAAATCTACTGATAAATCATGGGCTGTAAGAACGTCAATGTTTGTTTCCCAATAATGAATACATAAAATGTTGTATTTTTAAAGGAGCTTCAAAGTATTATAGTTATGCATATATGAACTGTAATTCAGAATATTTATTTTCTCTTATCATATAAGCATAAACTTCAAAGGATTAAACATTAGCATTAAACCACTGAAAAGCAAAAATTCAAGTGCATGTACTCACACAACAGTCATAACTATGTAGGTATGGTGTAATTAAAAGTATCAGCCTTCTGTAGCTATTAGATAAAATCTACCTTTACTACCAATATGGATGCTCTCCTTAAAACATTAGTCTTCCTAATCAAAACATGTCTTCTTCTTACCCAAATATTGAGACACAGGATGCTCTCTCTATTCTGCAACAACTTTATGGGGTCTTCCCTCTATAGCAGAGGCCCCCCAAACTTTTGGGCACTAGGGACTGGTTTTGTAGAGATAGGTTTTTCCAGGGACCGGAGGGGGACATAGTTTCATGTGCTGCCTGCATCTTGTGAATGGGGCTTCGCTTGTTTGCGCGGCCCGGTTTCTGGAATGCCATGGACCAGTACTTGTCCATGGACCTGGGTTGGGGACCCCTGCTCTATAGCACACATGTAGAGAAGTACTACACTGTAGCTGCTCTCTTTCTCTTCAGATAATACTATTATTTAAGCCTTTCTATTTATAATTTCACTGTCAGGCCAAAATAACCTTGGAAGCGTGTACAGATCTTTATCATCGTTTTAGCTTGTTTCCAATAAGGGCTTTCTGGTCTTTATTCTGTAATTGTATTATATCGTTGTGTAGGTTTTTCTCCCTTCTCATTGTAGATCCCTTTGAAGGGCCCCACTTGACAAAAAGCATCTCAATAAATAAATCAACTGCTGGTAATCCTGACATATCCACTTCAGCTAATTCAAGAACCTACATTAAGCAGCTTTACCATTTTTAAAATAACCTAATTCAGTAATGGGGTAATCTGCTCTACACAATGGAAGTCTGCGTTCATATCAGCTTAATTGCAGTGTTAGATATCTCAATAATAGCAAAAAGCACCAACTAGAGATATTGTTGTTTCAATGGTGTCCCCCAGTTTCTACAATTCTAATTCCACTTTATTGGCTTTTAAATGGGCTTTGAAAAGCTTTTTAGCTGCTTTTAACTAATATCCTGGGCTGAGTATTCTACATTTTAACTGCTATTATACATGATTTCTAAATTGTTTCAACTGTACTGTTAATGTATAAACACCTCCTTCCAAATTGGAGAAATGTGGGGTTGCAATGCATTGCTACAACTGATTTTTCTTAAAATGAAAAGGTACTAGAATATAATAAGTAGAATGAATAAGTAGCAGAATGAATAAAGGTACAGGAAGAAGCAAAGACAACAGGGCTGTCTTCAAGATTAACATGTCCCGAGTGACTTGGCAAAGATTAGTTTAAATCCTAGCACAGAATAGCAGATTTCATCCATTTCTACACAAAAGGCCACGGTCCACTTTAGAGCCAATCTATCACTTTTTGCAATGGAGATGAGTTGGTATTCAGACTGCATGAATAGTAATAATCACAATAATAATGAAATATTGCATTCTAACACCAATTCAACTTGGGTCTTGCCAGGATGAATATATACCCCAAGCAGGGGTGAAATGTGAAAAGTTTCCCTACCGGTTCTGTGGGCGTGGTTTATTTTGTGGGTGTGGCTTGAGGTCTGGTGGGTGTGGCTTTGGATGGGCATGGCTTGGTGGTCAGGTGATCGGGTGGGCATGGCCAACTTGTAAAATGTAGTGAAACTCACTTAACACCGCTCTTGCTTAGCAACCAAAATGTTGGCCTCAATTGTGGTCATAAGTTCTTTCTTTCTTTCTTTCTTTCTTTCTTTCTTTCTTTCTTTCTTTCTTTCTTTCTTTCTTTCTCCCTCCTTCTTTCTCCCTCCTCCCTCCTTCCTTTTTCCTTTCTTCTTCCTTCCTTCTTTCCTCCTTCCTTCCTTCCTTTCCTTTCCTTTCCTTCTTTCCTTTCCTTATATATCTATCATCTATCAATATCTATATCTAATCTATATCTATATATCTATATCTATATCAGCATCTATATCTATATCAATCTATATATATATAAATCTCACAAAATAAATAAATAAATAAATCTATATCATCTCTCTCTCTCTCTCTAATCTCTCTATCTCTCTCTCTCTCTCTCTCTCTCTCTCTCTCTCTCTCTCTCTCTCTCTCTCTCTCTCTCTCTCTCTCTCTATCTATCTATCTATCTATCATCTACCTATTTTCCAGAGTTTTATTGCAACACATACAGGTTCAAATCTGGTACAGAAAAGACACAGATCATTGTTTTTCCACTCAACTACCCCAAAAACCCCCACCAAAAAACAGCATGCAATATTAAACAGCCTGGAAAAACACTTGCATGAACACGGAGGCGGCATTGTGCTGTACCTCTGCAGCCTGCAAATCAAGAAGGCCAGAATAGCTTTGGAAAGAGTGTTAAATTTGGGCAAATAAAAGGGTGTGTGTGGAAGGTTCCCCCCTTTCCACCGATTGCTGGGTTAAATGGAAGCAGGAAAATTGAAATGAAGTTCTCCCTGGATTTGCAGAAACCCTCCTTTTGAGGTTTTTTGCAGGGAGAGAAAAGAAGGTGGGGTTGGGGTCTCTCTGGAACCCCCTTGCTCCAAATCGACCCCCATATATGAGGGGCTGGTGAGTCCCATCCTTCCTCAAGGATGGTTTTTGTAGTTTTGTAGTTCTCCTGCGTGTCCGTGCCCAGCAGCGGTGGCAGCGGCGGTGGGGGCAGAGTTTGCCTGGGCTCTCCACCATCCTGGAACCATGCTATGTGTGGGGGAGTTTTCCGGCGCGGCGCAGTTTCGGGATGGCAGAGAGCTTGCTTGGGAGAGCCAGCGGTGGCGGCAGAGATTGCTTGGAAGAGGCCAAGGAAGCTCTCCGCCATCCCAGAACCGTGCCGCAAGGTAGCAGCAGTTTACCTGTTGAGGCTCCGGGCCTCAGCGCACCGAGCCGGAAGGGAGGCAGCCGAGCAGGCGGGCAGAAAGGGCCGCGGCGCTGAGCCTCAACAGGTAACCTGCTGCTGCCTCAGCGCCCGCCGGGAGCCTCTTTCTCCACCGGCCTGGCACACCAAACTTTGCGCGGCAACGGGAAGCAGCCCGAGAGGTGGGCGGTTCCGGGATGCAGTTCTGGGATGGCGAAGAGCCTAGGCAAGAGCACACCCTGCCCTTCGGGACCCGAGGTGCAGCGGGTCTTCCTCCCACCAACCTCCCGTCAGTATCGGCTTACCTTCTGCTGCTGCTACTGCTATGGGGCTGAGTCTGAGAGTGGCTGCAGTCGGCCAAAGGCCCCGAGAAAGCAGAGTGTGCCAGGCCCAAAAGGCGGGAAACGGCAAGCAGATGTCCTGGGGCTGCTGCACATCTCCCACAGCCCTCTTTCGGTGCGGACTCGCACCCTACCATATGTACAGTGCTGGGACATCTGCATGCAGGGTGAGCGAGCGGCAGACCGGTATGGGGGGGCATGGCCGGCCAGCCATCGCTAGTGGTTCAGCAAACCACAGGCGGCCATCGCTACCAGTCCACCCGAACAGGTCCGAACTGGGAGCATTTCACCCCTGACCCCAAGGTTCTTTTTGTCATCCCCACTTCCCTAGTCGTATTAGCATTTTAGGAGGAAGTCAAGAACTTTTTTAAAAACCCTATTTTTTATCAATTAGGAAAGGATCTACGTTTGCTATTCATTTTGGTGATAAAAGATTAAAAGAGAGAATAAAACCTGGTCTGAAAACCCTGAGAGCTTCACTCAGTTTCTGTGGCTGTAAGGCAGCATTATACAGGTAGTCCTTGATTTACGACCTGGTGGTTAGTAGTCATTTGAAGTTATGACAAGCCTCCCTAGGGCTACTTATGGATTCAAAGTTTCTATGGACGCCCTCCCCCTGCAATTACATGATTGCACTTTGGATGCTTGGTAACTTTACAGTTGTTTGCAAAATTTTGTGGTCACAGGAACATGATTCATGATTTTCTTTTTGCCGGAAACTGGATTTGCTTAATGACCGCCACAATAAATGTTGAAAAATTGGGTGCAATCACATAGTGACCCATTTAACAACCAGCACAACTTACAGCCATAATTCTTGGCTCGATTTACAGTTGCAAGTCAAAGACTACCTGTATCAAATCATACTATTTGCACATTTCAGGTCAGCATTTCACTGGCCAAATGCCACCCTCACAACTGTACAGAAGCTACAGTAGGAAAAGACTAAGTTAAATTATACTAAAGGTCTGACTGTATATAAGAGCTATTTTATACATTCCAATGTCCAGCTATAAATCAGCATCTAGCAGACCTTGGATAAGCAGTTAGACTGGTGATATTTTTATGGGAAATTCCTTGGGAATTCCAGGATTGTTAAGTCGGGTGAGTGAAGACACTGGAAACAGGCTTCATACAACAGCTCTTTATTCCAACTATGTACAGATCCAGCAGAGAGCCAGTCTGACAGCTTGCCCTTATATAGGGAGCTGTCAGATGGCTCAGCCAATCAGCAACCGGCATTTTCCCGCTTAAACAGAGGACCTGGTTGTAAAGAGGCACTCTTAATATGTAACACGGGGCTTTAGACTAAACTAGAAAATCAAAAAGCATTCTGGAAAAAAGGCAGTGGCAACCTGCTGATGCTAAGAAAACTATTTGGATATGTCCATGAATTCCTGAGAGGCTGAGTTGAACCCAAGAGGATTTTACCATTACCAGCAGTTAATTAGTATCTAAATTAACAGCCTACACAAATATCTAATCCAGTTTTATTCTTCAATAATATAAATCAGTTTATTTGGCGTCTGAAAATATTCTGCAAAGTCTCTAATACAAATTTATAAATTTTTCATTTTTACCCTCAGAGCTTGAAAGGAACACAGCGGCAGAAAAACAAAATGATGAATTAAATAAAGTGTTGTGCCAACAGTGACTACGGATTGTGAGAGCCAATTCGCAAAAAGCTGCCATAATTAACTTGGTCAGACATAAATCTGTGAAAAAAGGGTTTTGCCCGACTTTAATCCCCAGACATATTAGGGGTACACTTCAGAATGAAGCACCACTTTTATTTTCTGAGAATTATGATAACATTGGGAAGCAGCCATGTTTCAAAGCAAACGGCAAGCTTCCAGCACAGGAATTGGCACACTGTTCTGAAGTATGCCAGAAGTATTTCCCCTTTCTATTTTTGATCTAGAAGAATCCTTTTAAAAAGTACAAATTGATGGACCTCAAGATAACCACAAGTACGTAACACCCATGGATATCAGAAGCAAAGTTCTGAAGTATGGCAATCAACAAAACTGCTTTTAAAAATATTCTAGTTTAGTGCATGTACTCATAAAAAATAAGACAATTTTCAAATTTGTTATGGTTTGTTGTATACATGCATAATATCATAGTGTGTCTGCTTTTTTTAGAAGTGCCATATGCGATCAATTCCATTGTGGATAGCAAGATAGGTCTGCATTTCATTGTACAGTATGTGAAAAACATGGCTTAATATTAACCATAATATGGCTTAATGTTAAATAAGGACCAGAGCTGACTATCACTTGGACTAAAGGAAATTGTTGTTAGAAAGTGAATTGCTTTATTCACAAGCTTACTTGAGCTGTTTTTTTTTAAAAAAACAACCTCTAGTCATACAAATTGCTGGGTCATAATGAAAACATCACAGAATTCAGGACAAGGTACAAATCTTGACCAAAAAAATAAGGTTATCAGGAACAGTCAAGAGGTTCATGCACTTCCCACTACTCCTTTACAAGATTCACTAAAATACAAATTATTGGACATATTTAAAAATAACTTCTAATTCAAGACTCAAGCATGGTAATTGCATAAACTCCCATTCAGAATTACATTATGGAATGTACCTATGGATCTACTCTCACAATTATAAAGGTAAAGGTTTCCTCTGTCCAGTCATGTTTGACTCTAGGTGCTCATCTCCATTTCTTCGCCAAGGGAACCAGCGTTGTCCGGAGACTTTTCTGTGGTCATGTGACCACTGGCCAGTAAGACTATACATTGAGGTGCACAGAATGCTGTTACCTTCCCACCAAAATGGTACCGATTTATCTACTCTTATTTGCATGCTTTCAAACTGCTAGGTGTGCAGGAGCTGGGGCAAGTTATGGGAGCTCACCCCATAGCGCAACACTTGGGACTTGAACCCTATCAGCTTTTCAGCGTCTTTAGCCGCCGAGCCACTGTGGCCTCCTCACCATTATGGTCAACAGCAATTCTTTTCCACTTTAATCAAATGGAAGCTATGCAAACCTTATTTAGATAAATGACTGGATGTCATTTTTATCTGATTTATGCAGCTACTAATTTCACACAAGTAACTCTGGAGGCCCTACCGAAAACCCACCACATCTCACGCTATTTCATGTTAGGCTATATTTAGAAAGTTTTTTTTCCTTCCTAGTATTTGTCCTTTAGTGCAGGGCCTGCTTATTTTTGGACCAACTAAGGGTTGATCCATTGGTTATGACCAGGAATTGATCAACCAGTATGTTGTCAAGCCTCACATCATGGGTTGAATGATTGGCCCCGAGTCACCCAGCTGGCTTTATGCCTAAGGTGAGGCTAGAACTCACAGTCTCTGCCTGCTGGCTTAACCACTAACCCAGGGGTGACCAAACTATGGTTCTTTGAAGACCTGTGGACATCAACTCCCAGAATTGATGAGCCAGCCATGCATGCATGGCTAGCTCAGGAATTCTGGGAGCTGAAGTCCACAGGTCCTCAAAGAACCATAGTTTGGCCACCCCTGCACTAACCAAACCAGCTCTCTTTAAGAAAGCAGAATCTATGCAGCTTTAAATTGATAGGTTTAGGTTGAGATATAGGCGATTGAATTCTCCTTTATTTTAATGGCCAAGGAAGCTCTGAAATAATTTGCACAACTTCAACTGAAAATACCAAAAGATCTTGGAATTAAAAAGTGACAGCTTTACCCAAAACACTGCCACTTGCAGAGCTACCAAGAATGTTACACCAGTGTGTGAAGTTCATGAAGAGGATCTAACTCGGGAATTTTCCAGTTTAGGAAAACTGCAATTTTTTTGTAATCCGTATAATTGTTTGTTTCAAGCTTTTATTATATAAAATTAATAGTTCAAAACAGCAGTAATCCTTCACTCCCATCTCATACATTCACTTACACTCCTAACTACCAACACATTCTTAACATTCCTCTGGAGAAAACTTTTATCCTGGATAAAACAGAGCATGGAGGAATCCTTCTGGAGGGGACTAGCTAAAGGATCTTTTTGAAGCACCTGGTCAGAAGAACCCATCCAATCAAGCAGAATAATCAAAAACCTTAAAAACTGGTAATTTACGCAAGGAAACCCGGTTATGCTGTTCTGAAATATGAATACTTGACCTTTATTTCTCATTAACGATTTGTTAAATTGCAGTAATGGCAGAGCATTCTTTGAACATAATACTTCAATATGTCAGAACAAGAGAGCAGAAAGGGTCAGGCGTTGGTTGTTTGCAGGACAATGATATTTCCTCCTGCATTCTGAGTGTCACAATCGTCCCTGTCTACTGAAAATCTACTTCTCACATAAAAGCAGATTAATAAGACACAAAATGGCACCTGCTTGCAAACCTGATGCTAGTAAATTACACCTAGAAGGCTTTGGGTTAAGTCTGTTTCCACTCCCCAGAATAAATAGAGGAAAAACAAAAATAATTAAAGAACTTTGCAAAGACTTACACAGTTGTCATTATCTGAAAGCACAGGAGTGTGTAGCAGTGTGATGTAACATGGCACCAATACAGAATTCTAGATACTAGGAACAATGGGCATTATGCAAGTGACCTTTCAGTTCTGCAGCCGGGGCCCTTCCTTTGATCTTCTCTCAAACTCCATGTGTACAAGCCAAATCAGTTCAAAAGGAAACCTGAGGACTTTGCAGTGATAGAAAAGGGAGAAAGAACCTGTACAACTAGCAGATGCCCTTCTGCCAGCAGAATGACCCATTTGATGCAATTCATGCCTAGGTGAAGGGATTCTGGACTTTATTCTCTTCTTTTTGAAGCTAAACATGTTGCTGCAAATACCAACCCAGGGTTTGTAATTAGAGCCAGAAACTGATTTAATAATAATAATTAGGCCTAATGCTCAGAAATTCTTAACGTTGGTACTATAGAATAGTTCACCCCAGTTATCTCAGAAAAGGAAACAAAGGGAATCTAAACACAAAACACATTAGCCTTAAAGCAAATTAAAACTAAGAAGATAATTCAAAGCAACAAACATTGTTGGAGAGCGGCATATCCCGTGGAATTCAGAATGCAAATTATAACACTTAAACACTTCCTTATTGGAAACTTAAGCCTTTAACCTGCTACTCCAAAAAAGCCAGAACTTCAACTAAAAGCGTTCTGATTTGGAGATTAATGGTACCACCTGTTAACAATTTTCCTGCCTTAAATAGACCTTGCAACTCTGCCAGATTTATATAGAATCACTTGCCAACTGATTCAGAAATTTTTACTATGAGGCTTGTAGCCTGTTAGTACCTAAATTAACCAAATTTTGCTATAATGCAATCCATTTTCTCATTTCCTTTACGCTGGTTCTGATGTTATGATTCTTAAACATACCCATTGTTTATTTATTTAAAAAATATGAATAGCCCACCTCTGGGCAGAGAACAATAGATCAAAAATTATAAAAACAAAGCACAAAAGGTAGTCCTCATTTAGCGACTGCCTCAGGTAACCTCTGCTTGCAGTTATGATGTTGGGGAGAAAAGCAGCTCAAGAGATGTTTAAGCAAACACTCCGCTTGTAGAAAGGGGGGAAAAGGTCAAATTTAGGAATGGAAGCTACATCTGAGAAAAGCCATAGTTCTGGATCATGCCCTTAGGGCAGGGATGGGTTCCTCTTACCTGCCTACCGGTGCCATGCATGCGCATCATCACGTTTTGTGCATGTGCACGCTTGTTACACGCGCGCGTCCCCTCATGCGATTTTGCTTCTGCGCATGCGCAGGAAGCAAAAAATCACTGAAATCTCGCGAAGGGACGCGCACATGCAGTCCCCCTCATGAGATTTTGCTTCCGCGCATGCGCAGGAAGCAAAAAAAGCCCCAAAATTCAGAAAAAAAGATGGCGCCGCGCAACGGACCGGCGAAGACAGCACTGGAGCCGTCGTGCGCAAATTGTGCAATCGGCGGGCTGCTACCGGGACAACAGAGTGGACCGCACCGGTAGGAACCCACCACTGCCTTAGGGAAAGGTGTGGTCACAACTTTATCTGACTGAGGAATAGTCAGCTTTTCAGGAGCAGGTTCCTAGAATGTGACACATTTCCCTCTTGAACAGGGGTCTCAAACTCACGTCATCACGGCGGCGTCACGTGAGGAATTGGGACTTCCCCCCCTTCGTTAAACCAGGTGTGGGCATGGCCAGCACGCGATGCTTCTTGAGCCTATAACTCGCCATTTTATGTCTCAGCCAAAGGAGCATTTGAGACTATTTAATGCTCCAACCAGCTGCACCACAAATACATAATTTAATTCACCAGTTTGCTAAAAACTGGGGATAACGTAAAAAGGCTGTTGAAAAACTAGTTCGCCAGATTGACCTTCAACAATATCTTAACAAAGATCCCATGGGGAGAAAGTACCATCATTTTAAAAACTCAAGAGTATCTGTGTTTCAAGATACAAACCTTAATTTCAAACTGCAACTCACTCATGCCAGCAACAGACTTTACTTGAACTCTTGAGAAGATCATTGTTATACCAGGAATTACCTTATTACTCATCAAAGAAGGAGTTCATGGAAATGATGGCATAGCAGTTTCATAGAGACAAATGCCTGCAGTTTTGGAAATTTAAAGAATAATCCATTGCATTTATTGTGAGTGGATGATATGTGGCATTGAAGCATACGTTTTTCTCTGTCTTATTAAACTGCCTTAGGTATGGGAAGACACCTTACTTGGCATATTCTTGACAACCTAAAAGGGAAAATTAAATAAAGCTGTGATTAACATCATTTTCCTAATCTCATTTTTCATGGGGCCTCACTGCTTGTATTCACCGTGAAAGAGAAAAGATCACACATCTTAAGAATTTCCCCTCAAAACTCAGGGAAGTATTAATGATTGTTCCATTTTCAAGTCTGCCATGTATTTTCCACACATGGTAGCAAAGGAGATTTAGATTATTTTGTCTCTATATTCATTCAAAATATATAATAATCTAATATGTGGACAGATAAATATATGGTTATTTTCCCTACCCTTCCATGGACACAGCGAGAGAGGGGGGGGAAGGGAGAGGGGGAGAGAGTCTGAGATGGTTATAGCATGTAGATAAACTTGGGCCCATTAGACGGTTTAGAGTAGGGGTGTCAAACTTGCAGCCCGCGGGCTAGATGCATCACGCATTGGCCATGCCCATCCCCATTTTAGCCAAGGGGGGGGGAGTCGCAATACATCACGTGACGACAACGTGATGCCGCGAGTTTGACACCCCTGGTTTAGAGAATAAGATTATCTCACTTTGCAACATAACTCAAGATTCAAGGATTCATGTATTTATCAAATTTATATGGCTACCTATCTCACAAGAAATGACTCTGGGCAGCATATAATAATAAAATTGGCAATTAAAACATTTTATAAAACCAACTAAAAGTAATAAAACAGAAGTTTGGGCTAGTGGTTAAGGAATCAGGCTAGAAACTGGGAGATCTGAATTCTAATCCTACTTTAGGCATGAAAGCCAACCAGCTGACTTTGGCCCATCACTCTATCTCAGCCCAACTCACCTTACAAGATTATTGTTATGGGGAAAATAGGAGGAGATAGGAATATTAGGCATGTCTGCTGCTTTGAGTTGTTAATAAAATAAACAAAATAGTAAATCATGAGAATGAGGGTCAATATTACATGCAGTATAATACAACCAGAACTCAGGCTCCCTATTAGTAGGGGATGCTCAGGCTTGCTAAAACACACACACACACACGTTTTGAAAATAACAGAGATCCCTAACTCCAAACATCTAGAATATATTAGATTGATTTTTCTGACCATATAGTACAGGGCTGTCAAACTCCCAGCCCGCAGGCCGGATGCGTCACACACTAGCCATGCCCATGCCCGGTTTAGCAAAGGGGGAAAAAGTCCCAATACATCATGTGATGATATGAGTTTGACACCTCTGATATAGTGTAACCACAGAGATGATAATCAGCTAAACACTAATATTTGAACTGTGGGAGACTATAAATCAATCCTGTATCAGACTGTAAAGAAATGTATGAATTGATTTAAAAAAATTAAGAGCTGGTGGTTTTTCTTTTAAATTGAATGAAATAGCTCTTTAAAACTTAATTGATGTGAAAGCAAACACACATTTTCAGCAAGATCTAGTTAACCTGTCACCTGATGGATCCATCCGCATAATTCTACACATCTATTAAAGGCAGCCCTGCCCCACACTCATATGCTACATCCAGATCCAAAAACTATATATCTAAACCAGGGGTGTCAAACTCACATCCTCACGGCAGTGTCACGTGACTTATCAGGACTTCCACCCCCTTCGCTAAACTGGGCATGGGTGTGGCCAGTGCGTGATGCATCGGGCCCGTGGGCCAGGAGTTTGATAGCCCTGATCTATCAAACTCCTGGCCCACGAGAGGGAGGAAGGGAGGGAGGGAGGGAGGGAGGGAGGGAGGGAGGGAGGAAGGAAGGAAGGAAGGAAGGAAGGAGTTAGGAAGACAGACAGACAGACAGAAAGAAAGAAGTTAGGAAGGAAGACAGACAGACAGAAAGAAAGAAGCTAGGAAGGAAGACAGACAGACAGACGGAAAGGAAGAAAGGAAAGGGAAGGGAAGGGAAGGGAAGGGAAGGGAAGGGAAGGGAAGGGAAGGGAAGAGAAGAGAAGAGAAGAGAAGAGAAGAGAAGAGAAGAGAAGAGAAGAGAAGAGAAGAGAAGAGAAGAGAAGAGAAGAGAAGAGAAGAGAAAGATGTTAGGAAGGAAGAAAGACAGAAAGAAAAAGAAAGATGGTAGGAGGGGTAGTCTTATACGGCGAGTATATCCCAAACTCTATATTTTAACTGGAAAAGTTGGGGGTCGTCTTATACGCCCAGTTGTCTTATACGCCGGAACATACAGTATATATCACTATGGCCTAGGTTTCCATTTTCACAATCTGGGAAATGTCCGTGTATCTCTTAAGAACTGCAAAGTAAGGCAGTTTTCACCAAGGGCTATTGCTTCTTTCTCAACAACACTAAGATGTAAGTATTAGTTAACTATAGCTCTTTCTGACTGTGCAATTCTTAAAATTACAACCACTCTCTAAACAAAGCCTAAAAGATAAATAAAAGACACAAGTCATTCTACAGAGGCATCTTCAAGGGAAAGCAAGGGAGGTATGCAAGATAGCACGACTGTGATGCAAACTCCATTTCTTTTTTACACACCAAATGACAATGTTCATATATAAAGAGTGAAACTTTCTTTGTGCCATCTGTTTTTGGTCATTTTGATGAAAGCATCAGATACTGAGGACACCTCTGATTCCACAATCGATCCTATCCATATACAGCAAGGGTGGGGAAATGATGGCCCTTTTATGACTCGTGGACTTCAACTCCCAGAATTCCTGAGACAGCAGAATAAATCTTTGGCCAGGCAGGCCAAGTCTTTTTACTTCCCTTCCCCGGTAGCAGCACAGTTCTGCAAGCTGCAGATCTTGGTAAAATAAAGATACCTGACCTTAGCCTCATCTCGATTTCCTTTTTCCAATCAATCCTTCTGTTCACAGATGAGTTGCAAATATATTAAGCCTTAAATATGAGTCTGAATTGAATGCTTTTAACTCCTAATATTAAAAGATATAATAAGTACTATCACCTAAAGGAAAGTTTATTCAGTAAAACAGAAAAGAACTAAAATTAAAATCATCTCAAAAAATTGGTCTCTTTCCTGTTAAGGAAATACCTAAATATGTAACAACATTCTTTCACAATAAGCTACAGTTGTGTGTTTGCAAGATTTATTTTTTTTAATGCCTTTTTTACTTTGTCTTCCCAAAATTATTAAAAAACACAGAGAAACAGATCTGCTTCCAAAATACACACACAAAGCATGCTCTTGCTTTAATATATTCCAAAACTTTCAAAGTTTCGTGCAATGAGGTAATTGAGTTAAAATGTGTCAGAACATTAGCTAAACAGCAAACTTCTTCTAATTCTTCCTATCCCAAGGGGCAGCTATTCCGAAAAGCAGAATGTCTTTGCTCAAACAAAAAAATTCCAAAGCTCAGTGCTGATGGTACTGACTGCCAACTCATGGCTTTTTAAAAAAGAAAAGAAAAAAAGAAAAAAGTCTGCCAAAAAAGTTGTGAAAAATTAGATCCTAAGCTGGACAACTCAGAAACCCACACCCTTTGTAGACTGCTTTGCAACCGGAATGCTCAGCAAAGTACTAACTGGAGTTACAGTATTTGAAAGAAATCTCAAGAAAGGTAAGGATCATCGGGTAGATCAGGGGTGTCAAACTCAAGTCGTCACGGCGGCGTCACATGACATATCGGGACTTTTCCCCCCTTCGCTAAACCGGGGGTGGGTGAGGCCAGCACAGGACGCTTCCGGCCCATGGGCTGGGAGTTTGACAGCCCTGTGGTAGATTAAGTTCCTGACCAGCAGTTCAAAGGCCTGATTCCTCCAATGACGTCAAGAAGTCGTCCATCTAACTTCTAGCATATTTTATCAGATCAAAGATAACATCCACAAATGTCAAAGAAAATATTACATTCAGTAGGGGTTCCACTGTGCAAAAGTATTACAATGTATACATGCATGCATGCTTGCTTTATATTATTTATTTTATTTAAAAGGTTTACCTAGTCCCCCATCTTATGTATCATAATCCTGGGTAGCTACAACAATAATAAAACAATAACAAGTGTAATTCCTGGGCTCTAGTCACATAACATCCCAAACTTGGGGAAAGAGCTAAGACTTCAGGAGTTCTCGGAAGGCCAGGAGGGTATGGGCCTGTCAGATCTTTGGGGGGGGGGGGTTTCAAAGGGAGAGGATGCTATGGAAAAGGCATACTGACTAGGTCCCAATAGATGGCAACATTTTAAAAAAGGGGTGTGGAGCATGTCCACCCTATCAGACCTGATAGAATGGGTAGATATACTTGGAGAGACAGTCCCACAACTGTCCCAGGCCATTTGAGGCTTTAAAGGTGATAACCAGCTCCTTGAAGAACATCAGAAAAAAAGTGGCACACAGTGTTGCTCCCATAGCAGCAGTAAAAACATAGACAACCCACAGCAAAACCGCATGAGCCTCTGCATTCTGGATGGTGTTCAAGGGCAGCCTCCCCCCCCCCGCCATAAAACATTACAATAATACAAATTGAAAATGATGGGAGTGTGAGCGGTTGTGATGAAGTCCAGGAATGGGTGCAACTGGAACATAAGATAAATCAATAATAATAATAATAATAATAATAATAATAATAATAATAATAATAATAATAATAATAATAATAATAATAATAATAATAATAATAATAATAATAATAATAATAATTTATTTATTTTATTTATTTATTTTGGTGGATTTCTATGCCGCCCAATCCCTAGGGACTCAGGGCGGCTCACAGCATGTAGATCCAATACAAAATAAAAGTTCATTAAAATATATAACAATACACAATGCAATGGTTAAAAATACAGAAAATACAAAAGTTAAAAGAGTATCTCATTCACCCCGCCTGCCGGAAGAGCCAGGTCTTTATTGCTTTCCGGAAGGCCAGTAGGGTGGGGATGGTCCTGATCTCTGGAGGAAGTTGGTTCCACAGGGAGGGAGCTCCCACAGAGAAGGCCCTCCCCCTAGGTCCCGCCAGCCGACATGGAGGAGGGCCGACTCTGTGGGCTCTGACCGGTCGTAGGGAGGTATGCGGCAGGATGCGGTCCCGAAGATAACCTGGCCCTGAGCCATGTAGGGCTTTAAAGGTAACGACCAACACCTTAAATTGTGACCGGAGACTAATAGGCAACCAATGCAGCTGGCGGAGAATAGGTGTTATGTGGGTGTATCTCAGTCAGCATTGTTTGGCTGATGGGACCTGGAGGAGACCCACTCTGTGGGACCTGACCGGTCAAAGGGAAGTATGAGGCAGAATGCGGTCCCGAAGATAGCCTGGTCCTAAGCCATGAAGGGCTTTAAAGATGGTGATCAACACCTTGAATTGGATCCGGAGACTAATGGGCAACCAATGCAGCTGGCGGAGGATAGGTGTTACGTGGGTGCATCTAGGTGCACCCACCACAGCTCGCGCAGCTGCATTTTGCACCAATTGCAGTCGCCGGACACTCTTCAAGGGTAGCCCCATGTAGAGCGCATTGCAGTAATCCAGCCGTGAGGTGATAAGGGCATGAGTGACTGTAAGAAGTGCCTCCTTCTCCAAGTAGGGTCGCAATTGGTGCACAAGACGAACTTGTGCAAAGGTCCCCCTAGCCACAGCTGAAAGATGTTGTTCCAATTTTAGCTGTGGATCTAGGAGGACACCCAAATTGCGAACCCGTTCTGAGGGGGCTAATTTCTCCCCCCCCAAGAACCAAGGAGGGACAGTTGGTCGAGTCCTTAGGAAGCAATATCCACAGCCACTCAGTCTTGTCAGGGTTAAGCTTTAGCCGGTTCTTCCCCATCCAGATCCTAACATCGGCCAGGCAGCGGTCCATTACGTCTACGGCTTCCCCAAATTGAGATGGGGTGGAGATGTACAACTGGGTATCATCAGCATATTGCTGATACCTCACCCCGTGTCGTCGGATGATCTCACCCAGCGGCTTCATGTAGATATTAAACAGGATGGGCGAGAGGACCGAGCCCTGTGGCACCCCATATAGTAGGGGCCTAGGGCTCGACCTCTGCCCCCCTGTCAACACCGACTGCGTCCTGTCAGAGAGGAAGGAGGAGAACCACTGCAGAACAGTGCCGCCCACCCCCACCTCTCCGAGACGACGCAGAAGGATACCATGGTCAATGGTATCGAAGGCCGCTGAGAGGTCAAGTAGCACCAGGATAGAGGAATGACCCCCATCCCGGGCTCGCCAGAGATCATCCATCAGGGTGACCAAAGCCGTTTCCGTACTGTAACCGCGCCTGAAGCCAGATTGAAAGGGATCCAGAAAATCAGTGTCATCCAACAGTCGTAGGAGCTGGAGTGCCACCACTTTCTCAACAACCTTCCCCGCGAAGGGAAGGTTGGAGACTGGACGGAAGTTCTTTAAATCCGCCGGGTCCAGGGAAGGCTTCTTGAGGAGGGGCCTCACCACCGCAGCTTTTAAGGGCTGCGGGACGGACCCCTCTCTCAAAGAAGCGTTGACCAACGCCTGGAGCCAGCCGCGTGAAACCTCCCTGGTGGCCGAAACCAACCAGGAAGGACACGGGTTCAATAAACAAGTGGCGGAGCTCATAGCTCCTATGGCCTTGTCCACATCCTCAGGAGTCACCGGTTCAAACCTTTCCCATATAACCGGACTAAGACCTGCCCCAGTCATCTCGGCCTGTACTGCCCAATCGGAGTCCAGGTCTGTCCGAATCTGAGTGACTTTATCCGCCAGAAACCGAGAAAATTCCTCAGCTCTACCCTGCAAGGGGTCTCCGCCTTCCTCCTTAGCCAGAAGGGTGCGGGTCACCCTAAACAGGGCGGCTGGGCGGGAGTCAGCGTACGCAATAAGAGCGGAAAAATGCGAACATTTTGCCGCCCTTATCACCACTAAGTAAGACTTAATGAAAGTTCTTAAAAGTGTCCGGTCAGACTCAGCTTTACTAGATCTCCATCGTCGCTCTAGGCGTCTCTTGTGGCGCTTCATCTCCCGGAGTTCCTCGGTAAACCAAGGAGCCCTCCTGGATCCACTTCCACAGAGAGGCCGCAAAGGCGCAAT
Source organism: Diadophis punctatus similis (assembly GCA_023053685.1). Taxonomy (NCBI): domain Eukaryota; kingdom Metazoa; phylum Chordata; class Lepidosauria; order Squamata; family Dipsadidae; genus Diadophis; species Diadophis punctatus. The sequence continues at coordinate 189,093,653 of JALIGW010000001.1, read as the reverse complement.
CCGGTCCAGAGCCCCCCCTGCCGCCTGATTCCAGGCGGCAACCAGGGATTCGGACGAACTGTGTACCAGGGATTCAGGTATCTCCCCAAGTTCCCTCTGGAATCCGTCTGGTTCCATTAGGCGCCTGGGGCGGAACCACTTAGTCGGTCCCGCCTCCTTGCGGTGGAGGCGTGGTGCCATGAAATCCAACCTCAGAAGGAAATGATCTGACCACGACAAGGGTACTGTGACTAAACCCCTTAGCCCCAGATCATCTCTCCACTGCCCCGAGAGAAACACAAGGTCAAGCGTGTGACCACCCTCATGAGTCGGACCCTGAACTACTTGGGTCAGGTCCATGGTTGTCATGGAAGCCATGAACTCCTGGACTGCCCCCGAGGCTTCGCCGGGCGATGGCAGGTTGAAATCCCCCAGCACCATCAACCTGGGGAACTCAACCGCCAGCCCTGCAACCGCCTCGAGCAGAACAGGCAGGGCCTTTGTAACGCAGCTAGGAGGCAGGTACGTTAACAAAAGGCCCACCTGAACCCCTAAGTCCAACTTCAGAAGGAGCATCTCACACCCAACAATCTCTGGGGCAGGGCTCCTTCGAGGACACAGATTCTGGCGAGCTATAATAGCCACTCCTCCACCCCTTCCCTGGGGTCGTGGCTGATGCTGAACCGAGAACCCGTCCGGGCATATTTCCGAAAGGGGCACCCCCCCTTCCTGGCCCAGCCAGGTCTCGGTTATACACGCCAGGTCCGCCCCCTCTTCCAGGATTAAATCCCGAATGAGGGGGGCCTTGTTGGTAATCGACCTGGCATTTAATAGCAGCAGCTTGAGCCCAGGGCCCTGACATCCCTGGTTACCAGGCACTCGGGTTGAGCTAGGTGGAACCAAATCAGAGGGGCCAGAACAAGGAATCGCTTGCAAACAGCGATAATCATCATCATCATCATCATCATCATCATCATCATCATCATCATCATCATCATCACAACAACAACAATAACAATAACAACAAACAACAAACAACAACAACAACAACAACAACAACAAGTTGGAAGGGACCTTGGAGGTCTTCTAGTCCAACCCCCTGCCTAGGCAGGAAACCCTACACCACTTCAGACAAATGGTTATCCAACACCTTCTTAAAAACTTCCAGTGTTGGAGCACCCACAACTTCTGGAGGCAAGCTGTTCCACTGATTAATTGTTCTAACTGTCAGGAAATTTCTCCTTAGTTCTAAGTTGCTTCTCTCCTTGTTTAGTTTCCACCCATTACTTCTTGTTCTACCTTCAGGTGCTTTGGAGAATAGTTTGACTCCCTCTTCTTTGTGGCAACCCCTGAGATATTGGAACATCTATGCAAAGTCCCTCCAGCTACAGCTCTGCGACCTGCTCCTTGACAGTAAATCTTATTTAAAATAGATATATAAGGGTTCTTTAAGTCATTTGGAGAAATTAGTATTGAATTGGCTCTCTCAAAATGGAGTTTAAAAATATTCCATCAAATTCAAACAGAGGTGGATCAGAGGGGAATGTCAATTCTATACTAATACTATACTTATACTGATCTTAAATGCTGTTTTTTGCTATGAAATATTTTTCTTCCACTGTTTTCTTCAGCAAATTACCCTTCTGGATTACTGCAGTGCTGCATGATGATGATTAGTTCCATCTTTCCAAACTACTTAATATAGGTCATGTTGACTTTTTAAAAATAAAGGGAATGATTAAACTCCTCCATACATGAGTTAGAATTAATGAAATCCAACTATTCAATCCTGCTGCCACACTTATTTACTTTTACTATGCATTTATAATTTAGATATCTTTTATTAATATTTTATTATTGTTATTGTTTACATGACAAGCTAATGGTCATTTACAAATGTAATGAATTGAACTGAACTGAACTGAATTGAAGCTTGCGGTCAGCAATGCTTGGTGCTGTCTAGGCATGGATCCATGTACCTGTATTAGCTGTAGAGCTGGGGGGGATGGGCTGAGAAAAGTAACCCAAACAAGCTCCCTTTTCTAATTCTGTACTTTGCTTTGCTGATAAGGACCCAGGCAAAGGAAATAGTTTTGCTTCTTGTGAAGGAAGGAAAGCCCCAAAACCTCCAAGATGACTTGTCAAGATCAGAAAGGATTCCAAGGAGAAGAATTTGAGCCATGGAGCATCTGGCTGGCAGCTCGAGACCCCCCACAATAGCTAAACCGGATTAGACAGCTTTACTGGCTGTTGAAGATAAAAGGGTTTCTTTCAGTTTCTATCCAGAGTAAAGATGGCTGGTAAATCTAAGATGGGCTGAGAAACTAATTCCAATTAGGATTTATGAGATTTGGGTGAGACTAGGAGAAGTGTTAGACAGAAGAATGCTGAAGGGAAGAAGTGACCATGCAGCTAGGTTCAACTAGAGTTGAACATGTCACAAGCAGTGGTGGGTTCTAAATTAATCGCCACCAGTTCATGCACGTGCGCCGGGCGGGTGGGCGGAGCCTCCAACTGCCGCCGCTACCGGTTCTAAGAACTGGTGAGAACCAGGAGCAACCCACCGCTGGTCACAAGGTAAGAAAAAACAACATCAAAGTTTACCTGCCTGGTTCAGTTGCCTATCATTTCTTCAGCTTAAGAACAGATAGTACAACGCCAATCATTAAATAAGCCATTTCCTTAGATCCAGAGAGGTAAATAGAAACACCATAGTATCAGTCTGGAGGTGGAAAAATGCCTACTAAAGAATGCAAGCCAATAACTGAAGTCAGTGAAATGTGAAACTATTTGCACATTCTGATGAGCCTTGGCTTCCATCCAAACTGCTTATTTCTCTTTTTATTTCTGAGTCAAATAACAGAAAAATCTGGGAGCCACGTGGTCTTGCTCTGGCCCCATCAGATCTTACCGTAATGTTGCAGAGAATAAGAAGGAATTGCTTCCTTCCTATTCTTCACAGGGAACCAGTTTTGCTGTTAGAAGAAATGCATTAATGTAACATAACTGAACAAAATTTTCAATGGTTTGATTCTGAATGTTATTTTAAACAGGCATACGGTTTCATTAAACATAAAATATCATGATGAAACATTATTCAAGCTGCATTTATCCAGAAGCTTAATATATGATATGCTACTGTTCTGCTCAGTCTCCATTCCATGGCAGATGGTTTTTTGAAGATGAACAGTAAATAAACCCAAATATCTGACAAATAGCTGCTTCCAATTATCTAACTGTAATGTGATCATAAGATGAGTAAGAATGCCTCTTAATGCCTACCATATAAAACCAATTTAGGCAGATGCTTCAGATGGAAAACTCTGTGCATTGCATGCTCATGCCAACAGGATGTTTACAACAATTTATCTGCCTGTAGCATTTCAATTTCAAAAACTAGGAGAAACAAAGAACAGTATTATAATTTCAACTAGTACTTTTGATTTCAAGACTCTTTAATCAAAATTCCTTTCTAACAACCTGCTTCACTTGCACATGGTTATTTTAACTGAATGCTATTCTATAGTTCCTGTGTCTTTAACAAATACTCAGTCAACATTCACTGTCAAATACCCACCACGATGAAAATACAATATGGAACAGCATGATCTTGTTTGGCCCAAGCAGCAAAATGATTTGACTGTCTCTACCTGATAAGGGTAAATGAGCAATTACAACTGCTCATATGAACACTTTCTACCTAACTGGGCAGTAAAATGAAGACCTCACATTAAAGTAGCAGAAAATAATACTCTTATACAGCTGCAGAACAGGAGAACTTAAAATCCAAAACAATAGTGGTTTTCTTAGCAGGACAAAAGGACCAATAACAAAGGAAGTGGATCGAAGCCAATATAGAGAAGACTATTCCAAGCAGCAGCAGCTCAGCAGGCTCCCATCTTTCTCATCACCTGCTTCCTGCTACTTCGAATTAACGATTCCAGGAACTGAACCGGGAATCAATGCAATGCATGAGGAATGATTATAAAGACAAAAAAAAAAAAACCACAGATGTATAATTCTGAGACCTCCTAAGACAAGATGTGAAATAATAAGCAGGGATTTAACTCAATGTCTTGCAGGGATTATTCAGAGCAAAGTACATTAAATGGTAATGACACAACAGTTGGCATTTGTGTGGTTGGCAAAATTCTAAGGCACTTTGGACTGGGAGAGGGAATCTTTCCTAACGGAAAATGTATTAAAAAGAGTGTCTATATAGACAGTCTCAATTTAAGGTCTGAATAAATAATGTGGCTGATAAATGATAAACAAACATCTCTAAATGGGGGGAGGGGACAAAATGAGTGGAAAGATCTGAATTGGAGATATTTGGTTTGAAATCTGGATTAATCTTTTATTATTTATTAGGAGCTGTGGTGGCACAGTGGTTAGAATACAGTATTGCAGGCTGACTCTTTCCACAGCCAGAAGTTCAATCCTGATCAGCTCAAGATTGACTCATCCTTCCATCTTCCAAGGTCGATAAAATGAGGACCCAGATTGTTGGGGGCAATATGTTGACTCTGTAAACCGCTTAGAGTGGGCTGTGAAGTGGTAAATAAGTCTAAGTGCTATTGCTATTATTAAGCCTATGAAAACAATGATAGTCAAACCTAAAACTCATGTTCTCCATAGTGGGCGGAGCTAGCCTCCAAGAATGGGATGATCCAATCCATCAGCCAATGAGGACTGAGTCAGACTCTATAAAAGCTGTCACCCCGAAGGGCACCCCCTCTTTCGACTCAGTCCTTGGTCGAGGACTAGTGTTCCTAACCTAGCAGGTTAATTCACCTATTATTCTTATATTCTACTATCTTCATCTTCAACAGTAAGAATCATCATCTGCTGACACAACTGCGGCTGGTGGCTTCTGTTCACCTCTGGTGAAAATCACCACCAACTGCCTGAGGAAGGTTAAAGCGGCCTGGCCAATCCACTTCAAAAGGAAAAGTCACAGAAGCTGTCCGCTTGAGTGACCATCGGCCAGGGCGGCTCTGCCGCTTACCGCTGCGAAGGGTAAACTGATCCATCTGACAATCTGCTATCGTTTACCCCTTCAAATCAGCTCCTGCGCTTCTGCGCCCAAAAAAGAGCTACTGACTTCCTCACATTGCCTCTCTCTTCGTCATACTGACCATAGGCTGCTTGGACTGGTAGGCCGCTCCTTCAGAATTCTGGCATCAACGGTAGTTTTGCCTTAGAAGTTGACAGCGGCCCGACAAACAGCTGAGAGAGAAAAGCCCTTCTGCGCATGCCCAGAACTCATCGTACATCTTTACTTTGCCGATTCTGACAGCAGACACCAAGTGCGCAGGCGCAGAGCTCATCCAGGAGCTTTGCTGAGCAAACCGGCTTTTAACAGCTCTCCCGCCCTCGCGCGCCTCAGCTGTTACTTGGGGCGGAGAGAAAGTGCTTGCTGACGTCACCGGAGAACACTGACAAGCCTTCACGCGTCTCCCAACGGCTCCCGGCACTTGACAGCTCACCCCGCCCTCGCGCTCCACAGCTGACGGGCGGGGCGCCGAGCGAAGCCGCTGACGTCATCGCAGAAGCCGGCTGGCTCATTCAAACTGCATTTGACAGCTCACCCCGCCCACGCGCTCCACAGCTGACGGGCGGGGCTTTGAACACAGCTTCGGGCGCGCAAAGGAAGCTAAGGCTCGTTTGCAGTCTAAGCCTTATTTTAAACTGCGGTTTTTTTCATTCTGTCTCCAACCTGATAGCTACGCTCACAGTTGACTCTGCCTTTTGCCTGTCATCGCCTTTCTACCACAAGGCTCTCCATCAACACCAACTGGCTGTTGGCACTGCCCTGTGCGTGAGCCCACCAGCTACAGCCAACCCAGGGTTCAAATGGCTGACAAAGGGGCCAAGCATAAGCCCAAATCAGGCAAAGACAAACAATCTGAGACAGAGACCAGGCTCACCCCTGCTTCTCACAGGGATCGCTCTCCCCTTCGGAATCCACAACAGAAGGACAAGGCTCCTGAGAAAACCAAGAAGCCACCTTCAAACTCCTCGGGTCCAAGGGAGGGAAGCGATAACCTACCTTCACGTTCCAGACAATCACCAGGGGCTCTATCGCTGGATAACCCCAATCTTTGTCTGGGTGACAATGACATCTGGGAGGAACCTCACATTGCACGGGTGCCTTCACCTGCTTCCAAGCAAGTCGCACCATCTGCAATTTTCCAAAATCCTGAGGTTCAGGCCCTGATTCAAGCGGCCATTAAGGAAGGTATCGCTGCAGGCCTTCAACAAACTTCAGTCACGAAACCTTCTACTTCAGGACCACCTCTTCCACAGACCCCAGTGCGTCGTCCCACGCCGGTCACTGAATGGGACCAACTCCCACAGACCGACGCCACCACGCTTCAGGATTCTCCTAAATCCCTGCGTGACGCAGATGACCAAGGGCAGGATTTGGACTTATCAGCCGATGAAGATCTTGCCCCTGAACCTCCCACGACTACTGGCCTCTTCAATCCGGCTTTATTTAAGTCGCTTCTCCATAAAGCAAGAGCAGCTGCAAAAATGCCTCCGGTGGAACCCAAATCATCTGCGGAGGAACCGGCTGATCCTCTTTTTGAGGAAACAACCTCTCAAGAGGAGGTTATACCTACTCCAAAACTGTTCATCGAAGCAGTCACCAAACAATGGCTGGTTCCTATCACAGGAGCCGCTCCATCTTCTTTGGACAAAAAATACTACAACGTGGCTCAGGGCCTGGCACAACATTTGCCCGTTCCACCAGTAGATGAGCCTATTAAGGCCCTCTACTCAGCCAATCCCCTACCGGGTGATGGCGAGGAACTACTACGTCCGGAGGAACGCCGGGCGGAGCAGGCAATCTTACGAGCCCATCAATCAGCTGCCTGGGCTGTGAGAGCATCGGCCACAGCGTCGTTTTTTTGCCGCACCTCTATTCGCTGGCTCAAAGCTCTTCAAGAACAGTCGTCGGACGTGCGTACACGCCAGGACATAAACAAGCTGTTGGCAGTGGCGCAATTTACATCGGATGCCACACTTCAAAGTGCACGCTTCGCGGCAAGATCCATGGGAACATCCATCGTGGCACGCCGCATGCACTGGCTCCGTGGCTGGCAGTCCGACGCTCGACACAAATGGAGGCTGGCCACTTCCCCAGTTCAGGGTCAGTCTCTTTTTGGGGGGGCCTTGGACTCGTACCTAGTCGAGTCCAAGGACAAACGGAAGGTTCTTCCGAATTGCACACGTAGGGGTCCTTCCAAACCTGCAACCCCTCCTCCACCTCCTCCGCCCCGACGTCCATATAGGGCTCCTAGGTATAGGGGCAGATATCAGGCAGGTGGCCGGCAAACTCAGGGACAGGATAGACCTAGGGCGGACCCTCCAGCCAAGCGCCCTTTTCGGGGTGCAGGCGGACGCCCCTACCGGCGCAACAAGTAGATCTTGCGGTCCTTCCCATTGGGGGTCGCCTGCAGTTTTTTGCCGGGCGATGGGAAGAGACTACTTCGGATAGTTGGGTGCGAGAAACCATTTCATCAGGGCTCGCACTCGACCTTCTTTCCACCCCTCCGGGATTTTTTATGAGGTGCCCCCAGTCCTCGGATCCCCAAAAGCGGTCTCTAATGCTAGCCGCTATCCAGCATCTGTTGGATATCCATGCTATCCAACGGGTTCCGGAGGACCAACGGGGGCAAGGATTCTATTCCAATTTGTTCCTTGTCAAAAAATCCTCGGGGGGGGTGGAGAGCAGTCTTGGACCTCAAGCGACTGAACAAATACGTCGCCTATAAGAGGTTCAAGATGCACACGCTACAGTCCATATTGGCGTGTGTAAGAAGGGGAGACTTCATGGCCTCTATTGATCTAACAGAAGCCTATCTGCACGTACCAATTCGGCCTTCCCACCAAAAGTACCTTCGATTCTGTTACATGGCTGATCACTATCAGTACTCAGCACTTCTATTCGGTCTGTCCTCCGCTCCGCGGGTCTTCACGAAGATCCTAGCCGCCCTTGCGGCGAGCATGCGGACCATTCCAATTCGTCTACACTGTTATTTAGATGACATTTTAATTCTGTCATCCACAGTTTCACAAGCAGAGATTGACCTTCAATTAACCATGGAGTGTTTAGAAGAGCATGGCTTCTCCTTAAATATAGAAAAGAGCCAGCTCAAGCCAACTAACAGGATTACACATCTTGGAGCTATTGTGGACTCCCTGGAGTGCAGGGTGTTTCTTTCCCAGGAGAGACAGGACAATCTGGTCTCCATGGTCCAGCAGGTCCTCTGCCTCAGGAGAGCGCCATTTATTTATTTATTTATTTATTTTGGAATTCTTATATGCCGCCCAACTCCCTAAGGACTCAGGGCGGCGTACAACAGTGAGAAAATACAAGAATAACCAAAATCTAAAAAGTTAATTAAAAGCAAATATAAAAATTAAAACACACTATAAAAAGAATCATCACCAACCATTCAACATCATACATACTTGGGGGGTGGGCTCGAATGAATTAAGCTCTACCCCCCGCCTGCAGGAAAAGCCATGTCTTAACAGCTTTCCGGAAGGCCAGCAGAGTGGGGATAGTTCGGGTCTCTGGTGGAAGTTGGTTCCAGAGCACAGGGCCAGCCACAGAGAAGGCTCTCCCCCTTGGGCCCGCCAGCCGGCATTGTTTGGCCGACGGGACCTGGAGGAGGCCCACTCTGTGGGCCCTAACCGGTCGAAGGGAAGTATGAGGCAGAATGCGGTCCCGTAGATAACCTGGTCCCAAGCCATGAAGGGCTTTAAAGATGGTGATCAACACCTTGAATTGGACCCGGAGACCGATGGGCAACCAATGCAGCTGGCGGAGTATCGATGTCACGTGGGTGTACCTTGGCACACCCACCACAGCACGCGCAGCCGCATTTTGCACCAACTGAAGTCTCCGGATACTCTTCAAGGGTAGCCCCATGTAGAGCGCATTGCAGTAGTCCAAGCGAGAGGTGACAAGGGCATGAGTGACCGTGAGTAGAGCCTCCTTCTCCAAATATGGCCGCAACTGGTGCACCAGGCGAACCTGTGCAAAGGCCCCTCTAGCCACAGCTGAAAGATGATGGTCCAATTTTAGCTGTGGATCTAGAAGGACTCCCAAGTTGCGGACCTGGTCCGAGGGAGTCAGTTTCGCTCCCTCAAGGACCACGGAGGGACAGTTGTCGTAGTCCTTAGGAGGCAATATCCACAGCCACTCAGTCTTATCGGGATTAAGTCTGAGTCTGTTCCTCCCCATCCAGATCCTGACGTCGTCCAGGCACCGGCACATTACATCAACTGCCTCACTGAAGTCAGACGGGGTGGTGATGTACAGCTGGGTGTCATCAGCGTACTGATGGAAACACACCCCATGTCTGCGAATGATCTCCCCCAGCGGTTTCATGTAGATGTTGAACAGGATGGGCGAGAGAACCGACCCCTGAGGCACCCCACATAATAGGGGCCTAGGGGACGATCTCTGCCCCCCTGCCAGCACCGACTGCATCCTATCAGCGAGATAAGAGGAGAACCACCGCAGAACGGTGCCTCCCACTCCCAACTCGCTGAGACGATGCAGAAGGATACCATGGTCGATGGTATCGAAAGCCGCTGAGAGGTCAAGTAGCACCAGGATGGAGGAATTTCCCCCATCCCGGGCCCGCCAGAGATCATCCATCAGAGCGACCAAGGCAGTTTCTGTACTGTAGCCGCGCCTGAAACCCGACTGGTAAGGGTCTAGATGATCTGTTTCATCCAGGAGCTGCAGAAGTTGAGTAACCACCACCTTCTCCACAACTTTCCCTAAAAAAGGTAAGTTGGAGACCGGACGATAGTTCTTCAAGTCAGCTGGATCCAGGGAAGGCTTCTTCAGGAGGGGTCGCACCACCGCAGCTTTTAACGACTGCGGTACGGATCCCTCTCTCAAAGAAGCGGTGACCACCGCCTGGATCCAGCCGCGTGCTACCTCTCTGCTAGCCGAAACCAGCCAGGAGGGGCACGGGTCCAATAAACAGGTGGAGGTACCCATCGCTCCCACAGCCCTGTCCACATCCTCGGGAGAAACAGGCCCAAACTCTTCCCATAATGATGGACTAAGACTAGCCCCTGTCAACTCAATGGACTCTGCCCAGCCGGAGTCCAGATTTGACCGAATCTGAGCGACTTTATCCGACAGAAACTCAGCGAATTCCTCAGCTCTGCCTTGTAAGTGTTCCTCGCTCCCCCCTTTTGCAAGGAGGGAGCGAGTCACCCTAAACAAGGCGGCTGTGCGAGAATCTGCGGACGCAATAAGAGCGGAAAAATAGAATCGTTTTGCCGCCCTTATCGCCACTAAATAAGATCTGATGTAAATTCTTAATAGTGTTCGATCAGACTCGGTTTTTCTGGCCCTCCAGCGGCGCTCCAGACGTCTCTTCTGGCGTTTCATCTCCCGGAGCTCCTCGGTAAACCAGGGAGCTTTCCGGAATCCACTGCCATAGAGAGGTCGCTTAGGCGCAATTCGGTCTAGAGCCCCTGATGCTGCGGTGTTCCAAGCAGCCACCAGGGAGTCAGCCGAATTGTGTACCAGGGTTTCAGGTATTTCCCCAAGTTCCCTCTGGAATCCTTCCGGTTCCATTAGGCGCCTGGGGCGGAACCACTTAGTCGGTCCCACCTCCCTGCGGGGGGGTGATTTGAAGTTGCTCTCCTCTCTATTGGGAAAAATGATTTCCGCCATCCATATTACTCCCTGGGCACAACTGCACTCCAGGGACCTACAATGGCTCTTGTTACCATATCAAAGAGCGGGTAAGAGTAATTCAACAGCAAAGATCAGCATCCCATCCTCTGTCCGTCGCTCCCTCCAGTGGTGGCGCTCCCCGGCGATGGCCGAAGGCTCCAGCTTCTTCGAACCCAACCGGGTGACGGTGACAACAGACGCCAGCCTGCAAGGATGGGGGGCTCACGTCCTTTCTCACGTAGCCCAAGGAACGTGGTCTCAGTCGGAGACCCTATTGAATATCAACATTCTGGAACTCAGAGCAGCCTTTCTTGCTCTTCAACAATTTCACAATGTCCTTCACAACCGACATGTTCTACTAATGACCGACAACGTCACCACAAAGGCGCACATCAACCGCCAGGATGGGACGATATCCAAGGGTCTAATGTCAGAAGCCAAAGCACTGGGACTTTGGGCGGAGCGCCATCTACTCTCGATCCGAGCGGAGCATATTTCGGGAGTCGACAATACAACAGCGGACTGGCTCAGTCGCAATGCTCCACTCGGCGGAGTGGAGTCTGCACCAGGACATCTTTCAACAATTGGTGCAACGATTCGGCCTTCCAGTAATCGACCTTTTTGCAACTCCTCTCAACGCCAAGCTTCCGAGGTTTGTTTCTCGATACCACTCACAAGGGGCCGAGGACATAGATGCGCTCCGCTGTTCCTGGCCGAAGGGTCTGCTATATGCCTTTCCACCCCTGGCAGTGATTCCACAGGTTATCCGTCGGATCATTGCCGAGGAAGCGGAGGTAATTCTTCTCACCCCACATTGGCCCAGGAGAGCGTGGTTCGCGGACCTACAGGCACTGTCAACCAGCCCTCCGTGAAGGATTCCTCAGACCGCGTCTTCGCTTTCCCAGGGGTCCTTCAATCACCCGGATCCTCATTGGCTTCAGTTGACCGCCTGGCGATTGACCGGTGTCGCCTGAGTCATCGGGGGGTGCCTGAGGCAATCATCGATACCTTAATGTTGTCACGGCGACCTTCAACCAACCGGATTTACTCCGCGACATGGAAGGCGTTTTGTGTTTGGTGTTCAACCATACAGTTATGTCCGGTAGAGCTTACCATTGTGGGCTTGTTACGTTTTTTGCAAGCCGGTCTAGACAAGGGGTTGGCTCCAAATACACTGCGCCGACAAATTGCGGCTTTGTCTACAGTACTTACCTGTGACAACGCGGTGTCTCTATCAGCACATCCGCTGATTCGCCGATTTCTGAAGGCGGCTGTTAACATTTCTCCTCCGATGATACATCGCTATCCAACATGGGACCTATCGCGGGTTTTGCTGGCACTAACTACGGAACCATACGAGCCATTGCGTACAGTGTCGCTGAGACAACTAACTCTCAAGGTGGCATTTCTGGTAGCTATAACTTCGGCTCGTCGAATATCCGAACTTGCGGCTTTATCGGTACGGAATGATTTATGTATTTTTCACCCCGATAAGGTAGTTCTCCGTTTGGACCCAACCTTCATACCGAAGGTTAACACACATTTTCATAGGGCGCAGGAGTTAATTTTACCTGCGTTCTACACTCAGCCCTCAACGGATTCGGAAAGACAGTGGCATAACATTGATGTTCGGAGGGCAATTAAAATCTATAACGTCCGTACGGCGACATTTCGACGCTCGGAAGCATTGTTTGTTTGTTTCCAACCAAAATCCATGGGAAAAAAGGCATCACCAGCGCTCATTGGCAGCTGGATCAGAACCCTAATATCAGACATTTACTCTGCTCAGAATCTTCCCCGGCCTGAGGGGTTAACCGCACATTCCACATGTAGTGCGGCCACCATGGCAGCGTGGTCGGTCAGTACCTCACTGGAGGAGGTTTGCAGAGCGGCAACATGGTCCTCTCCAGTGGCTTTTATACGACACTATAAGGTAGATCAATTCGCCTCGGCTGAGGCCGAATTCGGTCGGCAGGTTCTCCGTACTGCCCTGATACCAGAAGAACAGCATGAATAGGGTTTTCACCCACCCTAGGGACTGAACTGCTTTGGCATGTCCCATTCTTGGAAGCTAGCTCCGCCCACTATGGAGAACGGGGTGTTGTTACTTACCTGAACGCCCCTTCTCGTAGGGCGGAGCTAGCCTCCAAGTCCCTCCCTGTTGGGTTTATCGTTGCATAACAGTTATCGTTTGAATTCCTGCTGTTAAATAAAGTTGGTTAGGTTGTTACACTATGGGTCTGACTCCGTCCTTCGTCTCAAGAGGGGGTGCCCTTTGGGGTGACAGCTTTTATAGAGTCTGACTCAGTCCTCATTGGCTGATGGATTGGATCATCCCATTCTTGGAGGCTAGCTCCGCCCTACGAGAAGGGGCGTTCAGGTAAGTAACAACGCCCCGTTTTATGCTTTAAATACACACACACACAGAGCAAGATTGCACCTCGTTCATATATATTTTATATATATATGTAAAATTAAATCTCTATATTAGACATTTTTAGCAAAACATGCTTGGAAAAGATCATCCTAACCTTGCAAAGCATGGAAGCTACTATTACTCAGCTGAATTTAGTAAACTAAAAGAGAACTAACTCTTCCTTCTATAAATAGAAGCATATCCTTTCATTTATACCATAATTTTTTGCAAAACTAGCATCCTGTTTTCTCTAAGTAAATGCAGCTATATAATTAGTATGCAAGCTTTGTGTAACAACTTCCACATATTCCTTACAATTTATACCTTCCAATTTTGCAAGTTATTTTATTTTGGGGAGAATTTGTTGTTGAACCGCTAATTCCTGTTTTATGGATATGGGCTGAACACCTTGCCTTAGAAGAAAATGTACAGTACTTATTCTCATCATTAAACTATCACAAGACCAAGAGAAAAGGCTGTGCTTCACATCACGTTCTGTAATATGCGCCTGGTTAAATTTGCCCAAGTATGTTCATCTCCTTCTCAACCTTAGGAACTTTAAGAAGAGTGGACTTCAATGATGGCTGGGGAATTCTGGGAGTTGAAATCCACCTATTTCAAATTGCCAAGGTTGAAAAACACTGCTTTAAAATAATGCAAATGTTCCTTTGAAAAATTCAGACAATTAATTTGCAGTGTTTATCTTTTCACACATTTTCTTTCCTGCGCACGCGCACAGACACACACACACTTTTTAAAAAAAAACTATTGGGAAGTGAGGTGATTATAACCACCTTACACTTCCATTAACATAATCTCTTAAACCAGCGGTTCCCAACCTGGGGTCGCGCCCCTTTGAGGGTCAAATGACCCCGGCATCCTCAGCCCCCCCCCCACTGCCACAAGCCTGGCCATATCGTGCCCTACAACCCCTGCCCCCACGCCCTCACCGCGACCCACCTTGCTGCCGCCATTTGGGTTCTTTTACCCTCTGCGCATGCGCAAACTGTTCTGCACATGCGCAGAGGGTTAAATAACCCAAATGGCGGCGTCCGGGTGAAGTCTCCAGATCCAGACAAGGTCTCCACTTGCTTCGCGTGTTGCCTTTGGGAGCTTTTCGAGCCCCGTCGCAAAAGGCGTGCGCGACTTCTGCAGGGCCAGGACAGGCGGCTGTTTTTTATTTGGAACCCTCGCGGGCGCTAATGCAAAAGTACAGAGGGGGAGTTTGCAAGTGGCGGCAAAGGGGATCTTCCAAGGATGTTTCTGTTCCGGGGGGAGCCCCCCTCCTCTTCGCTCGGCCCACGGGAGCAGAAGCCGGGATTGAAGCCAGCTTGGGGGAGGAACGAGAGAGGGGAGGCCATCCAAAGAGGCAGCGGAGGCGGCGGGCGGGACCCCGCAAGCAGCAGCAGCAACAGCAGCAGCAGCGGCCAAAGGGCGGCCGGGGCAGAGCCGGGCTTCCAGCTGCCGCCTGTTGCCATGTTCCTCGCTTTGCTCCGCTGGCTTTGCGCGCTCGGCAGCAGCCAAGTGGGGCACAGCCGCCTGGAGAGAATGTGCCAAGGAATGCTCGGCTCCGGCGCGCGCCATGGAGGAGCCCCCGGGGCTGCAGGCGCCGCGCACACGGGGCAACCCCTTGGCAGCAGCCACGGCCACCCCCGCTCGCCTCGGCACCCACCCGGGGTCGGCCGCTGCTACAGCTGTTGCTGCTGCTGTTCGTGGGGTGCCGCCGGCCGCCTCCACTTCTCCTCGGAGTAGCCTGCTGTTGCATCGCGCCCTGACCTCGTAGCCCAAGGATTGGGGCTTTGCGCGGCTGCAAGCTCAGGATCCCCCCGGCCCCGGACAGCCCCCAAGGAGGAGAAGGGGCGCCCAGCCGCCGCAGGAGGAGCCGGTGAAGGTGTACGGCCAGGTGAGAGGTCCCCGGACAGGCATCTCTGCCCCGAGTTGCTCTGCCACGCTGCGACCCTCTTTGGCTGGCTTCCCCTCTCTCGTTCCTCCCCCAAGCTAGCTTCAATCCCAGCTTTTGCAAAGTGAGGAACATGGTGATAGGTGGCAGCTGGAAGCCCGGCTCTGCCCCGGCTGCCCTTCGGCCGCTGCTGCCGCTGTTGCTGTTGCTGCTCGCGGGGTCCCACCATCTGCCCGCCGCCTCCGCCACCTCTTTGGCTGGCCTCCCCTCTCTCGTTCCTCCCCCAAGCTGGCTTCAATCCCGGCTTCTGATCCCGGGGGCCGAGCGAAGAGGAGGGGCGCTCCCCCGGAATGGAAACGTCCGTGGAAGATCCCCTTTGC
Organism: Diadophis punctatus similis; assembly: GCA_023053685.1. Lineage (NCBI taxonomy): Eukaryota > Metazoa > Chordata > Lepidosauria > Squamata > Dipsadidae > Diadophis > Diadophis punctatus. Next base: position 189,078,258 of record JALIGW010000001.1, on the reverse strand, counting down.
CGCCACTTGTGAACTCCCCCTCCGTACTGTTGCATTTGCACCCGCGAGGGTTCCAAATAAAAAACAGCCGCCTGTCCTGGCCCCGCCGAAGTCGCGCACGCCTTTTGTGACGGGGCTCGAAAAGCTCCCAGAGGCAACATGTGAAGCAAGCGGAGACTTCGCCCGGACACCATTATTTGGGTTATTTTACCCTCTGCGCATGCGCACAATGCTTTGCGCATGCGCAGAGGGTAAAAGAACCCAAATGGCGGCGGCGAGGTGGGGCGCGGTGGGGGCGCGGGGGCGGGGCGTGGGTCACGGCATTAGAAAGGTTGGGAACCGCTGTCTTAAACTATTCTTCTAATTTTATATTGGGGGATAGATAGTATCATTTTTAACTTTAACTACCCTGTCATTATCTAATCTCATACAGGTCCAGAAAGTTACTTTCACTAGGGCAGAAAATAAACTATGCCTATAATAAAAAGAAAAACAGAAAAAGTTGTACAGAAAATGCATGTATTTGTGTGTATGCACATATACAGTACCAACACATAAAAACCCAAATGTAAGCACTAAAGTAAAAAATGGGAAAATCTAAATAGAAATATTTAATGTCAAATGTTAAGCTCTCTATGGATCACAGTTCTTACAGTTTGTGCCACATATAAGGGTTTTGTGCTTTCCAAAGAATGCTCTAAATATTGAACTTCAATTTCCACAGCATGGTCATTAGTCCAATGTTCCTGGGAGGCACCAAATTAGGGAAGGCTAGACTATATAACTTGGAGGAAGCCATTTTCTCTCCGTTACTGTAAGAATATGCCATATAGACAACTAAAACTCTATAATGTATTTATATTAATATATGAGTGAATTCCTCTCCCTTGACATTTGTGTATTTGCTGCTTTTTTGCACCACCACAATTCCAAGCAGCTCTTGGCAATCCACATAATACAGTCTTGTAAAGCTGCCGACAAGCATTAGTAAATAATTATGTAATACAGCTAAAATGTATTTGCAGGCACCAAATACAAAATGTTAATTTCAATATACCTAAGGCTTTCAACACTGTTCCATTAAAAAAAAAATTAAAGGACAGTTTAATAACAAAAATAAACATTTTATTGAGAATTCCATTCCAAATGTATACAGAAAACATTCCTCCTCCCAATCAGCCCCTATTATATAAATATGCTAGATTTTATACACAGACACACATTTATAGCCAAAACTCAGCTCAAATATACATTATACTGACTGATCTTTTAAGTTATGGAGACATAGCACAAGTTTTGATTTATTTATTTTTTTAGAGCAAACTCTGGTTCCGGGAGTGACTTGGCAATCAGTTTAGCCAACCCAGTAGGAATTAGAATTCAATAAAGAGAGGCTTCTCCGAAACTCTACCGATGCTTTATAGTTGGCACTGAATCATAGCTTCTCTGTGACAGATCTTTTCCTAAACTGGTTTATCAACATTGTTTTCTTGATCGCACCATAGAACAGAATCACGAGGGATCACTGATAAGTAAACCCAATGCAGCACTAGTATTAATGGCAAGTACAGGTAATCCTGGACTTACGACCACAACTGGGCCCAAAATATATGTTGCTAAGCAAGACATTTATTAGATGAGTTTTCCTCCATTTTACGATCTTTCTTACGACAGTTGTTAAGTTAGTAACATGGTTATTAAGTGAATTTGGTTTCCCCATTGATTTTGCTTGTCAGGAGGTAACAAAAAGTGATCATGTGACCCCGAGACACTGCAACTGTCATAAATATGAGTCAAAGCACCACCAAGCATTTTAATTTTGATCATGTGACCACGGAGATGCTGCAATGTTCATAAGCATGAAAATAGCAAATAGCAATAGCACTTAGACTTATATACTGCTTCACAGTGCTTTACAGTCCTCTCTAAGCAGTTTACAGAGTCAGCATATTGCCCCCAACAATCTGGGTCGGTCATAAATCACTTTTTTCAGTACTGTTATAACTTTGAATGATTATTAAATGAACTGTTGCAAGTTGAGGACTACCTGTATATTCCAGAAGGCTTGCTCTCTAGTCACTGCATATAAAATCAATTCAAAGTTCAATATTTCACAATACAGATATAATAGCTATAGCACTTAGACTTATATAGCACTTAGACTTATATACCGCTTCACAGTGCTTTACAGCCTTTTCTAAGTGATTTACAGAGTCAGCATATTGCCCCCAACAATCTGGGTCGGTCATAAATCACTTTTTTCAGTACTGTTATAACTTTGAATGATTATTAAATGAACTGTTGCAAGTTGAGGACTACCTGTATATTCCAGAAGGCTTGCTCTCTAGTCACTGCATATAAAATCAATTCAAAGTTCAATATTTCACAATACAGATATAATAGCTATAGCACTTAGACTTATATAGCACTTAGACTTATATACCGCTTCACAGTGCTTTACAGCCTTTTCTAAGTGATTTACAGAGTCAGCATATTGCCCCCAACAATCTGGGTCCTCATTTTACCAACCTAGGAAGGATGGAAGGCTGAGTCAACCTTGAGCCTGGTGAGATTCGATCTGCCAAATCTCACTGGCAGCCAGTGATCAGCAGAAGCAGCCTGCAGTACTGCATTCTAACCACTGCGCCACCGCGGCTAATAAATAATCAATAGGTTTTGCATCCATTTGTTCCTAATAGTTTATGTGCATAGGTCAACCTCAATCTCACCTGCTCAATCAAAATGTAAGCATTTGCTTGTTCATCTTTAATATCATGATTTAAAATTCAAGTCCACATCATAAGGACATTTCTGAACCTGCTTTGTTGAGACCTTTCAATAAGGTATTTTCACATTCACGTGAATCATCTGAAAAGCTATCCAGATGCATTTACTTTAAAGAATTCATTGTTAAAGCTTTTCTACAACTCCTAAGTTATACTAGTTTACTAGTGAAAAGTATATCGCACTGTTGTGAAATCTGAAAGAACAAGTTAGGGACAGATTGTCACAGAGCAAATCTATTTATGTGATCGCTAAGAGACAAAGACAGCTTGATGGCACTTAATGAATTAAAAAAATACCTTTAAAGATGGGATGTGCTAAACCTTCAGCAAAGTTTTCAAGTTTCATGATGAGGCAATGGCATTATCTTGGAAACATCTGGATCTTATCTTCATTCTTTTACAACATAGCACAAACTTTTCATAAAGCCAGTGTGACAGTAAAATGCCAAAATAAAGCCATCTGTTACACATCAGAAATTTAGATGCATCCATTTTAAAAGGTGAAAAAGCACTAGCTATGTAAACATGTTTTTAAACATGCATGATACACAGATTCCAGCAGTGGTGGGAAACTCCTATTCTCCTCATTGGCCAAAGCTCTCAAATTCCTATTCTATTCATTGGCTAAAGCTCTCCATGGTCTCCCACTTAAATACTAAGGTCCAATTCTAATTAATTTCCAAGTCCGAATAAAATTAGTTAGGCACTGCTAACTAATCTCGAGATACTAAATCCTGGTACTGATAGGTTCATTATTACTGGTAAGGTCTTGTTATATTTTAAGTCATAGGTGAAATAATTTAAATGTAAGTTTCATGCCAGAATATCTCTTAAGAAGATCACATCAAATAAAATGGAAGAGTAAAATACCATTTACTCATTTCATTTCACTTGAATAAAATACATTATGATATCAGAGTTTTGTGTATGACTATATTACCGGTATATATTTACTTATTGGCTAAAAGGCTATATCAAAGAAAGAGGAAGAGAGGGAAACGGTTCCGCAAAACCAGACTTGAATGCAGGAACAATTTGTTGCATGTCAGACATATCTGAGCAAAGAACATTTTATGCTGCCACTCTATTACAGGACTTAAAGATGTTAGACAAAACATTAAAGATTCAGCCACTTGATTTTTTCCACTGTGATACTCCATCATCCATCACCACCCTTCCCTATTCTACAAAGAATAAATTGGTAAAACCCTTTCTGCATTGTGATGAGACAATTTTCAATCTCCATAAACTTTATGGCATAAAGTAATAAATATTTCCCTTGCTTATTTGTAGAGCCAAACGTTATAGTGTTATAACCCTATCAACTATATTTATATTGAACATAAGCAGCTCGAAACATGATGATATCTGAAAACATATATTTTTTTCATTTTTCTTCTGATTTGACCCCCTCATAAATCTAAACGAAGGATAAGAAAACTGAACATTCCACTGAGGGAAAAAATAATAAAAGAAAATCAGTCCCATTTCCTGCTCACCAATGCTAACATCATATCATGTTGTCATGAAAGCCTCTCTTTTTTAACCCCATAATTGCAATAGATATTTGCAAAATTATTATTGCAAACACATTTTACAAAAAGCATAACAAACTTACAATTACATTATAGAGATACTGTATTTCTAAGTGGCATCGTTCTTGGATAGGCTGAGACCATGAATGCAAATGAATGAATATAAGCATTGTAGCGATCACGCTGAAATGACAGCATTATGATGAAAAAACCCCAGCTACTTACCTCCTGAAAACAAGCAAGAGTTTTCACATGCAGCAAGCAACATCTACTTGGATAATGAAAAAGGGGAGGGGAAAAAGAAGCTTAAGAACTATCCCAACAAAAAACAGCCTTTCATCAGTAACCCCAGCGGGTAGACGTTGAGTAAACTTTTCAAGCTGTATCCATTTACCACACAAAGCCTGCCTATTGCTAACCTGCAATATTGCAAAGACTGAAGTTTCAGCTGTTGCTTGAGGTGACGTGATTTCCAAATATGTAGAACTATCCCATAAATAAATTTACTCTGGGCTGAGTTCTGGCAAGCTGAGAATCTTCCACCACCACCTCCTCTGATTTTGTTGGCTGATTTTCAGGGTAAGAAATTACAGAAAGAAGAACTATCTGTTCAGAGGATGGAAACGGATTAAAAACACGAGGACCACACTGCTACAAATGCAGAGAGAAGAGGCCAGGTGTTTTTGTAAGCCAAGTAATTTTTAGGTGTGTTCCTTTTTATCCCAAGCAAAAAAAAAAAAGTCTTGTTTGTCAAGCCTACAATGCTCTTATGATTCACTAGATGTATTCATAGCTACAATACCTGAACTGGAAAGGGCTGGAAGAGCAGGATCAAGGCAATGCTTGCATAATTATGGACGAACAAAAGGATTTATTAACATGCTGATAAGCATCACAGCTTCATGTAATGTTTAGCCATTCAGATAAGCAAAGAGCAGAATTCAAAGAGAGAAAAATAGACTTGGGAAAAATGATCCTACAAAGTAATTTTCTTAGAACAATAATGAATAGGAGGAAATGCTTAAAAGTTAAGACTGGTGATTCAATGCAGTTCTCTTAAGAAGACCAGAAAGAGAATCATGGCCATAATAAAGGTTATTGAGGCAAGAAGTAAAAACAAGTTTCTGCAAATACAAAATGATAGTTCTATTTTGTTAAATTTAAGAAAATTTATATGGCCACCCAAGTCCCTCTCGGTGACTCTGGGTGGTTTACAAAGATAAAAACTCAATTTAAAAACAAGCAATAACCCTCCAAGTGGCAACAATCAAATAAGGCATTTGATGGGCCCATCTCACTCTGGGTCCCCAGGTCTGTTGGCAAAACCAGGTCTTCAGGGCCTTGCGAAAGAGTGTCAAAATGGGGGCCAATTTTATCTCTGTGGGGATGATGTCACACAGGGAGGAAGCCACCACGGAGAAGGCCCTTCTTCTTGATCCCACTAGCTGAACCTTTTTAGGACAGAGGACCCATAGCATTCCCTGCCTCCCTACTCTGGTGGGTCAGGTAGATGTGGATCAGGAAAATACGGTCATTCAGATAACCTGGTCCCAAGCCATGTAGGCTTGGTATAAAACAATCTCACTTCATCTGACATTTCATATAAATCTAAAGATGCTTAAGTGTGATTTCTATGCATGTTGTTCTGTGTGTTTTCAGTTATCTCCCATCTTTAAAAAAACAAAAATTTAGCAAGAATGTTGAATTGTACGCTTCCTTGTTTTTATATTTACTTGTCACAAAATATCACCACCATATTTGTGTAAGTGTCTCAGTCCAGGAACTAAAAAATCAGTGTTGTGCTGAGAACTACTGTAACTCCAGTTCTGGATTCATCATCACAATTGCAACAATGAAAAAGACTTTTTGCTAACAGGACAATAACAGATGAAGATAGATTGCAATGTTATCCACTTTGTCCACTATCCGTACTCCTGCACTACAGTATATGGCCAACATCTATAATGGTGAGGTGGAACTGCTATATGTACCCTGTTGTTGCCTGCTGCTTCTTTACAGGAGATCAGACACCTTAAAAATGAAATGTTTCATAAAGTGATTTTCCCAAAACAGAAACCTTGAACACTTTCAGCTGCTCACAAGATTAGAAAGATTAAACGATCTAATTTTTTATTTGTGTGTGTGAGAGAGAGAGAGGGAGGGAGGGAGGGAGGGAGGGAGAGAGAGAGAGAGAGAGAGAGAGAGAGAGAGAGAGAGAGAGAGAGAATGAGAATGAATAACGTGATGAAGATAAAACTACTATGGGAAAGGAGCATCTAATATTCTTCCTAATTTATCTGATTTAACCTGACTTTTGAAAAACATCATAGGTAAATGGAATGAGAGTACATAAAACCAATGCACTGATCACCAGGGGAAAATATTTATGGTCTACTGACTTTACAGGAAAATATTGTTGTAAGTTTCCTATAATGTTTCTAATAAAACGTACATAATTGAACCTGAAATGAAAAATTCATTACTAACCTTGCTTTGCTACCTATCTTTATTTCATATTAACTTGCATAATAGCTTAATAAGTGGGAACGGTGCTTTCCACGGTTTATTATATTTTCCAAAAGAGACTGAATTTCTATGATGGAAAAAGAGCATACTGTGGCAAACCTAACCTCTTGCAATAGAGCATAAACTCTGCTTTTAAAGCATGTGTCATGTGCGGCAGGATGCATACTTTTTCCTATGCATAGGAGCAATTGTTACATGAGGAATGTTATGCACATAATGAATAATGCTATAAAGGAAGGGGAGAAAAGGGTACTCTATATTCCTTAGACAACCCAGCCCTTTTTGCTGAATTAACTGCATTTATTGTAAAAATTATTCTCTATACTATACTTTCACAACAGAGGTCTACCCAAACTCAAGCAGGAATGATTATCTTAGACATAGCATATCATACTGAAAATCAAGCTTAAATATTTAGAATATATCTTTTAAAGAAAAAGTGGAGCTATTTAAAACAATTAAAACAATTTCAAATTTAAATGAGCATTAATTGCAGATGTCCAAAACACAGCACTGTATAAAAATATTTAAGTAACAATTAATGATTGAATGAAAAAATGAGATGCCTTTTCCTATGTTTTTCTTTCTTTCTTTTCCCCTTTAAATATTTTTATAATCATAACCTTATTTTAACCTTCATTCTAGTGTAGTTCCATTTATGTATATTTACGCTTTCTTTGTTTTTGCTTTTTTTGCTGTTTTACTTAAATAATAAAATTAATATGTCCTCTCTTACTTTGTTCTTACATGCCACACCAAAAACATTTGGGTGCTTTTCGAAATCATTGGCCTTTGCAGCGCCTTATTTATGAATTCCTTTGGACCTTACTGTAAATGACATACATAAATATGTGACTATGTTACAAGGGTTGCATGAAAAGTTATGCTTCCAGTGTTAAAAATCACCAATAGATGGCAGTACTGACATACTAAAAACTCTGACATGTTCTTTAGCATCTCTTCATTTCAGTGGGTGGGAAATGGTTATTATTCATGAAATGCTTGCAGCAAGTCACTGCATTTTAAGCATACTGTGGCAAACCTAACCTCTTGCAATAGAGCATAATCTCTGCTTTTAATTTACTGCCAAGTTTAGCACTTCACAAGAATTTGTGGGACATGTTGTTGTTGTGTAACATCAGAAAGTTTGTGCAAGATGAATTCTTTACATGCTGACCGCAGGGAATAGAATCTCAAGCACTGAAATTTGCCAACTATTGCTGTCAAGCTAAGAGAATGAAGGTACGAAATTTCTTCACAGTATTGTTCCAATTAATGAAATATGGACTCGTCATACTGACTCAGAAATGAAGCTATACACTGTGTGCACAATTATTAGACGAGTATTTTGACCATATCATCATTTTAATGCATATTTTCCACCTCCAAGCTGTATAAACTTGAATGCTTAGTGGATATAGTCAAAAATTGTAAAAAGTCTTTCAGAGAGATGTTGCATTCTTGAAATTGCTAAGATGTTGGGGCGTGATCACAGAACCATCAAACCTTTTGTTGCAAATAATCAACAGGGTCGCAAGAAACGTGTTGAGAAAAAAGGACACACATTAACTCATTACACAAAAATATTTGAGAAGAATCAAGTGTGAAGCTACCAGGAACCCATTATCCTCCAGTGTTGTCATATTCCAGAACTGCAGCCTACCTGTAATGCTCAGAAGTACAAGGTGGTCAGGGCTCAGAGACCTGACCAAGGTAAGGAAGGCTGAAACCCAACCACCACTGAACAAGATACATAAGTTGAAAAGGCAAGCCTGGGCCAAGAAATATCTGAAGACAGGTTTTTCAAAAGCGTTGATGAGATGAGAGTGACTCTTGACAGACCAGATGGATGGGCCCGTGGCTGGATCAGTAATGGGCACAGAGCTCCACTTTGACTCAGATGCCAGCAAGGTGGAAGTGGGGTACTGGCATGGCTTGGTATTATTAAAGATGAGCTAGTTGGACCTTTTCGGGTTGAAGATGGACTCAAAATCAACTTCCAAACCTACTGCCAATTTTTAGAAGACACCTTCTTCAAGCAGTGGTACAGGGAAAAGTCTGCAACTTTCAAGACAACCATGATTTTTATGCAGGACAATGCTCCATCACATGCATTGAAGTACTCCACTGTGTGGCTAGCCAGTAAAGGCCTTAAAGATGAAAGAATACTGACATGGCCCCCTTTCTCACCTCACCTAAACCCTATTGAGCACTTGTGGCCCCCTTCTTAAAGAGGAGATTTACGATGAAAGAAAAAAGTACATTTCTCTGAACAGTGTCTGGGAGGCTGTGGTTGCTACTGCACAAAAAGTTGATTGTCAACAGATCAAGAAACTGACAGGCTCCATGAATGGAAGGCTTATGACTGTTGTTGAAAAGAAGAGTGGCTATATTGGTCACTTCATTTTGTTTTATATGTCAGAAATGTTTATTTCTACATTTTCAGTTTTTTGTTTATTATTCTCACTTTAACAGATCAAATAAATGAGATGGGAAAATTTTTGTTTTTCAATTAGTTGCATAATAATTCTGCACACTAATAGTTGCCCAATAATTTTGCACACATAGATATTATCCTAAGAAAGCCAAAACCTCACTTTTCCTTTCTTAAATATTCAGGTTTGAGGTTTATTAACATTTTGGATTGACCGAGAGCACTGTAGTTGTTCAATAATAAAAATTAATCCTCCAAAATACAACTTGCCTAATAATTGTGCAAACAGCATAGTATCATTGCAAACCTTCACCTGCAGGGGGAAAAAAATCAAAGTCCAGGATTCAGCAGGAAAATTCATGACTAGTTTTTGGAGATCCAGAAAGTACTGTTTACATAAATTTCCTTGAATCCGGCAATTCAGACCCCTATACTGCAATATTCAAAATACTGAAACAATGATTAAGTTCAGAAACACAAAAAGACTATTTGCTGCAACATGACAATGCTAGACCTCGTATCTCATGAGCCACCCAAGAGGCAATTGCAGAGTTGGTTCTCACCAGCTTACCCCATACCCCATATACCCTCAATACCAGGGAAGATTTTGGAAAAGATAATCAAGCAACGAATCAATGAACACCTAGAAGCAAACAAAGTAATAACCAAAAGCCAACATGGGTTTGTCAAAAACAGATCATGCCAGACTAATCTTATTGCATTCTTTGATAAAGTGACAAAATTAGTGGACCAGAGGAATGCTGTCGATGTGGTTTACTTGGACTTCAGTAAGGCATTTGACAAAGTAGATCATAACCTACTACTAGATAAAGTAGAAAAATGTGGGTTAGACAGCATCACCACCAGATGGATTCGAAATTGGCTAACCAACCGCACTCAACGTGCAGTGCTCAATGGAACTGCATCTACATGGAGGGAAGTATGCAGTGGAGTACCCCAAGGCTCTGTTTTAGGCCCAGTACTCTTCAACATCTTCATCAATGACTTGGACGAGGGGATAGATGGGGAACTCATCAAATTTGCAGATGACACCAAACTGGCAGGAATAGCCAACTCTCCAGAAGATAGGCTCAAGATACAGAAGGGTCTTGACAGACTTGAACATTGGGCGCTATCAAACAAAATGAAATTCAATGGTGAAAAAAGTAAGGTTCTACATTTAGGCAAGAAAAACAAAATGCACAGGTACAGTATATGTGGTACCTTGCTCAACAGTAGTAACTGTGAGAGGGATCTTGGAGTCCTAGTGGACAACCATTTAAATATGAGCCAGCAGTGTGCAGCAGCTGCCAAAAAAGCCAACACAGTTCTAGGCTGCATTAACAGAGGGATAGAATCAAGATCACGCGAAGTGTTAATACCACTTTATAATGCCTTGGTAAGGCCACACTTGGAATACTGCATACAGTTTTGGTCGCCACGATGTAAAAAGGATGTTGAGACTCTAGAAAGAGTGCAGAGAAGAGCAACAAAAATGATTAGGGGACTGGAGGCTAAAACATATGAAGAACGGTTGCAGGAACTGGGTATGTCTAGTTTAATGAAAAGAAGGACCAGGGGTGACATGATAGCAGTGTTCCAATATCTCAGGGGTCGCCACAAAGAAGAGGGAGTCAAACTTTTCTCCAAGGCACCTGGGGGTAGAACAAGAAGCAATGGGTGGAAACTAATCAAGGAGAGAAGCAACTTAGAACTAAGGAGAAATTTCCTGACAGTTAGAACAATTAATCAGTGGAACAGCTTACCTCCAGAAGTTGTGAATGCTCCAACACTAGACATTTTTAAGAAGATGTTGGATAACCATCTGTCTGAAGTAGTGTAGGGTTTCCTGCGTAAGCAGGGGGTTGGACTAGAAGACCTCCAAGATCCCTTCCAACTCTGTTGTTGTTGTTGTTATTATTATTATTATTATTATTATTATTATTATTATTATTATTATTATTATTATTATTATTATTATTATTATTATTATTATTATTATTATTATTATTATTATTATTATTATTATTATTATTATTATTACTCCAGACTTGTAACACAATTTCTACCTTTTTCCAAATGAAGAGGTGGAATGGACTGTCGGAACCTGATTGAAATGACAAAGTGTGGAGTTCTTTCATGATGGCTTTATGAATTTTGTTCCATGGTTGGTAGGAGTATATAGTTAATGATATATAATGAAGAAATAATTACAATTAATGAGTTCGTTTCAAGGATTATTTTCTTATATCATTTATTAGAGTGTGTCTATTAAGTAAAGATTTGGAGGAAGACACATTACTTTTCACTCATCCCTCATATATCACATTCTTTACTTTTTAAAATTCTGCTTTATGTAATTAAGCTCACAACTCGGATGAGAAATATGGCATGATGAAGTGCAGTGGTATTTTCAAGCAAATCATCAGTTGAATGTCTTGGACATATGAGATTGCTTATAGGAAAATGTAATTTCCTGTTGGCATATATGATTTATTTTCATTAAACGTTTTTCAAAGAATAGCTAAACACAAGAGTTTACCAAAAATCTATATGAACACACTATTATGCAAATGAAATTAATTGAGGAGAATTCACAATAGTACAAGAATCAGCAGACCTGTGGATTCTCCCAAATTCTTTCACCTGCAGATTAACTAAGGGAGTATTAGACAGATATGTGGGAGAGGAAAACTATGCACTTTTTCCCTTAACTTACTTTCTTTCTTTCTTTCTTTCTTTCTTTCTTTCTTTCTTTCTTTCTTTCTTTCTTTCTTTCTTTCTTTCTTTCTTTCTTTCTTATCTTTGATCTGGGGCTCATAGTTCCTGAATTATCTTCAGGATAATTAAAATGCTTACCAGTTAAGTGTAAATAATAATGCTGATGTTCTGGCTATGTTTGCAGTTGTTCAAGATTCCTGGTTTCAAATTATTTAACAACCATATAAGATTATCCCTTTTTTAAGCTATTGTAGAACCAAAAGATATGTTGGTAAAGATGTCTCAACTGCATTTCAGTTGCAAGAATTCACAACTTGTGGAGTCCTAGGTGCTCTCTGTGTTTCAATACTCTGATAATGAAATATCTGCAAGCAAACAACCAAGGAACTCTCTATATATGAGGTACATATATTCTCTTCTATTGGTAATTCAAAATCATACCAAAATCTGAACTATAGATTTCAGAATTATTGAATTATAGATGCTAAGGATCAGAATCCAAAACTGAGTGAATTCTGATGAATTATAGAGATTTGTATCATGTGCTAGATCCAGGAAGCTTGACATTTGTTCTCTCCCCTCTAAAGCCAGAAGAGATATCTGTGCTTGCTTCATAAGATAGTCCTTTTGCGTGATAGATGTTAGATATCATTTGTATTGACAAAAATAAACTCTGGTGCTTTGTCCTACATGAAGTCAGCACCCTTTTCCAAATTGCATTCCAAAGGGAAAGTATAAATTCAATCCATCACACTGCCAAAAACACTTTTTTTAAAATATAGAAGAAAAGGACAACTGGATTCTATTTCATTATAAATACATATCATAGGATACATCTATCTGGTTTCTAATATATTTGTATAAAAGTCTTCTCCTGAGTCTACTTCACTATGTGTTTTGGGTTATACCAGGAGTAAACAAGAGAGGATTTCGAAGCTGCTGCTCTAAATGAAAGCTGTTGTCATGGTTAACTGGTACAATGACAGCAGAATGCAAGAAACAGCAGTACATATTATAAATACTGATGGGAGCCTTACTGTTAAAGCAAGGCAAGACACAGTTCTTTTATAGTGAATAATATCCAGTGATTTATGTAATGTAAGCCACATCCCAAAGTGCACAGTGCTTTGATAAACCACCAGGCAGTGTCACATTAGGTTTATTTTATTTTACTATTCTGTACATATTTTATTAGAACACATAAGCTAGCATTAAGAATTGTTGCTTTTCATAAATGTTTCTAATAATGAATTTAATAAATTCTGTATTTTTCACAAAACCTGGTAAGTTAGGTTAGTTTCACATAACAGCTTTATGTAATCAACAACATAATGCACGGGTGTCAAACTCGGGGCATCACGCTGCCATCACATGACATATCGTGACGTTTTTCCCCTTTGTGGAGCTGGGGGTGGGAGTGGCCTGTGCGTGACACATTTGGCCCGCAGGACGCCAGTTTGACACCGACATAATGGGTACAACTAACTGCCCAGCAAGTGTTATTTGCCAGCATATCTTATCTATTGCTCTGTTTTAATAACTTTATGCATAATGTGGTTCATATAAATCATGACTTATGAGGAAAAATGTAGAGTTGTCAGCCAGATTTGTAGCAAGAAGTTCTCCCTTGGGATATTTTTTTTAAAAAAATTGCCTTTTATTACTTCATAGGTAACTCAAGGCAATGAACATACATAATACTGGTTCCAGAGTGGATAAAAATCAATGATTTTTTTTAAAAAAAAATTTAAAGGATTTTTTTTATTTAAATCAAATTTATTTTATTTTTATCAAATTTATTTTAATAAAATGTTTTTTAAGTAAAACTCTATCTAAAGATAGTTTTCTATTTAAGATACATTAATAATTTAGTTTATTCAGCATGAAATGGAGCTTAGTTATGTAGCATGGGGCTGTATATTCTGCAATATTGGGAATGTCGGTGAGTCAACAGCGGGTCAGAGGAGGAGCTGCTGCGGGACAGAGATGACAGTTGCTCTTTAAAAATTATGATTTAAATCGAGTTGACTTAAATCAAGCCTTTTTACTAGTGATTTAAATCATGATTTAAATCGACTTGATTTAAATCAAATCCACCCTGACTGCTTCCTCCTCCTATTTTCCCCACAGCAACCACCCTGTAACATGAGTTGGGCTGAGAAAGAGTCATAGCTAAGGCCAGACTTGAACTCATAGTCTCATACTTTTTAGCCTGGTGCCTTAACCACTTAACTTTTTAGCTTGGTGCCTTAAATGGTAAATCCAAACTGGCTCTCCTTCTAGTCAGGTTAGGCTCCTAGAGATTTAATGGGTTTTTTTTCATGAGATTTATGTTTTTCTCCTGGCAAGAATACAGAATTATCTTGGAACTATTTTTGGTGGGATAGTTCATTCAACTTAGCAGTCCTGAAGGTTTAGTGACCTCCCATCCAAATAGTGACCTGAACATCCATGCCAGCCAGATGCTGCCACCTATTGTAGGAGTCTGACTACATACTATTGTTTTGTATAAAGTACAAGTTACATTTTTCAAAGCCTAGTTGGACAATAACATTGTTATTTATGTTTAATATCACTCTGGTTAACATTATAGTTCACTGCTATGCAAAACTTAATAGCCCTCTTTTAAATATTGGGTAATTTTGGTCCCTCTGTCATCTGAATAGGTTGCTTCAGTTGACCCCACCAATTACTTAATTTCCTGAAAGCTAAAAGTGGATTCTTTTTCAAACTCGACAGCCCAAAATGTTCTCTCACTTGAGCTAATATTTCATTAAACTTAGTGTAGCATTAAGAAGCAGGTTCACTTCTGTTTAGAAGGAAAAAATCACAATGAACACCTGAATAAAATTTAAGTATTTTCTGCAGTTTAAGCTGCAGTGGTTGCCAAACAAAAAAAAATATTGAATTTGATCACATATATTAGCACAATGCACTGGATCTTAAAAATAACACTACTCAAGATCCTAATTTAATTAAGCGAAATGTTAAACTGTTTGTCCAGAGCAGAAGTTCTTTAATCAATGGAATTTTAAGAAATGTCAAAGCATGGTTACTCTTACACTAACACAGAGCAAGCATTGTTCATACTGTTCTGGAGCTGTTCAAAGAAACCTTTAAACAACGACTGAGACACATTTCCCATACTAACATGAAGTAATTACCGGTATATTCTGGCATTATAATGAAAACATTATTTACTCTCTAATTTTATCTATAAAATCATTTGCCAAGTATCACTTTATCTTACCAACTATAAGTCATTGCATATGTGTTAATGGTTATTATATTGCAATGTATATTAGATGGGTCCCCCCCCAGCGCTGTTGGAAAACACTCTATAAAAACCACTTTGAAAATGCTGAAGTAATTAGGGAGTAACTTTCTCTGTAGTTAATCTTATTGATCTTTTAATTACGCTTGACTAGATTATCCAGTAATTTGACATTCATATGTTATTTGAAATAGTTTAGAATAACTACTGAGGAGTAATAAATCTCTGTACTGAATAAGAGAGCCGACTTAATCTAGTGCAGGGGTCCTCAAACTTGGCAACTTTAAGACTTGTGGACTTAAACCTCTGGTCTAGTGGTTAAGGCACCAGGCTAGAAACCAGGAGACTGTGAGTTCTAGACCTGCCTTAGGTACAAAGCCAACTAGGTGACCTTGAGGCAGTCACTTCCTCTCAGAATTAGGAAAGACACAATGGCATCCTACTTCGAAAGTATTGGCAAGAAAACTGTGGGGACATGTTAGACAGTTACCAGTAGTCAACACTGGCTCAAAACCTGGGGGGGAGGGGGAAATAGTTGAAGTATATTTTTGGATTGTTATTGTTATCAGCCTGGACCCATCACTGCAGCTTTGCACTGTTCCAGGTGAATCTCAGACCCTCATTACTCCCCATTGCTAACTTCCAGATGAATATCAAGACAGAATTTGTGACCTGAAGGTAACATCGAGAGAAATAGAAAAATATATTAACATTTTTTCCATAATAGTAATTGTAATATATATACCGGTATCTACACACACGTACATAATTTTATGAATGCTGGGATTTGACTTTCAGTCTTTTTCAAGTGAGCCTTGGGGTTTCAAAGCCACAGAATTTCTGATCTAAACTGCCACACTGAGTTTGAGTGTGCCATCCTCAGCATGGAAGAGCAGTGCAATAAAGTACAAAGACCACACTGCTTGTAATACTGAGCTCCCTGTAAAAAGTATTTTTTCTGATTTCACCCTCTTCCCAATTCTGCTCAGAAAAGCCATGCAGATAGTCCCCAAACACAACCTCTATATTTTTCCCCAATTTATTTATTTAAAAGACTTAGATGGCTACCCAACTTATATGCTATAATTCTGGGCAGTTTACAAAACAGCAGTAAAGGTTATAAGCAAAAAGCATTCAACATTTAAAATTACCCATTTTTCTTGTACATATCGACATCTTTACTATTCCCAACATGTTTATGTTGTTGTCACATTACATAGCCTCTAAAATTATCTTGATCTACTTCTTATAACAACATTCTCCTGGTATGAAAATCTACATCAAGAAACACCCTCAATGATATTTCAAGCATGGAATGATGACTTATGGCAAGTATTCCTAAGGATTAGACCAATTCGTAAACAGGATTAGAAGCCCTACAATACTCTATTGCTTTACAGGATTATTTGGTGCTAGTTTATTTATTTAATCAAATCTATAATCAAATCCACCTCAGTTAGAGTCAGAACTCTAATAAGCACCTTACAACATCTAAAATATTGAAATAATAATAAAGGAGAATTACTAGAATCACTTCTAGTAAGAAAACGAGAGCAATTATAACACCATAGATGACATAGATCAGCGAGCAGGATGAGCATCCAAAGCCTACTGAAATAACAAGGCCTTCAAGGCTTTGCAGAAACAATACAGTATCAGAATGACATGGATTTCCAAGTGCAGCCACACAGAAAGCCCATTTCTAAGAGACTGCAAGATGACAGTTGTGGTGCCCACATACGGGTACTGAATGTAAAATAGTAAGTTGTTGTATAAAGTTAAAATGTGGTTAAAAGGAACTGTTTAAACAAGTAAGTATAGAGCCAAACAGCTTTTAAATGTATGGCAAGTAGAAAGGGGGAGGTGTTTATCTCAATGCTCCAGAAGGGAGGGGGGATAGATTACATCATAAGGAGACAGCCAATCGGATCATAGATAGCAGGGCCAGGAACTATAAAAGGCCTAGTTGAGAGAGCTGTAGAGCTCTCTGTCTGTGTGTGTAACTTCCAGGAGGGAAGGTTTAGTAAGAAGAGCTGAGAAAAGCTCTGTCTGTGTGTGTAACTTCCATGAGGAAAGGTTTATAGTGAATCTCTGCCTGAGTTTAACTGTCCAAGAGGGAAGTTGACAGGAGAGAAGATAGGCCCTAGGCAGTTCTGTGGAAAGCAGGTGCCAGGGTCAGGGAACTTTATTGTCTGATATATTGTTCTATTTGTAGATAGAGATAAACGGTGAAACGTGCTCTTATCTATAGATCTAGAAACAAAGAAGAACTGTGTTTTCTTAGATGTAGGCAGGAAAGCTAGGAAAGCCTCTGAGGGGAAGAAAAGAAAAAGAAAGAATTAAATAGCTGGTTGTGGCTGTAACAAATTCATTTGACATTTACTGAGTTGTATTTAAATAAACTGTTTTCTTGTTTGTTCAAGAAACGTGTCAACGTCTTTCTATTTATCACATAAAGCAAATCTTAAGCAATTCTGCAGAGCATGGAGATATTGAGAAAGTAAAAGCAAGCCTCTAAAGAGAGAGAGAAGTGAAAAAGAGGGCTCGGCCCTTGGTCAGGGAGATATTAAAAGAAGAAAATAAAACATAAATTGCTACCAAGACATATAAAAAATAAACCTGACTGGAAGGGGACGGGTGGACCCTCGCAACATTGCTTTAACCAATAGGGCACAAAGTAAGCCAACCCTGCAAAAAAGAGTTGCAAAGAGATCAGCAGAGAGACAATCTAATAAATATCTGGACCTTAAGCCATGCAGGAGAGCCAGTTTGTTGTAGTGGTTAAGATACCAGGCTAAAAAACAGGAGATTATACTATAAATTTTAGTCCCACCTTGGCAGATGGATAACTTTGGATCACTCATTCTTTCAACTCTAGAAAGAAGGCAAAGGCAAACCACTTCCCAAAAGCTTGCCAAGAAAACTGCAAGAACTAGTCCAGGCAGTCACCAGCTGTCAACATTGATTTCAAAACACCAAAAAGAAAAGTACGCTATGTACGATTTTATAGATGACAACCAGCTGAATTGTACCTAGAGGCCAGGGCAGCCAGTGATGGTCATGAAGCAATGGTGTTACTACTCATGGCACTGCATTCTAGACCAAAGCAAGAGCCTTAAATTCAATCTTGACAAAACAATATTTGACTTCATCGATTCATTGAGCCAATGTACCTGACTCAACAGTATTAACTGTGAAAGGGATCTAGATGTCCTAGTGCAGAAGTCTCCAAGCTCGGCAACTTTAAGACTTGTGGACTTCAACTCCCAGAATTCTGGAAGTTGAAGTCCACAAGTTTTAAAGTAGCCAAGGTTGGAGAGCCCTGTCCTAGTGGACCACCACTTAAGCAGATGCTGCCGCTGCCAAAAAAAGCCGATGCAGACCTAGGCTACATCAATAGAGGAATAGCATCAAGACAACGAGAAGTAATAGTATCTGGTCATGTTGAGACCCTGGAAAATGTGCAGAGAAGATCAACAGAGATGATAAGGGGTCTGGAGATTAAATCATATGAGAACAGTTGAGGGACCTGAATATGTCTAGCCTATCAAAGAGCAGGATTGGGAGGACATAGCTGCCGTCCAGAACTTGAGGGGCTGTCACGGAAAAGAGGGATTGACTTATTCTCTAGGGCGCCAGAGAGCAGGACAAGTAGTAATGGATGGAAGCTTGTCAAAGAGAGAGACAACCTAGAAGTAAGGATACATTTTCTGACAGTGAGAGCAATAAACAATGGAAAAATTTGCCTCCTGGGATTGTGGGTGCTCCATCACTGGAGTTTTTCAAAAATAGACTGGACAACTATTTGACTGGGATGTATAAGGTTCCTGCCTTGAGCAAGGGATTGGACTAGAACTCCGCCGCGGTCCCTTCCAGTCCTATGATTCTATGACTGAAACTAACCCCAGGCAAGTAGTAAAACTACTGAAACACAATGCTCCCAAATGCTGGGATTAGCCTAGGAGTGGCTTGGCAGGTACTATCACAACAATTTCTTCCACAGTTACAACGCAATCATGAACTTACCATACTGAGCAATAAATGCAGCAGTACTTGATTCTAAAATGGCACTTTTAGAATAATTAGATCTCCAGAAAAACATATTGTTCTAAGAAATACGCAGTGTATGTTTTGTTCTCAATTTTAACAACCAATCATGGATAATAAATTTTTAAGGAGCCAGGAAACAGTTGTTTAAGACAGGTGTCGCCAACCTTTCGGACCTCAGGGACCACTAAATTAATAATTTTAAATTTCACGGACCACTAATATGATTTTTTTAAAAAGGTAAATAGTATTTAGTGCAATATAAAAAATGCAAATAATTTTACTGGGGACCACCAAAATTTTCTCGCGGACCACCAATGGTCCGCGGACCACCAGTTGGTGACCGCTGGTTTAAGACACCAAACATAAGTTAATTTTCACATTTATATGCAAACCTTGAAAACTATTTTTCTCAGTTCAGATTATGCCATGATTTTACAGTGTTTTCAGTTAAGGCACATGTTTTGAGTTTGCATTCCTTTATTCCTCAGACCCTTTTAGCTTTTCCTTCTGAATAGTTTCATAGCTGTTTGAAGACAAAACTCCTGGTACTGTACATGGTTAATTACAGAAGAAGGGATTTACTTACCAGCCATGTTAAGTCTGCTTAAGCCACTATATTCTATGTGTTTCTGCATTCCTTTCTATAAATACTTCAACTACTACAACTTTATCTTGCTTCCCTTCACAACATTTCTAAGAACATTGTTCTTTTCTCTCACATGACAAGCTTCCAAGCTGGTTGGGGTAAGGAACAATAAAGTCAACCTATAAGCTTAATAACTTATTAAGGATTTTGATTCAAGAGTTCTAACATTTTCACAATTAAAATGCCTCTTGTCAGGCAGAGAAAACCTCTGAACCACATTTGAATGTTGAATGAAAAGGTACTTGAAAACATTTTCATAAGATACATCTGTATGGTATGGGAACAGGCCTCTAGACAAGCCCCAACTCAAGAAAATTTGAAAACTGTTCTGTTTAGCTGGATTCACCTGTACATAGAATATGGTTAAATATAGCAATTATTTAAGTAAAATATTTTTTTAAAAAAACTTAGGTAATGTACATGTTGGAATTTCATTTTATTTGGTAAGGTGTGTAAAATTACTGTAAAGCAGTTTGTATCAGGCTCACGTCTTCCAGATGTGATGTTTTGTAATTTATTCAGTCCTGCCTTCTATTTGGGGAACACTCCCATCATTAGAACAATGCAATCATAATTCCTAGCCACCATGGTTTATTTCCATGTAATTTGTGCATTCTGGAAATAGTCTAAAGCAGGGGTGGCCAAACGTGGCGCATTGGATGATTACAAGTGGCGCATTGCATCCTTGCGCCTACTTATTTTTTAAAAATAGGTGTCATAACTGAATCCATCTTAATATTTTCAACACCAAAGCAATGTTCCCTGTAAAATTAGAAAACGGCTCGCGGCAGTTAAAAATTGCTGCGCGCCTTTTTTTTCCATGTGCGCAGGCGCGCAGGCGCGCAGCCTCTGCAATTAGAAAATGCCGGGCAGAAGTTAGAAACTTCCGCGAGGCATTCTCTCATTACATGCGCGGCCTCACAGAGGGAACAGTGCACCAAAGTGATCTCAGTTCAATTCGTACAGCCTTCGGTAATGTTCAACTTCTCGGTGTCTGAAACTTAGAATGGAACTTGTGAGATGTTACTTTAGGCGGGTTTACAAACGTACGAATATTTTTATCGGTGTTGCCATTGACCGTTCCTGCTCAAACGATCGCAAACACCGTGCATTAGCAACACATCATGTGTTTGAAGTCACGTGTGAATTAGCGGATATGGTCAGTCAGTTCTGAGTGAGCCATCGTGGCGTGAAGTTTGAAGCAGTGTTTTATTGAGTGTACTAGTGTGGTTTTTGTATTGAGAGTGATTGAAAGATTCAAGATTAAATATATATTATGTTTGTCAAATTTTGAAATGGCGTTAATTTACGCCATTGTCTTTCATTGAATTAATTAATTAATTGAATTGTGTGATTGAGTTATTCCTTTTCCTCCCTTAAGCAAAGCAGATCCTACTCCTATCCCTATTTACAACCCCAAACGTGAAAGTAAGAAGATAAAAAACGTGCTTGAGTTGTATGGCGCATCTGAACTCGTCTGTGAAAAAACTGGTGCATGGTATGCTTAAGGTTGGCCACCACTGGTCTAAAGTAACCCTTCTGCAAAGCAACAGCTTGGGGAAAGATGCTCTAGATCCATGATGACGAACCTATGGCACGCGTGCCAGAAGTGGCACGCAGAGCCATTTCTCCCGGCACGCGGAGCCATCGCCCATTGCTCTTCCGGGTTCTGGTGTACTGGCCACCGGGTTTTCATTTGCATGGGCGTGCCGAAAACCAGAAGAGCAGCTGCCCATTGAACATGTGCACTCCAGGAAGACGATCTTCTTGTTTTCAGAGTGCGCATGCGCATGGGCCAGCTGGTCTGGTTTCGGGATCCCAGCGGTTGCTTCCTCAGGGAGCAGAACAAGGTAAGCCGAGGCTTCCCTCCCTCCCTGCGCGAGCTTCTTGCGTGGATCCATGTGGTTCAGAGCACCGGTGGACCAGTAGCCGGTGAGGGCGGGATAGGGGTAGTGGGCTGCCTGCACAGATGACCCCGTTGCTGGGCTCCTCCTTGCTGGGAGCTGCCGTTCCCCAGCCGGCGGCAGCGCTCTTGGCCCTGCCACCTCGAGCGGAGCCTCATGGCTTGCTCCCCCGGCCACGCGGGTCCCCAGGGTTGTGGCCATCGCCGCCTTCCTTTGGCCATCATTTCCCTCCCTCCCCGCCAAAGCCTTTTTTCCTTTACAGACCAGCTCCATGCAAGCGGTGCACAAACTTCAGCAGCTCTTGCGCCGCTGCCTGCACCGCTTGCTTGCAGCTGGTCTGGAAAGGGAAAAAAAGCAGCTGAATTAGGCAGGACTCACCCCACCCAGGTCCCTCCGAAAGGGTCTCCCTGTGTAGCCTTCCCGCTGAACTACGCCAGTGATCGCCCACCCAAAAGGAGCATGCCCTCCGATCTGTTCCAAGCGCCCGTTTTTTCCTGCACAAACAAGCTGGGGGCGCGAAAAGCACTTCCCCTCTACCTGCATGCTGTTACCGGCTCTGCACACCCCCCCCCCCAAGATCAACAAGATGCTGCTATCTGGGGCCACTGGCCACTACCTGGGTGCAGAGGAGGGTGCAAGAGCTGCTGAAGTTTTGTGCGCCACTTGCTTGGAGTTGGTCTGGAAAGGAAAAAAGCCTCTGGCGGGGAGGGAGGGAAACGATGGCCAAAGGAAGGCGGCAATTGCCACAGCCCTACACCGTACACCAACTTTCTTTCACCAGACAAGCTCTCTGTAACCAAAACTAAAGATTCATACCAGGCAATGACACTGTTAAGCATTAGGATTCACTCCACAAGACAATAGGGCAGTTGGAAAAGGAGCAGCTCAAGAATTGCTCCTTTTATTGAAATCCTGTGGTCTCTATAACTGCTAATTATAGCTCCACTCAAGGCTTACAATCACTTCCACTGCATTTAAATACGATTGTAATTTATTTTTAAAACAATTTTAGCATACAATTAAGAGCAAAGGTTCAGCTTTAGAATGCCTCACAACTGTATCCTTTGCAAAATTACAAAAGATATTTGGAGAACAATGGATTTGTCTGTCATTTAAACTGCCATCAGTTTAAAACCAATCTCTGCATCAAAATATAGATGGGGCCTTACTATGTTTTTAGACATTCATTCAGAGGAAATTGCTACTCCAAACACTCCCTCTTTTTGTGATTACACAATTTTTCCAATAACCTCCTTCAGCGACAGAGGCGTGGGAATCTTGTGCTACAGTAAACCATTTCAAGAGAACAAATTTACTAGTTAAATAACTATAACCAAAATATTTTTTTGAAAAACGAAGTGGACAGCAGTTTAGAATAACCTAGGGTTAATATAAGTAGACAGACACAATTCTTGGAAAAGACACATATCGCTGAATTATGACTTTAAAAGATAATGCTGACTCACTTGATCTGACAGGTCAACGGGGTCCCCCTTTTCTATATGCACAATGTTATTATAGTAGCTATGACAGCTACAAACAAACAGCAGTAAAAAGTGGAGCAATACTAAACTCGAATATTTCTTTTTCAACATTTTATCTGAAAAGAATGAAGGGAATCAGCACCTTTCTTAAAAACTGTTCAGTACATTCAGCCAGGGTTTTCTAGTTTCTGTCAGTGCAGGCCTCTTAAAGAAGCAGCTCTAAAAGCTTATTAAGGAGACAGGTGTGCACTAATTCAAACTTACAGCAGATAAAGTGAGTATACTCATTGTACAAGTTCATGATTCCTTAAGGAGGTATGTATTTTTCCAGGCTCCCAGGACAGCTGTAGGATTCTAGGAAAATACATATTTGAATCAAGGAAGTAAAATACTAGCTTACATGCACACAAAACTATTCATACTCTTTCCTACTCCCATAAACAGAGCTGGGAATAACTGGCATGGCACAAGCATTAATTTTGCAGGCTACATATGCAGTCATTATTCTTAATCATACTTTTCTTAATTTCTATCCTTTACTTGATGTGTTTCCTACATATGAAATTATTCTATACAGCTCAAACAATTGATCCACATATACTTCCGTTTCATCCAAAATACATCTGTGGCCATCTAGGATATGGTAAAATCGGATATACGTTTTAAATAAACAAATAATCTAATGAACAACAAAGTAAGGTCACCTGCCTTGCAATTGGCTTTTCTTGCATAATCCAATCTCTTATCAAGGATTTGTTCCTTCAGCATTCCCAGTCAAGATAGAGTTATAAATTACACAGAAAAGAAAGAGGCATCCATATGTCTGAATTTAAATTCAAAGCAATGGCAGCAACTTAAATTCACTAAATAATAAACCATATGTATGTCTTGTTCGTTGGGGCTATGCACTGTTTCTGAATATAGAGGAATGTATAAAGCCTGCCTACAGCATCTACTTGGTACTTTTTAAAGCAGTGGCATCTTTTTCCTGGATTCATGGAATATCTACTTTAAAGAGTTGTGGGTGGGTACTATATTTACAGTCTTGTATTCTCTTCAGTACTTTGTTTGGAACAGAATCCAAAGTACCGTGCAGTCCTAGTATTTGTACTAAAGCTAGGCAAGTTATTTTATAGGGCTCCGAGCACTCCTCCAGATCTGGTCAATGAAGCAGATGTTCCAAAGCACTCCCATAACTTTCCAATGCTTTGAAATCCCATCAAATGATTTATACAGGACTAATTCATACTTTCTTCTATATGGCGATCAGGGCGGTCTTACATATGGTTCACAGGTGGCCTATTTTCCAAGGGCCAAGACTGCCTTTCCCAGATTGCAGCTTTAGCTTCCTTGAACAATGTTAACACACCTTCAGGTCATTCAAATATAGTCACTGGCTCTGATCCTGAAACCATATCACATCTTTCTATATTAATATCATATTGAATGTAATCATTATTGTTAAAAAGCAGGCAGCATTTAGAGTCTAATTTTCCTTCTTCCATCAGTTTGTAACAAAACATGGGCAATAAACAAGAAGTTGATTTATTTTACCCTTTATATTACCCTATTTTAGCTTTTTTTACATGCATTACTAATATTTTCTTGCAATTCTTCAATAATCTAGACTACTAAAAAAGAGTTCTACGTAATGAGACTTTTAAAATAAGTTTGTTTCCAACAGATTTCCTACTTATTAATATGAACAGATTCTGGCCTGTTGCTTAAAAAAATAAATTCATATCACAATCTACAGGAAAATGCAGTCTGTAAGTATAATTTCTTTTGTGTTACTACTAACAACACTACACATAAGCACCATATAAAATACTAGTAAGATTATTTGCAGAACAGTGTACTCTCTCACACTTGCCTTTGTTGTTTAAGCCACTTTGTAGAGTATAATATACAATATACTGTGTATGTAGAGGGGAAACTATTTGGATTGACCACCCTCTTAAAATCTCTGGCTTGGAATTATGTGCACCAGAAACAATACCTATTTGTTTCAGAGTATTTCCCGATTGACAGGCTGTCATGTGCTGAACTACGTGTCCTTTATTTTGTGTACACAAACATAAAGTACAATTGGTGCAACTGTTAACTCTTTATATTGTATATAATCTCTGAGAATGTAAACAAGAGAAAACAGGACTTCCCCAGTCTGTCCCAACAGCATTTCAGCTTCTGCAATATCCCTCCACCCTCAAAATCCAGGGCCAATAAGTTATTGGTATATTCCAACCCTACACATCAGAAATAAGCCCCCACCCCAAACACACATACACACACACTCACTGTTCCATTTCTTTGAAGGATTTCTCAGCACCTGTCCCTGCATAAAGAGGCTCAAGGAAAGATCATCAATTTCTTATTGGATTTGGAAGTACTTAGAAGTAGCAAAAGTTCCCACTGCTTTCCAGTGTCTCAAAAGCCCACCATAAAGGCGATTCCATCCTTCTGCTTCTCAGTGCAGAAATCCCTAATATGTTCCAGTAGATTTCAAAAACAGCACTTGGAAGCAGAAATAGCAATGTGGATCCTCAGAGTGGTCACTGCTCCTATAAGGTTTCTGTACTGCTATCAGCTATACAATTTAAAGTTTCTGCACACTGCTATCAAGCAATTTAACCAGGAATATACCTCTGAGTAAACAGGTATTTTGCTTATGGCATTTGTACTTTACTGCAACAAGCAAGTACTCGCCCTCTAAATAAGTTAGACATTCATAATATTAAAACTTAATAGGTGTTCTTAACAAGAAATTCATCACACATGCATTCCAAAAATACTTATGATATTTTCACAACCACGTGCTTTGCAGTTCTTGTCTTCTTAACTGATGGGAGACCAAAACCCAATAAATATATCCCCAATAAAAGAGAATAGTATGTCGGAGTACTGAAAAACTCAGCCAAATGGGAAAATGCAAAGAAAAAATATTGGACTTCATGCTAAGAAGTAACCATTTATATGTACTATGCACAAAATATATATTACTTTCTTTTAGTTAAATTATTGCTAAGCAATTTATAATAGTTGCATCACAATATTATTCTAAGATATTTGCCTCCACTACCCTACCTACTTTCTAGATGATCACTATTGTCTCCCAAGATTTAAAGGCATGTGAAATAGTTTTGATGAAATTTGCATGATATGAAACTTCTCTCCTTTGAAATGTTTGGGTTTTAATTCTCCAATGAATCAAAAGGAATGTTTCATGCTTCCTTGTTACACAGCATTTGTTTTAGCTTTCCACAGCTCTCCCCAAAACCAACCAAGGAAGATAAACCACAGAAATCTAATACTCTTGTGCATGGCTTTGCACTAAATTATCTATATAGTAAGCCAAAAATACTTTAAGATTATAATTAGCCCACCTGTTTCCTCCATTACCATGCAAATACATTTTCTTGTTCAGAGACTGCATGAGAGATTTCCCAGTCCTTGCAAAATATCACATTAAATCCACATAACTACTCAAGTTTGTTTTCAATATGCGCAAGGAAGGAGCAGGCACTATCTTTCAACACTTAGAAGTCCAACAATAAGCTTTTTTTTTAATCAAGTTGAGCTGACTTGCCCTTTCCAGAGCTAAGGTGTATTGTTTTACCCAAGCTAACAGGAATGCTTTGTAAGGTGAATTACTATTCCACCAGCACAGCATACCATACTCACATTCCTCTCCGCCAAGGGTTGCTAACTTATCTTTGCTTTCAAGCTGAGCCTTTCCTCTTCCCCCAACCTTTAAAGAAATAATAATTACTTCCTCACTCAAGCACAGATTTTGGGGCATTCAGAATAAATCTTCTTCCCAGTTTCCACAACTCACAGAAAACCAAACCTTACTTAGGAATAAGGAGCACGTAAACCAGCTGAATTTACAACCAAGTTTCGGGTCTTCGTATCTTGTACTCTTTAAGTAAGGTGCACAATACAACTCTCTGCATGTTTATCCAGCGTCTTTACTCGGAGACTCTCTCTCCCCTAAAGTTTAGCCAGAGTTGCCATTCCCAGTCAAACCACCGCAAAGGCAAAGGGACTGTTCCTCGCCCTCCGGAGGGCAGCTAGTCACCGTCTCCATAAGACCCATCATCCCCAGAGCTCCCCTAAGTGAAGCACTGACCTCTTAGCCAGGTAAGTTTTTTTTTTTAAAGGAAGGGGGCACTAAGAGGTGGAGGAACAGGAGAGCCACTTACCCCCTCCCCCCTGTTGAACTTTGCTAAACGGGGCGCCACGCTCGCCTTTTGCCCCTCGGCGACCAAAAAAAACTACCTTTCGGAAAAGCAGGAAGGAGAGCGGGTGCTTACCTGGAGAGAGCCACGTCGCTCGGGGCCGTGCAGGTCTGACCGTCCATTTCCCTTTAAGACGACTGGTAAGCTCCAGGTCGAAGTCCGGCGGAGGCAGGAATGCAAAACTACGCCTACTCCCTGCAGGGAGCGAAGGAAACAGCCTGGGTCTCTGCTCCCCGCCTCACCTGTCTGGAGCCTCCGAAAGCTTAGACTCTAGTGGCGGCGGCGGCGGCGGCGCTGGTTTCCCGCCGCTTCGGCGTCCCTGAAAGGAGACTCCGCATTCTCCTTTTCTTCTCCCCTCCTCCCTCAAAGCTCTGAGGCGCTTCTTAGCACCGGTTGCCCAGCTGGCACGGCCGCGCACACGCCTCCTCACCCCAAAGGCTCTTCTCCTCCTTCCCGGAGCTCAGCGGGAGCCGGGCACAAGGGATGGGAGGCTGCTTTGAAACCACACCTTGGAAAACTTCGCCGGGAAGGGAGGCGGGGAACCAGGGGGAAAAGAAAAATAATCCCGGCAACGCCGAGCTCTCCCGGCTGCAAACGCCAGAGGGAAGCCGCGCTTTCCTGCAGAGTCAGAGCAGAGCTCCCTTTGGAGCGCTCTGCCCGCCTCTTCTTCCGAGGCTTCGGGGTGTGTGTGTATGTTTGTGTGTTGGGGACGGGGGAGTAAAAGGCTCCCTGGCTTCTTCCCCCCCGTTTCCCTCTCTGCGGGCTTCCCGCCTTCCTCGAGCTGCCCTTCGCCTGGCCAAGCGCTGAAGCAGCTGTTTCCGCGAGAGGCTGGGAGTTGCAGCTGCCCATTCCCGCCGCCGGGGGTGGAGGGAGGAGTGCGCTAACCGGACGGAGGAGAGAGCCTTCAACAGGTGGGGAGGAGAAACGCGGATCGCTCCGGGCGTCGGAAGAGGTTAATCCTGTTTACGTTTCGCCCGGGCCTTTCCAAATCCGCCTCAGCGTGCAGGAATCCGTCTTTACCGCTTGGCTCTTGCTCCGGCTTGGGAAGAAGCGGCTTGCAACTCCGACGGCAGAATGGTTGCCGTCGGTCAAGAGACATACCTGCGTGAAGGTGCCTAGGCGCGCTTTCCGCTCTTTGGGCTGCAACATCCCCTACGCAAATGGGATGTTTTTAATTGTTCCATTATTTATCATGTGTTAATATTTTACACGGTCCCTACACCTAGAGTGATTTTACTGCCTTTCTTTTGCCCAGGGCTATCACATATTTTTCAGGCATTTACAGGCATTCAATGTCTATAGTCCAAAGCATAAACTTATATGCTATAAACTTTGCCTTTCTGTCCTGCGCGATTTTAGTTTTTCAGAATTAGAAAAACATCGTAAGTGCATCTGAACAGACTGTCTCTAGAAAAGCAGACATAGTCTCTCTCTCCCCGGCCTAGGATGGCAATGGCGAGTCACTTTTAGAAAATCTTGCCAAGAACATTGCCCGGACATGTCCAGACAGTCGCCAGGAGTCAACACTGACTTGAAGGCATTTTTTCCTCTCCCCCCCAAAAAAGGGGGGGAGAGGGAAAACTGGTGATTGTATTTCAATGGGCACATTAAATACCATGGGGGGGGGGAGAAAATCTCTTAAGCCTCTTAAAGATTTAGGGCCTTTCCCTTGTTACTCCTAATCATGGTACAAACATACCCTGGCAACATGTTTTTTTTCTCATGGCCTCTTGACATTGCTGTCAGCTCATCCCCAGCCCTTGAGACAAGCTTAAGTCAGTCATTATCTGTGCTTATGCTAAAGTAGTGTTTGGGAACTTACTCTGACCCTCAGAGAGTGCAAAGTCTATGAAGTATTGGCTCCCGTTTTCCATACTGCTCTGACAAGAACCACCTACGAGAGAGGCAGAATAGGGATCACAGATTTCCTGTTTTCTGCCAAGTGAAAGATGGATAAAGAGGGTTTCATTTCAGCAGTGGGGGGAAAAGCTGTCCAGAAATAGCCCTGTTGACTTCACTGCACTACTTACATAAGCAGAACAGGATCTGTTAAACCAGCATTTGCAATGGCAAAATGTCATAAAATAGTGACTTATGTACAGGTAGTCCTTGACTTACGACAGTTCGTTAGTGACCATTCGAAGTTAAAATGGCAGTGAAAATCGAGACTTATTACCATTTTTCACACTTATGACTGTTGTAGCATCCCCATGGTCGCATGATTGACATTCGCATGCTTGACAACTGACTTATGACAGTTGCAGTGTCCTAGAGTCATGTGATCCTCTTTTGTGACCACCTGTCAAGCCAAGTCAATGGGGAAACCAAATTCACTTAACAACCATGTTACTAATTTAACAACTGCAGTGATTCACTTAACAAATGCGTCAAGAAAAGTTGTAAAATGGGGCAAAAGTCACTTTAAAAATTTCTCACTTAACAACATAAATTTAGGGCTCAATTGTCATAAGTTGAGGACTACCTGTATATACAAATTTTTAAAAAACTGAATATATTAAAATGCACGGAAGCCTTGCTTGTGCAGAATGGCACAGGCCAGTCCCAAGAATTTCTGAAGGTCACTGAATCAGACTTACCTGTACAGTTAGTAAATTTTTCAAAAGCATTTGGTGCATCTTACAACTCATTTTTTAATTATAACTTATCAAGTTTAACTTAATTATACACATACAACATTTTACCATAGGGTTGCATTTTATTAAACAAATGAACATGGTTAAAAATTATGTTGGATCAGCTTTGCATTTAGTCAGCTGAACTATGATTAAACGGGATGAGTACCTTATAAGACAAAATGGTTAATTGTCTGGATGTTGCATAACTCCTTTAAAAAAAATTAAAACTCAACCTAATCTCATTTTAAAAGTTCAGTGCATTGCTTTTAGAATAAATAAGTCTTTGTTCAAATTATATTTACAGTATGAATTACATAATAAAAGGAAACTGGCAAATAATTATTTTTATTTCGCTTGTTGGTATTTCAGCTTGTTCTTTGGTAACAGACATCTGCACACAGTGGAATTTTCCACTATGCAGGATAAATCAACATAAGGAAAATCCCTGCATTGTTAAGTGTTCCTTCTTTAAATTGGGGGGAGGGAAGGTTTCCTAGTGTTCCCAGCTAAGACATCACTCACCTCCACCTTCACCTTAAATTGGCACTGACCCTGCTGGCTTTAGGAAAGTAGCAATACCACTTTGAATTAGCAATAGCAATAGCACTTTGACTTCATAGCACTTTAAAGCACTCTGAGCTGTTTACAAATGTCAGCATATTGCCCCCAATAATCAGGGTCCTCATTTTACCTACCTTGGAAGGATGGAAGTCTGAGTCAACCTTGAGCCGGTCAGGATCGAACTCCTGGAAGTGGGCAGAGTCAGCCTGCAATACTGCATTCTAACCATTGCACCACCACAACTCCTAAAGGCCCTAAAGACATGGCTTTGTCACCATACTTAGTGGTCTACCAATGTTGGGGAGCTTTTACACCTGTAAAGGAGCTTGATGCAAGGAGGGACTTTGGCCACTGGCCAGGGTTATTCTTGTTCCTTATTTCTGGTGTTTTATATGTTTCTGCATTGGCTTTTAACCTTTTTATTGATTAGTTTTAACTGTTAAAAGCCCTCAGAGACAGCTAGGTAAAATGGGTACAAATCAATCAATAAATGCATACATTATTCAATATAAGTATTCCCTGTTTTCAGTTTTCTTGCTTACAGGTGCTGGGAAGTTACATTCTGGTCACAAGATTAACAGAATAACAGAGTTGGAAGGGACCTTGGAGGCAGCGGTGAAATGCTCCCGGTTCGGGCGGGCCAGTCGGTCGTTGCAGAGCCGACGGAGCCGCTGGTGGTTGCGGCGCAGGGCTTCCCCCGCCCGCTTCCCCCGCCCGCCTGGACGCCGCCATTTGAGTTCTTTTGCCCTCTGCGCATGCGCAAAGCGTTCTGCGCATGCGCAGAGGGCAAAAGAACTCAAATGGCGGCGTCCAGGCAGGCAGGGGAAGCGCCGCGACTGCCACCAGCTCCGTTGGCTCTAGACTGTCACCCCTGCTTGGAGGTCTTCTAGTCCAACTCCCTGCTCAGGCAGGAACACCTACACCACTTCAGACAAATGGTTATCCAATCTCTTCTTAAAAATTTCCAGTGTTGGAACATTCACAACTTCTGGAAGCAAGTTATTCCACTGATTAATTGTTCTAACTATCGGGAATTTTCTCCTTAGTTTTAGATTGCTTCTCTCCTTGATTAGTTTCCAACCATTGCTTCTTGTTCTACCCTCAGGTGCTTTGGAGAATAGATTACTTATTTATTAATCAAATTTATATGGCCGTCCATCACACAGAAAGTGACTCTGGGCAGTGTACAACAATTCAATAAAACAACTTATTTCTGGACACACATGCAGATCCATTGCCTAAGACCAAGATGAAAACAAAAGTCAGAATTTCGATTGGAATTTTGTTTCCTGGTGGCATTAAAAAAGGGAGTTATAGAGCTGGGTTAGATAAACAGTCCTAGAAATAACAAACGGGAAGAGTGGGAATGAAAATTAGCTATATGGCGAACAATAGCTGTAATTAAACTCTTTTATATTGAAGAAAAATGTACTAAAGTTACTTATTCCTATGTCTTTCAGAGCAGAGTTAAATAGCAAGCCAGACTTACTGTTGATTACTTTTTGTAACCAATGACCTTTGGTTTAATTGGGAAAATCACTTTTTTTTGTCCCAGAGGGAAGAATATTTTGATGAAAATTTTATGTGCATGGGGTTCTTGCTCATCTTGGTGATGGGGTGGCTGAAGAATATATATGAGTTATCCTGTCTTTCATTGTACAGTCTGCTGCAGCTTTCATGAAATATCAAGAGAAATTATCAGGCTTTCTTTTGTGGAACTTTTACAGATCAGGAAGCAGGGCCGCCTATAGGAGATGCAGAGAGACTGAAAGAATGTGTAAGAAGTAAAGAACTGAGCCCCCTTACAACTATAAAAAGTCGAGGTCTCTTTCCCAAGAAATTTTCAGTCACCCTGAGAGTTAAATAGTTTATTGGAAGCCCTCTCTGTCAGCAGAAAGAATATGATGCAGGTATAATACACAGAGAGTGGTACATGTCTATAGTTTGGTTTAGTTTATTTGTTTGTCAAACATGTACAAGATAGCAGGTATTTGTATAAACATAACATAAGCAAAGTAAGTACAGATAAATGAGGACAATAGGACAGTAAGACAGGGACGGTAGGCACAGTGGTGCGCTTATGCACGCTCCTTACAGACCTCTTAGGAATGGGGTGAGGTCGACAGTAGACAGTCTAAGGTTAAAGTTTTGGGGGTTGGGGGAAGAAACCACAGAGTCAGGTAGTGCATTCCAGGCATTGATCACTCTGTTGCTGAAGTCGTATTTTCTGCAGTTGAGTTTGGAGCGGTTTACATTGAGTTTCAATCTATTGTGTGCTTGTGTATTGTTGCGGTTGAAGCTGAAGTAGTCATTGACAGGTAGGACATTGTGGCAGATGATTTTATGAACGACATTTAGATCAGATCGAAGGCAACATAGTTCTAAATTGTCTAATCCCCAAATTTCAAGTCTGGTGGAATAAGGTATTCTATTGCGAGCAGAGGCGTGGAGGACTCTTCTTGTGAAATATTTCTGGATTCTCTCGATTGTATTAATGTCCGATATGCAGTACGGGTTCCAGACAGGTGAGCTGTATTCGAGGATTGGTCTAGCAAATGTTTTGTATGCTCTGGTTAGCAGTGTAATATTGCCAGAGAAGAAGCTACACAAGATTAGATTATGTATATTATATTAACCACACATATATTATATGTGTATATATATTATATATTATATATTATATATTATATTATATATAATATATATGATATATAATATAATATATATGATATTAACCACACATCATAGTATTATGATGTGTGGTCCTGTCCTTCATATGCTTTTTTAAAACTCCCACAAGAGAAGTCACATTAGCATTATTCTTTTTAATCACTTGATGATGAAACATTATCCATACTCCTAGCTGTGAGGAAATTCATGATGTATGCAGGCTTCATGTATACAGGAGGATATCCTTGTCAACTGTGAGAAGTGAGAGTTCATTGTACAGTATACAAGTAGTCCTTGGCATACAAAAGCAATTGAGATGAGTATTTCTGCTACTAAGCAAGGTGGTTAAAGAGAGTCACACCTGATTTTACAACTTTTTTTGCCATAGTTGTTAAGTGAATCATGTGGTTCTTAAATGAATCCTGCTCCCCTCCCCCCATTGACTTTGCTTGTCTGAATCCAGCTGGGAAGTTTGAAAATGGTGATCACATAACCTGGATAAATTCATTTCTGGTTGCCAAGTACCCAAATTTTGATCATGTGATGGGGATGCTGGGATGGTTGTAAGTTTGTGGACTAGTTGTAAGTCAGTTTTTTTCACTGTTGTAACTTCGAATAGTCACTAAACAAATGGTTGTATGTCGAGAATTTCCTGTATACACGACTTTCTCTTCCCCAGAGCCGCAAATAAGAAAGCTTCTGGATTACAGGCACAATGGATGTCAGTTTTCATTAAAGTCTTTAAAAATTCATTTGCGTTTTTTCAGGAAATATGGGGCAATCTGAAAAGTGATCCAGGGGTTTCTCCTCCTTTATGGCTTGTTACAGTCAGTATTAATGAACAGGATGCTACAAGGCTCGATGCTCTTGCCCCTTTTGTTTAATGAAACTGCTTGGTACGGGTCATCCAGTGGTTTGGGGTCAGGTATCATCAGCATACCCAATTATGGCGAATATCTGTAGCTCGGGTGTAGGATGAGGGTGAAGGTTTATTGTGGGTTGGCTTCCGAACATTTCGTTAGCAGGCTAGGTAACAACTTCACTGGAGTTTAAATCCATCACAAGACCCATCATAAGACTCAATGAGGCCCCCAGCTGACCCATCACAAGACCCTCATTTGACACACCCACACCTGAAGCCCTTATAAATAAAAGAACACTGACACTGACATCCCCTAAACTCTGCTGGAGATGTTACCTAGCCTGGTAACAAAACATTTGGAAACCAACCTACAAGCTCTGAGAACAAACCTTCACCCTCATACCCATTTATATAGCTGGTGTGAAAAGGCAGTGGAACAGGCAAGGACAGTTGTGCCTTGTTATGTCCATTATGTCCACTGCTACACAAGCTGTACTGGTTACAGTCTGGCTTCTGAGTGCAATTTAGGGTGCTGGTTATCACTTATCAAGCCTTTAGTGGCGTAAGAGCTTGGCTATTTGAGGAGATTGCCTGTCTCCAGTTGTTTATCTCCATCTAGAGAGATTGGGTAGAGCAGGTGTGTTTCAACTCCCATTTGAAATAATCACTTCATACTAAATGAGCCAGTATAATAGTGAAGATGCTGGCCTAGAAACCAGGATACGGTGAATTCTAGTTCTCCCCTAGGCAGGAAAGTCTAATGGGTGACTTTGGGCCAGTCGCTTTCTCAACCCAACCCACCTTGCAAGATGTTGTGGGGAAAATAGGAACCAAGAGTATTAAGTATGTTCAGTGACTTGGGTCACATACCGTATTTTTCGCAGTATAAGACGCACCTTTTTACCCCCAAAAAGAGGGTGAAAACTTGGGTACGTCTTATACACCAAATGTAGACCCACTCACCCACACCCACCCTTTGGCCTCTGTCTTCCAGCAATTTACCTGTTTGCAGCAAACAGGGAAGAGCCTATAAAGCCAAGCAAGTCATTAGCAGCTTCCTGATCCCCAGCTGATTTGCCACGTGCTAAAATGAAACTGAAACTAGCTGCAAAGAGGCAAATAGCAGATTTTTATTTTCTGCTGAACTGGATGCAAGGGGGTAAGTGAATAACTATAAATGTCTGTAGAATGTTCAAATTATTAGACTTATTTTTTAAAGACTGCTTTATTATTGTTCTAGAGCCAGGGCTCTCCAACCTTGGCAATTTTAAGACTTGTGGACATCAACTCCCAGAATTCCACAGCCAGCTTTGTTAGCTTTGCTGGCTGTGGAATTCTGGGAGTTGAAGTCCACAAGTCTTAAAGTTGCCAAGGTTGGAGACCCCTGTAAATCTAGACAACTTAACGAAATAAAAAAGCTTTTTAAAATAAATGTTTGCTCTGAAGAGGCCCAGTGCTATTGTATATTCTTTTAAATAATAGAGAATAATGTATACTTCCAGAAATTTTAATTAATTTTAACAGCTCTGTACAAGTATAGTCTGAAATGTAACAGTGTCCTGTTTAGTATTAGAGTTAAATCCTGACTTACCTTGAAGTAGATGTTTTAAATAATTGGGAGGAGTTAGTATGACTACATTTAAGAAAACTTTCTGGCATAATGTACATTTCTCAAATTTTTTGCTATTTCTATGGGTCAGGCACATATGCACAGAAATACCCAGCAAACAGTGTATATCATCTGTGCTGTTTGCTGTTTGCTGTTTGGCAAATTGCTTGGAGGCAGAGGCCTTTTTCCCTTGTTTTCCTCCCCCAAAACTAAGGTGCGTCTTATATTCCGGTGCGTCTTATACTCCGAAAAATATGGTATATAAAAAGGTGAACTAAAAATTGAACAACAATAATAATGGAGACAGCAGAATAGAAGAGAAAGAACTGGAGAAAAACCATAAAATGCAAAGACCTGCAAATAGAAATAGAACGACTGTGGCAGAAGAAAGCAAAAACAGTACCAATAGTAATAGGCGCCTAGGATACAATCCCAAAACATCTGGACATCATAGGCATGGACAAAATCACCATCAAAATTGAAAAAGGAGCTTTATTTGGAACAGCTTACATCCTGCAATGATACCTTTTAATACTATCAAACAAGAACATCTGCCTAAGGTCCTTGGAAAGGACTCAATAGGTAGATAAAAATGCCAAATCCAGTCTAAACTATGTGACCAACCATCATAATAATAATTTCTCAAATGTTATTGAGCTGAAGAAACAGTGCACAATATCTACCCAGGGAGGTAAGATATTTACCTATTTACAAGAAGTATAAGGTTGCAGTTATTGCTGTTAAAGGTGAGGCAGCCAGTTATTGAATGTAATACTGAAACATCAAATATTGGAGGACTTTGTTGATTAAGTACATAAGTGAAACAAACACTGACCTCTGAAGTTATTTGTCCCCTAGAAGTATACTGACTTTGTCAATGTAGTGGCAAAGATGCACAATAATTCAGCAAATCCAAAAGGAGCAAAAAGAAGGTTTTCCCCCCAGAACCATATAGGAATCCATGCGTTGTGGCATATTCAGATGAAATAAGATAGGATGTAATGCAGAATTTTTCAAATTTGACAAATTTCAACATGCTGGCTGAGGAATTCTGGGAGTTGAAGTCCACACGCCTTAAATTTGGCAAATTTGAAAAACACTGTTAATGCAAGATTAAAAGGACCAGGTTTCCTTTTAGGAAATTAA
The DNA here is from genome assembly GCA_023053685.1 of Diadophis punctatus similis. Taxonomy (NCBI): domain Eukaryota; kingdom Metazoa; phylum Chordata; class Lepidosauria; order Squamata; family Dipsadidae; genus Diadophis; species Diadophis punctatus. The sequence goes on along the minus strand of JALIGW010000001.1, from coordinate 189,041,197 downwards.
GGAGGTACTGATTTAAAATGCTTTTGCACTGTATCATATATCTTTTCTTTGTCCCAATTTTAATTTTAAAGAAGTGTTTGAAGGACAATGCTAATCAATCTGTTATGCCACCTTTATCCCATCATCTCTATCACAGTAGTAAATCAGCATAATTTTAGGAGAACAGAAACTCTTTGTCTCACCTATCGGTGCATAGAAGTGCATCTGTCAGATTTGCATCTGACAGCCATAGTGTTTCAGGCTGGCTCAGAACTGGATTTGATGCCATCTGCTGAATCATTTATTAATTTCAACTATCTGTGGTTCAGGCATAAAAAAGGATAAAATGCAGAGATTCCATTCAGGTTTTCAAAGTTCTTTGGAAAGCTAACTATTTTACTTTTGTGAGTAGCTGATATATATATATATTCTTCAGGCAAACAAGTTGGATTTTTGTGTTATGGACAATATTATATAATAAACTATTTTATGGTTTCTTTAGCCACACTTTAGCAATATTTCATGCATCTTTAAAACAATATTTTAGATATTTGAGTAGCATAAGAGCTGTGGTGGCGCAGTGATTAGAATGCAGTATTACAGGCTAATTCTGCTGACTGCCAGAGGTTCAATTCTGACCGGCTCAAGATTGACTCAGCCTTCCATTCTTTCGAGGTGGGTAAAATGAGGGCCCAGATTGTGGGGGGCAATATGCTGACTCTGTAAACTGCTTAGAGAGGGCTGTAAAGCACCGTGAAGCGGTATATAAGTCTAAGTTGTAAGTCGAAGAGCCGAGGTGGCGCAGCGGTTAGAGTGCAGTACTGCAGGCTACTTTAGCTGACTGTGATCATTTGAGTTCAGCTGTTCAAATCTCACCGGCTCAGGGTTGACTCAGCCTTCCATCCTTCCGAGGTAGGTAAAATGAGGACCCAGATTGTTGGGGGCAATGTAAATATATACATTGCTTAATGGTGTAAACCGCTTAGAGAGTGCTTGCACTATGAGGCGGTATATAACTCTCACTAATAAATAAATAAATATATATATAAGTGCTATTGCTATTGTTCAAAGTGAGTGTGGGTTTGAAAGAAAAGGATGTTTTCCTTATTAAATTTGTACTAGACGTCATACAGCTAATTAAAAGAAAGCCTTTATCTAGTAGTAAAGTAGAGAGACAGCATTATTAGTTTAATGTCCCATACAGTGATGAAAGAAATAAATATAATGCAGTCTTCTAGGATACTCCTATCCCAAAGAGATTAATTTCCCCCCCAAGAGGTTGCATTTGCCTCCCAGTATCATTTTGATGAATATGTAGATGCAAGAACATGCCACAGAAAGTACTGTCATGAGCCAATAGCTTTAAAGGCACACTTTTTTATTTTAATCATTCCCCCATTGTAATGTAGCTATTTAATTTGGCGTCAAAAATATTTCACGATGATTATGCATCTCTACTTATTACTTCATGTCTCTTACTCAAAATGATTTGCAAAGGAATGGGTGGTGGAAATTAGCAAGCCACACCAAGAGTCCATTTCAAATTGCTATCGTGTAGTTAATCCTGTTTAGTCAGTGGCAAAGCTCAGTGGGTAGGTGGTTGGTATTCTAAAGAGCAACTGAACCGAAAGTCCACAAGGACTGCTGCCTATTGTGCATTTTAGTCTTTAGAAAGTGAAATGGTCATTTCATGGAATCAAATTTTGTTGATACTATTGGATCCTTTGAAGTGCTGCGTAAATCATCTAGCCGTGGGACTTACCACCAAACTCATATATCCTTGTGGAACTCTGTGCAAGGCAAATTAGTATGACACTGTGATCAGGATAGGCAGCTCTTTTGAAGAGCATTTATGTCAGCTAATGCTCATAAATAATCAACTACGTCCGTAATTGCTTATTTTTGTGTTCCGAATCTGCTGAAGAAAAATTGACTGTATACTGCTGCTGTCTTACAGTATTTTTAAACATAAACCTTTATGAAAATTTCAGTTTTAGAAACAAAGTTACACCGAGCCACAAATCAAAACCCAAGTAGAAATGTTTGCATTGTCTCTCCTGTATTCCTTAAAATGCTTGAAGGGAAAAAAACTGGCAAAAAGGTTACATAATGCCCAAGTCTATTAGGCAAAGACTAAAATTACACACAGTTTTGTACTTCTTATCTGATTATAATCAGATAAGTAATCCTAGTCATATAACAAGCCTTATTGTAGGAAGAGTTTCTACCATATGGAAATTATTTCTCAAAACATGATTGCTCTGGTAATTAGTTGGTTTCCTCAGTGTTGTTCAGAGGAGTAACTTTCTCCTATGTTCATGTCAAAGAGGGTGGTGGGGAAAGGGATTGTGATCTAGATCGGGGTGAGGAACCATGGCCCTTTTACGACTTGTGGACTTCAATTCCCAGCATGGCTGGCTCAGGAATTCTGGGAGTTGAAGTCCACAAGTCATAAAAGGGACATGGTTCCCCACCCCCTGCTCTAGATGTTGTGCTTCAGTTTACATCATCTATTGGACATGCTGGCTGTCATCTTCCAAATTCTCTAGACCAGTGGTTCCCAACCTTTTTTTGGCCATGCCCCACCTAAGCATTTCTAAAATCCTGCTGCCCCCCCCGCGACATATAATTCTTACTATTTAAAAAGTGAACTACTTACACAGAGGAAGCCTAAAAGGCCCTTAACTTGGTTTAAACAAGGTTCCAATTGCCCCCATTAAAAATCTAATTGCCCCCCTGTGGGGCGTGGGCCCCACATTGGGAACCACTGCTCTAGACTGTCACAAGCATTTATGCATCATGTTTGATTCATACACACATTTGGCTGACTCCCAATGGCTGGTTCACATGTTGCTCAATGGTCTCATGTAGTTTCTTCAGTTTTGAACTACTGCGTTGTATGAACCCAGTCAATTTTTACTTCCACTTATTTTTCAGTAAAGATTGTTATGTTCATTAAAATCTTCCTGTTTGCAAGTCATATTAGAGGATTATATTTTCTTACTCAGTAGTAAGATACATGACAGATTGCAGATTGCTTCATTATCTAAAGATTGTATCTAATTTTTCTTTGAAAAATGCCATAATTTGCTTTTCATTAGATCCTTTCCATTTATTTATTTATTTATTTATTTATTTATTTATTTATTTATTTATTTATTTGTTTGTTTGTTTGTTTGTTTGTTTGTTTGTTTATTTATTTTGCTGTTCTTATATGCCGCCCTACTCCCTAGGGACTCAAATTTAATTTTCCCAACCAGTGCTTTATGTGCTCTCTCTCACACACACAGTATATATGACAGGGAAATCTGTAAAAAGGATGTAGTCTTATAGACATTTATCTGAGAAGAGTTTTACTGAACTAGTGAAATAAGAATTATACTTTGCAATAGGATTATACTAGACAGTGTATCACAATAGAAATTAGCAAAAAAAAGAGCAATTAAGAGACCATTCATCACTAATTCTTTAAACCTCAAATAAGAGTGAGCAATAATACCTTATTCCTACTTAAAGATGTAATAACACAGAAAAGTATCAGGATTTACTTAGTGCTACAAATGTGTTTTACTCCAGGTCTCACTTCATAAAATAAAATCATACATAAGCTCAGGAAAAACACCTTAGAGGACCTAAGAGGAATTATAGATGATGGCCATTTAAATAAATAAACAGAATATGGCAATTCCCCCGAAAAGTTAAAGTTTGGAAACTACCCAAAACTTTGAAACGTAAAACTGTATTTGTTGGAATTCTTAATTGCAATCATACAAAATGGTTTCCAAATAAATAAATAAACAAACAAACAAACAAATAAATAAATAAATGCCAACATTAATTTTCTCTCCAAAACTATTCAGATGTATTATTTTTTTTTATTAAAAGTGTGACTGGTGTTTCTCCTATAGTGCTGGATCAGAAAGTGCTGCACCCAAATCATCTTTAATCCAGAGCAGCTTATTCATGTTTGTAAATTTAATTTAAATGCTTTTAGTGGTCATCAAATCTATAAATGACAAGGAGGGCTTTGTTGCTTTTCTCTTTTCTAATCTGACCAGTTTCTTTGTATTTAGTAATAAACAGCACTAATTTATTCACCCCCCCCCTTTGACATCTGAATTTTCACTTTTTAATTGCTATTCCAATTCTTACATTAATAAGATAAAAATATTCTGTCATGCAGGTGATTTATCAATACTGCAAATAATCCAAGGGAAAGATATATTATATAACCCACTACATCTTTCTCTATTTTACTATGATACAACAAAGGCAATCTTTAATGAAGTAACCGGGGGGGAAATAAAAATTCCTGAGAGTGTTTGGTGTTCTCTGAGCTTGGTTGTTTACTTGCAGATGTTTCATTATCCATAGGAAACATAACGTTAAATTCAGCCGGTATCGGAAAATCCCGTATGACGAAAAAACATGTATATGTGGGGCAAACGTTGTCGAGGAGACGGCGCATATAATATTTAAATGTAGGATGTATGAGGAAGTAAGAAAACAATATCTGTCCCCAATTATAAATAAATTTTCCCACTGGAATGTAAGGCATAAATTAACATTTCTATTGAAGGCAGACTCTCCTCCCCTGGTAAGGGCTATCACTCGCTATCTTAATAGGATGACAGCAATACGAGCCAGCTACATTGAAAAGAATTTCATTGATTGTAAGGAAGATGAGCTGAGTTAGAGACGAGATATTTTATTTGGGTTATCTAGTTTTAGAAATTTAGTTATTGAATTTTGATATCGCTGAATTTTGATGTCATGTACCATATATATTTTTGTACGGTTGTTTCTGTACCTGTTTGTTCTGTTTTTCTTTTTTTGAAAAGGCCTTCGGGCTATTCAATAAATGTACTTCACTCACTAGGTAACATCAGGTTACTTAGTTGGATAATGAAACATCTCCAAGCAAATAACTAAGCTCAGGGAACACCAAGAGTTTCACAGTTTAGCTCTGAGCTATAGATATTCTACTCTATTGGAATATTTTCTTTATGTCAAAGTCAACTCAAGGACATTTCTTGGCCACAGTACAGAGGTGGTTTGTTACTGCCTTCTTCTGGAATGTTTCCAATTTTCCAGTTTAGTCCTGGGATTCCCTGAAGATATCCCATTAAGATTCTATCCATATCCAAGCCAAGAGAAGGGAATTAAGGTCCTGCCACCTGCTGAAATTTGAGACAACAAATACTCTTGCTAATCTGGACATTATTCTTCCTGCTATTACATTGAATTATGTTTCCGTTATTAGATAATATGCAGTAATACAGAGAATTATTATTGAATTATTAACTAGTAAACATGCAAGATGCTATTGGCAGCAATATGCCTTTCTTACTGCTGTTCAGATCTATTAAGCTTCCTAACAAACAGGAAGCAGCAGATGAAGCTAAGCAGAATCACATCAGATACCTGTACAATTAGCACAGGGGCTCCCCAAGGCTGTGTGCTCTCTCCACTTGTCTTCTCTCTATAAACCAATGACTGCATCTCTAATGATCCATAAACTACTGAAGTTTGCAGATGACACAACAGTGATCCGTCTCATTTGAGACAATGATGAATCCGCATACAGACAGGAGGTTGAACAACTAACCTTGTGGTGCGACTGGAACTGAACACACACAAAACTGTTGAAATAGTGGTAGACTTTAGGAGAAACCCTCCCATACTTCCACCTCTTACAATACTAGACAACACAGAACCAATGGTAAAGACCTTCAAATTTCTAGGTTCTACCATATCGCAAGATCTAAAATGGACAGCTAACATCAAAAACGTCATCAAAAAAGCACAACAAAGAATATTCTTTCTGCGCCAACTCAGGAAGCTCAAACTTCCCAAGGAGCTGCTGATACAGTTCTACAGAGGAATTATTGAGTCTGTCATCTGCACCTCTATAACTGTCTGGTTTGGTTCTGCAACCCAACAAGACAGACACAGACTTCAGAGGATAATTAAAACTGCAGAAAAAACAATTGCTACCAACCTGCCTTCCATTGAGAACCTGTATACTGCATGAGTCAAAAAGAGGGCTGTGAAAATATTTACAGACCCCTCACATCCTGGACATAAACTGTTTCAACTCCTACCCTCAAAATGGCACTATAGAGCACTGCACACCAGAACAACTAGACATAAGAACAGTTTTCCCTCGAATGCCATCACTCTGCTAAACAAATAATTCCCTCAACACTGTCAATCTATTTACTAAGTCTGCACTACTATTAATCTTCTTATTGTTCCCTCACCTATCTCCTCCCACTAATGACTGTACGACTGTAACTTTGTTGCTTGTATCCTTACGGTTTATATTGACTGGTTCCTAATATGATTTGATTGCTTATTTGTACCCGGACTATCATTAAGTGTTGTACCTTATGATTCTTGACGAACGTATCTTTTCTTTTATGTACACTGAGAACATATGCACCAAGACATATTCCTTGTGTGTCCAATCACACTTGGCCAAAAGAAAAATCTATCCTATCCTATCCTATCCTATTCTATTGAGAATTCTCAACCACTTGAGAGTTCAATTCTCAGTACAGAGTTTGTACCCCATAAAATAAAATCTGATTACTTGCATCTGACAATTTCCAATAAGGATGAAACAGTCATGCAGTGCCTCTTGGTTGTCAATGTGTCTGAGAAAAATCACATTCAAGATTGATTGATTGATTGATTGATTGATTGATTGATTGATTGATATGTGTTGTCAAATTGTTGTGAATCCTTAGTGATCACATAGATAGGGACAGATCGTCATGGAGGAAATCTAACTTGATCTTTCGCATCTTCCAAATGTACACTCTTCATTTCTGTAACTGAGTCCATCCACCTTGTCACTGGTCATCCTCTTCTCTTTCTTTCCACCTTTTCCAGCATTAGAACCTTCTCCAAATAGCTAAGTCATGCATAATGTGTCCAAGATAGGATAATTTAAACCTGGTCTTCTATGCCTCATGTAAGAACTTCAGATCGATTTGTTAACGTTCCAGTGGTTTGTTTTCTTGGCTGTTCACAGTATTCTAAAGGATCATTTCCAACAACACAGGATATACCCTGTGTAAAAATAGAGAAGTAGAAGTCAAGTAAAACCCTGTACTGGGGGGGACATGACATAAATATCTGTTATCTCCCTACTCCAAGAACCTAAGAAAAATGGACTGTATACACCGTGTGCACAATTATTAGGCAAGCTGTATTTTTGAGGATTAATTTTATTATTGAACAACTACAGTGCTCTCGGTCAATCCAAAATGTTAATAAACCTCAAACCTGAATATTTAAAAAAGTAAAAGTGAGATTATGGCTGTTTTAGGAGAATATCTATGTGTGCACAATTATTGGGCAATTATTAGTGTGCAGAATAATTATGCAACTAAATGAAAAATGAAAATTTTCCCATTTATTTTCATCTGTTAAAGTGAGAATAATAAAGAACTCAAAATTTACAAATAAACATTTCTGACAGTTCAAAAAAAATATCAGTGACCAATATAGCCACCCTTCTTTTCAGTAACAGCCATAAGCCTTCCATTCATGGAGTCTGTCAGTTTCTTGATCTGTTGATGATCAACTTTTTGTGCAGCAACAACCACAGCCTCCTAGACATTGTTCAGAGAGGTGTACTGTTTTCCTTCATTGTAAATCTCCCATTTAAGAAGGGCCCACAAGTTCACAATAGGGTTTAGGTCAGGTGAAGAAGGGGGGGCATGTCATTGTTCTTTCATCTTTAAGGCCTTTATTGGCTAGCCGCGCAGTGGAGTACTTCGATGCATGCGATGGAGCTTTGTCCTGCATAAAAATCATTGTCTTCTTGAAAGATGCAGACTTTTTCCTGGATCACTGCTTGAAGAAAGTGTCTTCTAAAAACTGGGAGTTGATTTTGAGTCCATCTTCAACCTGAAAAGGTCTAACTACCTCATCTTCAATAATACAAGCCCATACCAGTACCCCACCTCCACCTTGCTGGCATCTGAGTCCACCTCCACCTTGCTGGCATCTGTGCCCATTACTGATCCAGCCATGGGCCTATCCATCTGGTCCGTCAAGGATCACTCTAATCTCATCAGTCCATAAAACCTTTGCAAAATCTATCTTCAGATATTTCTTGGCCCAGTCTTGTCGTTTCAACTTATGTGTCTTGTTCAGTAGTTGTAGGATTTCAGCCTTCCTTACCTTGGCCATGTCTCTGAGCACTGAACCCCTTGTACTTCTGGGCACTCCAGGTAGGTTGCAGTTCTGAAATATGACAGTACTGGAGGATAATGGGTCCCTGGTAGCTTCATGTTTGATTCTTCTCAAATCTTTGGCAGTTAAGGTGCGTCTTTTTTTCTCAACACGTTTCTTCCGACCCTGTTGACTATTTGCAACAAAATGTTTGATGGTTCTGTGATCACGCCCCAACATCTTAGAAATTTCAAGAGTGCTGCATCCCTCTGAAAGACTTTTTACAATTTTTGACTTTTCAGAGTCAGTTAAATCTCCTTTTTTAGCCCATTTTACCTGAGGAAAAGAAGCTGCCTAATAATTATGCACACCTTGATATAGGGTGTTGATCTCCTTAGGCCACACCCTCCCTCATTACACAAATACACATCACCTGATTTGCTTATGCCAACTAAGCATTCAAGTTTATACAGGTTGGAGGTGAAAAATATGCATAAAAATGATGAGATAGTCAAAATACTCACTTGCCTAATAATTGTGCACACGGTGTATACAATTCTGAAAGCCTTGGGGAACACCGGGTTAGAGAAGGTTATGGGTGCAACGTCTGAGAAGTCAATCTTCCTCCAACTGATCACAGAGCTTTCAGCTTCTGCTCCAAACTTCTACCCTCATGGCATCACTGCCTGCCTGACTTGTGATCCTCTGGATCAAAATTAGTGTACCAAAAATAAATGATGACTCACTTACTTGAGCTTAACCATAAGGCCCTTGTTTTGCTGACCAATACATTCCCCCAGGCTATTTCAGAATTTCAAAATCCTCTTTTACAGTCCTTGGTATTTAGCCGCCCAGAGTCCTTTGGAGTTGGGCGGCATATAAATTTAATAAAATAAATAAATAAATAAATTTATATGGCCCATCCTATCATAAATATTAAAAATTGGTGACAAGATTTCTTGCCATTTTGAGATAGGTAAAACACACAAAAGTAACATGAGCCTTAAAATAGATGGACGGACGGACGGACGGACGGACGGACAGACAGACAGACAGACAGACAGACAGACAGACAGACAGACAGACAGACAGACCACCTCCTGAGACATAGGAAGAAATCTTTTAAAAATTGGTCTTGTCAACTGCAACTTTTGCCCCCACGCATTGCTGTCTGAAGTAAGCAATTCTACACATTTACTCAGAAATAATTTATTTAAATTGTTCTACATTGAGCTGGCCTAAGAATATCTGAAAGATATTCTGGTGCAGAATGCAGCAGCAAACAGATATATAAATGTGTAGATGTAACCCATGTTACATCTCTGCTTTGCGAGCTGCTTTGGTTACCAGTCTGTTTCTGGGTCCAATTGAAAGTGCTAGTTTTAATTTTTAAAGCTCTAGTTATAGGATTGGATTATCTAAGGCAGTGATGGCGAACCGTTTTTGGTTCGCGTGCCAAAAAGGGGGGGTGCGCTCGCTAGCGCACGCACGTGTGCCCACACCCATTCCCTCCCCCCACGCATGCGTACAACACACACCCATGCTGCCCCCTGCGCATGCGCACACACCCCCACCCCCCGCACAAAGGCCTTACCGGAGCCTGGGATGGTAAAAAACGACGAAACGGGCAAACCGGAAGTTCGGAAAAATGCACTTCCGGTTTGTCCATTTTGTCGTTTTTTGCATTTTCGGGCTTCAGGGAGCTTCCCTGAACCCTCCGGAGTGCAAAAAACAGCTCACCGGCAAACCGGAAGTGCGTTTTTTCCGCACTTCCGGTTTGCCGGTGGGCAACGCTCGCGTGCCCTCCGCTATGGTTCCGCGTGCCACCTGTGGCACGCGTGCCATAGGTTCGCCACCACGGATCTAAGGGATCACCTATCCTTCATTACATCTGCCCATCCCACCTGATACAGCAGAGAGGGAATGCTGCAGGTCCCATTGTCCATGAAATCACCAGAAGATCTTTTACTTATCAATATGTTTAAGGTTTTACACCCTTGTTTTACCACCCAGTGGTTCAAGGTGGGGAGTTCGTGGCGGGTGGGGTGTGTTTTTAGGGATTGTTATGTGAGTTGGGACTGGTCTTGAAGTGTTATGTGAATTTCGTTGTATGGATGTACTGTGTATATACGTACAATGACAAATTATTAATATTATTATTACTGATTTCATCAATCCTCCAATCAAGGCATGCTATGTTAGGACTTTAGGAATTTGAACCCCAGCTCTTCTGGATGCCACCAGGTTGATCTGGCAATTTCCCAGTCAAAGCATTTATTTCATTTCCAGCTTTGCTTTGCAAGTCGTTAAAAATATAGGAAAAAGTTTTTAGAATAGCTTTTGGCAGGCAGAGAATCTAAAGCTGCAATCACAATTTTAGGAGAAGAAGATGCCAAGTGACTTTGGTTTCCTCATTCCAATCATTACCACAATAAAATAGTTTAAATTGTTGTATTAGGGCTGTCAGAATCCAGCCTTAAAAACGCTCACCTTAGGAAGCTCTGACAGGTGATGCAGGGTCAGGAAGACGCAGCTGAAAGTTTGTGTTTTCACTTGAACTTTTTTGAGGAGACAGAGAATATCCATTAAACAAACAAACAAACACAAGTGGGTTAATTTAACCGCCAACTGATTTCACAAGAATTGGTTACACAACGAATCAATGCTCAACATTTGGGTCAAAGGCCTTTTCCCCCTCCAAAGTGAATTGGTCTTTTTTTTTTTGGCAGGGACAGCCATTTTAGAAAATTGGCTGCTGAAATGATTGGTGAACTTTGCATAATTAATGACGAAGAAATGAGAAATAAAGCAAATAATCTTAATACAATATATAACAGCTGTGAAACCATAATCCATGCCAATCCTGCCCTTCGCTTATTTAATGAATGCATTGGCAGTGTTTTCCTCCCTGGGAGCACAGGCATTCTCCCTGAAGTATATTCTCGTGATGGGAACAGAACATGCAGCCTTGTGTCCATAGCAAATCTGTTCGTGGCAAGCAGCTCTTCAAGAGGAATCAAGCATGTCTCCACCTCGTGTTACTTTGATGGGAATCTTAAGATGATCAACTGCTCTGGTCAAAAGCTATTTTATGGATCTACTTAGAGATTCAATATTTTCCTTTCCTGACTTGATGATACTTGTGCATCAGTGCAGCATGTTGCTTGATATTGCCTAACAACAGAATACTAAAATGATCTCCTTCCATAGAAGGAAAACCTTGGAATCTAGACCAAAGTTGACCAAATGTCTGAGACTGTGCCCTCCTCTTTTCCATCCACAATAACCATGGAAGAGCAGCTGATGTCAGTTAAAGCAAGTATCTCTTCAGGAAAAAAAAAATTTAAATGAAAATTGGAGCATTAGGGATGGGAGGGTCAATGATAATTTTTTAAACAATCTAATATCTTTCAGAGGTAGGATACAATTGATTAATTTTCAAGCAGGTAGAGGAAGAAATGATACAGTAGAGCTGCTTCTGTGTTTCTTTCTCAAGAAGTTTTCCTGGCTGTTTCTCCCCCACACTCTCTTCATGATATCATTTTACATTGATGCCTCTAAGCAGCCAACTCCTGTAGCGGAGGGAAACCTCTGTATAAAAGCCTAAACTATCCATACTCATCACCCCAACAAGTTAGGCTCACACATCAGGTTAGCTTCAGTCAAGGGCCTTGATTCCATGCCACATCTAAAATTGGCTTATTTGGTTCTTGTTTACTTCATTCAGTTGCTTCAGACTCTTTGTGATCTGATGGAGAACAATTCAACAAGATTGTGTCATCTTCATTGTTCCTTTGAGTTTTCATAAACTTGTGCCTTTAGGGGCATTGGTGAAAGTGTCTAACTGTCTCCTGCATCTTCTATTGCAGTGGTTCCCAAACTTTTTCAGTCCACCGCCCCCTTGGTGCTACAAACTCATCCTCACCGCCCCCCACCTCACCCCCTCAGGTGGGCGTGGCTTAGTGGTCAGGTGACCGGGTGGGCGTTTCCAACTTGTAAAGTGTGGTGAAACTCACTTAACAATGCTCTTGCTTAGCAACCAAAATGTTAGGCTCAATTGTGGTCATGTCTTTCTTTCGTTCTTTCTTTCTTCTCTACCTTCCCCCTTCTTTCTTTTTTTCTTTCTGTCTTTTCTTTCTTTCTGTCTGTCTGTCTTCCTTCCTACCATCTTTCTTTCTTTCTTTCTTCCTCCCTCCCTCTTTCTTTCCTTTTTCTTTCCTTCTTCCCTTCCTTCCCTTCCCTCCCTCCTTTCTTTTTCTGTCTGTCTTCCTTCCTTCCTACCATCTTTCTTTCTTTCTGTCTTCCTTCCTCCTTCCCTCCCTCCCTCCCTCTTTCTTCCTTTCTTTTTCTTTCTTTCCTTTTTCTTTCCTTCTTCCCTCCCTCCTTTCTTTTTCTATCTTCCTTCCTTCCTACCATCTTTCTTTTTCTTTCTTTCTTTCTTTTCTTTCTTTCTGTCTGTCTGTCTTCCTTCCTACCATCTTTCTTTCTTTCTTCCTCCCTCCCTCTTTCTTTCCTTTTTCTTTCGTTCTTCCCTTCCTTCCCTTCCCTCCCTCCTTTCTTTTTCTGTCTGTCTTCCTTCCTTCCTTCCTTCCTTCCTTCCTACCATCGTTCTTTCTTTCTTTCTTTCTGTCTTCCTTCCTCCCTCCCTCCCTCCCTCTTTCTTCCTTTCTTTTTCTTTCTTTCCTTTTTCTTTCCTTCTTCCCTCCCGCCTTTCTTTTTCTGTCTATCTTCCTTCCTTACTACCATCTTTCTTTCTCTTTCTTTCTGTCTTCCTTCCTTCCTTCCTTCCTCCCTCCCTCCCTCGCTTTTTCTTTCTTTCTTTCCTTTTTCTTTCCTTCTTCCCTCTCTTCCTTTCCCTCCCTCCATTCTTTTTCTCTCTGTCTTCCTTCCTTCCTACCATCTTTCTTTCTTTCTGTCTTCCTCCCTCCCTCTCTCTTTCTTTCTTTCTTTCCTTCTTCCCTCCCTTCCCTCCCTCCTTTCTTTTTCTGTCTGTCTTCCTTCCTACCTACCATCTTCCTTCCTTTCTTTCTCTTTCTTTCTTTCTCTTTCTTTCCTTCTTCCCTCCCTCCTTTCTTTTTCTGTCTATCTTCCTTCCTTCCTTCCTACCATCATTCTTTCTCTTTCTTTCTTTCTTTCTGTCTTCCTTCTTTCCTCCCTCCCTCTCTCTTTCTTTCTTTCCTTTTTCTTTCCTTCTTCCCTCCCTTCCCTTCCCTCCCGCCAGCTGTGGCCAGGCCGCCACTGCTCATCCAGGCCGATGGCTTGGTAAGCATTCTCTGGGTCGTGCACCAGGTCACAGAGCGCCATCAAGGCCAGCTGCCACGTCAGCAACTCGGGGTGCTGCAGCTCTTCATTGAGCTTGGGGAGGCCTCGGCGGCCAAAGGCCACAGGTGCCTTGGTGGCATCGATATCAGGGGGCAGCTGGGCTGAGATCCGCGGGTGCACCATGCCAAAGAGGAGCCCGCCAAATTGCGCGCGCCGGGTTGCTAGACGCCTGGGACGCCGGGTGGGAAAGTCCACGCATGCGCAGGTTCCGCAGCAGGGCCTTCCCGTGGGTCTACAAGAGCTCGCCCGAGCAGCTTTGGGAGCGGTCGGCTTCCCTCATTGCTGTGCCACGCTCAGTACCTAGCACTTGTAACTCCATCGCATTCCATGCTCTTGGGTGCAGGGCAGCCCATTCTGAAAGAAAACATCTCGTGTTTTCTTTCAGAATGGGCTGCCCTGCATACAAGAGCGAGGAACGCGAGAGAGCTTCAAGTGCTAGGTTGCATCATGCCTAGCACTTTTAACTCCGTCGCATTCCACGCTCTTGTGTGCAGGGCAGCCCATTCTGAAAGAAAACATCTCACGTTTTCTTTCAGAATGGGCTGCCCTGCACACAAGAGCGAGGAACGCGAGAGAGCTTCAAGTGCAAAAGCATGGCGTACCACCTGCCGCCCCCCTGGCCCCTCTCACCGCCCCCCTGTCGCCACCCTTGCCTCTCACCACCCCCCTAAGGGTTCCCACCGCCCCCCGGGGGGCGGTACCGCCCACTTTGGGAATCACTGTTCTATTGCCTTCAATTTTTTTTTACCAATATGAGGGTCTTTTCAAAAGACTGTCGCATTGTGTTTCCAGTATAACATTTAAGCTTTAGCTTCATTAGTAAGGGCTCTAGTAAACTAAAGCAGCAAATTCTTGATCTAACTTGATCTGACTTTTGATTGAGAAAAGTTCCAAAAACGTTTTAAACATTCACCCTATTTGGACAGCTGCTGGATCTTTGGAGTCTTGGTGGGTTCCAACAACAGGAATCCTTTCCTCGTATCTTGTTTGTTTTTATTTTAACATTTCCCTATACTCACACCTCATCTCAGCATCAGGTATCATTGTTGGATTTTATACACATTGTATTAGGCTATCATTTACAGAATAAGCAAAGTATCTCCTTTCACATAGAATATAGACAGCCATATAGTGTGGTTAATGGAATATAACATCTCTCAGCTCTATCCAGTCGCCTCGATTCTACCCTGAATTAAAGGATTGCAAGGTCGTAAGAAAGGAGTTTAATGGAATAAAACATCTGGATTCATATGACATGTTAATCCAAGCAAACCACAGTATGGCTTATTGTAAACCAGCCAACATCTTGACTTGGTGTATACAACAGGAAATTAAAATGTAGTCCATACATCCTCATAGAAGCAAAGTTATTGATTATTTGAGAATGCAGTTGCATCTCCAGAACCAGGATAACCTACCGGTAGTAATACTAAGAAAGACCAATGCATTTCAAGACACTAAGGAAATCATCTCCACACAATCAGATTGAAATATGTGGTATCTTTGGTAAGCATAACAGCGGAGGGTATTTAAACTGTAGGTAACAATTGCTTACCCTCTGTTAAGACATATACAATGTCCTGCTCAATCTATTTGAGGTTTGCTTTAGATTCTCCCTCTTTAGGGTGGTTAGCATTGTTATCACATAAATCCTTCTCAACTTCAGGCTTGTTGAAGAAAGACCTCAACCTGAAGAACTTCATCCAAGGAACTTTAGTAAAGGACTGAAGAACTTGAGTTCCCCGTAGTCATAAATCAGCTGAAACCAATTTTCTTGAAATCCTTTCTTTACTCACGGTTTCCAGGATCCGGTGTTTCTTCCCACTGTTTCCACTCCATGCTTTACCCTCAAGTTATATGAGGCCAGAATAAGATCTGTAGTAAACTGTGTTATTTGAGGAATTATACTGTGACCCATGTTTCACTGTCTGTTGCAATAACAGCTACCAACATTAACCACTTTTGTTTCTTCATATTCTTTTGGGAATATGGCCCTTGATATAGAGTTGAAAGGCCTTTGGCCCAAAAAAATGTTGTGTATCCCACGGGTACAGCATTGCTGAGTTAATATTTACCATATGAGCAAGATTCTTGACTAGAATTTGCTTGGCATAGTTACATATTTCTTGCAGATCTGGGTGAGAGCTGTAGGTTAGAAGTCATCTTCATTGTATCTGATTGATCGATGTGGTCTTTCCATACCAGATCAGAATGTTGGCAGACGGAGGCAATTCTTGTGTGGATTTATAAATAATCTCATATAACACACCGGTCTAAGCTTCAGCTGCTCATGGGAACAATACCAAACTACAGAGAGATTTTTAAAAAACTGAGTTCACATTGATCTTTGTTATGCATGATGTATAGCAGGGAAGCATGATTCTACTTAATCTTTTCCTGGCCTTCAGTATTATTGATCGTGGAATCCTTCTGGATTGGGTCAAAGGCACTATGTTGGGGGAAGATCAAGCCATATGGTCCTCCATTGTGGGGTGTCATATTGTTCAATGTTTTTTCATGTAACCTTTACATAAAGTCAAGGAATGAGATCATCTGCCAATATAGACAATTATCCTTAACATTCTGTTGATACTCAGTCTGATATCTCCAATGCCGGGAGAACAGAGATGCTCCGAAGGCTCTGTCCTGGTGCCTGGAAGTTATTATGGTCTAGAAAGGGATAAGCAGGCTTAAATTTAAATGCATCAAGGTCAGACTGTCTAGCTTGGGGGTGGGGGGAATGTGCTAATGGGATAATAAATTGACTAGTCAAGCTACTCTTTCCATGCTACCCAAAACCTGCTGCCTCAGTCAAACTAATGGCAGAAATGTCTCATTGATGGGAGGAGAAAAAAACTATAAATAGACTTTGATGATGAAATGCAGACTAGATTTTACAAGCTATCCACCCCTGCCATAAAGTATAGCTTATAAAACCATAGTAAGTGAATACATTCAGTGTGTTAAGCACAATCAAATTAATTATATCAAGGTTTATTTTTTTTTATTTTCTTATTTGTCAAACATGTACATGATAGTAGTTGTTTGTATAAACATAACATAAGTAAAAAGTACCGATAATAGAGAACAATAGGAAAGTAGGACAGGGACGGTAGGCACAGTGGTGCGTTTATGCACGCCCCTTACAGACCTCTTAGAAATGGGGAGAGGTCTACTGTAGACAGTCTAAGGTTAAAGTTTTGGGGGTTTGGGGAGGAAACCACAGAGTCAGGTAGTGCATTCCAGGTATTGATCACTCTGTAGCTGAAGTCGTATTTTCTGCAGTCGAGTTTGGAGCGCTTTACATTAAGTTTGAATATTATGTGCTCGTGTATTGTTGTGGTTGAAGCTGAAGTAATCATTGACAGGAAGGACTTTTTGATATATGATTTTATGAACTACATTTAGATCAGATCGGAGGCGACGTAATTGTAAATTGTCTAATCCCAATATTTCAAGTCTGGTGGAATAAGGTATTTTATTGCGAGTAGAGGAGTGGAGAACTCTTCTAGTGAAATATTTCTGGACTCTCTCGATTGTATTAATGTCTGTTATGCAGTGCGGATTCCAGACAGGTGAACTGTATCATGCAAATTCAAGGATTTGTGTTCTGTTCCATCACAAACAATGTATGTGGTCCAACGAATTGAAGCTGGCTTTGGAAAACATTCTATGTATTATTAATTAGTGATTACCTGGCCATTGCCATATTATTTAAAATGTTATCAGGAATGTAATTTAACTGGAAATAGTGATTTTCTCTCTCATAGCCTGCCATCAAAATATCTGTGAGCTATACTTTGCAAAATGAAACCATCTGTGTTTTCTCAACTGATGGTAAAGTGTAATCCTAAAATGGGTGTATGCTCAGAGACAGAGCTATTCGAAGAGATATGCAATGATAGTTAAACATTGTCCTTTAAATGCAGAGGAGTATGAAATACACCTAGAAAGATAAACGCTTAGTAGGTTCCCTCAAGTAATATTGATGAGATTTGTAAAAGAAAATCTTTAGGAACTATACTCTGACATTTATTAGTGCTCGGTTTTAATAAGTGAGTCATCGGTGGTTTGTTTGTTTATTTGTTTGTTGTTGAGCAGTTGCCAAGACTCCAGCAATTAATGTTAACCTTAAGAGAATAAAGATCTCTCTCTCTCTCTCTCTCTCTCTCTCTCTCTCTCTCTCTCTCTCTCTCTCTCTCCCTCCCTCCCTCCCTCCCTCCCTCCCTCCCCCCTCTCTCTTGTAGGTGGAATGTAGCACTATGACTCTCTTACTATGTGCTGGATTATACATGCAAGACTTAACAAATCGCTGATTCATTCTTTTTGCTTCTCCTCCCTTCTTACCACATGCATTTATGAAATACTGGAGATTGCTAGTGAATAGTTTAAAAGACAGTACAGATAGCCCTCGACATTACAACCACAATTAAGCCCGAAATCTATGTTGTTAAGTGAGAATTTGTTAAGTGAGTTTTGCCCCGTTTTACATCATTTCTTGCCACCGTTGTTAAGTGAATAACTGCAGTTGATAAATTAGTAATCTGGTTGTTAAGGGAATTTGGCTTCCCCATTGACGTTGCTTGCCAGAAAGTTGCAAAAAGTGATCATGTGACCCAGGGGATGCAATGGTCATAAGTATGAACCATTTGCCTAGCATCTGAATTTTGATTGCAGGATCATGGGGATGCTGCAAAGGTTGTAACTGTGAAAAACGGCCATAAGTCACCTTTTTCAGTGACGTTGTAACTTTGAACAGTCACTAAATCAGGGGCGGGTTGCTCTCTTACCTCGCTACCGGTGCGCTGCGCACGCATCACCATGTTTCGTGCGTGGATACGCTACATGCGTGCACCCCCTCGCACGATTTTGCTTCCCTGCATGCGCAGGAAGCAAAAAAAGGCCCAAAAATTCTGAAAAAAAGATGGCTATGCGTGACTAAGGTGACCAGACGTCCCGATTTAGGCGGGACAGACCCGCTTTTTCAGCATTTGTCCCGCGTCCCACCCGCCCTCTAAAAAGTCCCGATTTCTTGAAAGAATGCCCGACTAGGGCATTCTTTCAAAAAATCGGCCTGAAAGGCAGCAGGCCTCTCAGCTTGGGCCGGCCGTGGCCGGCGTTGGCGGCGGGCGGGCGTCCCGCGTTGTTGACTCCTCCGGCGGCGGCTGGAAGCTGGGGGGAGGGGGAAGGGAGGCTGCTCCTCCTCTCCTTCCCCCGCCCCATCCCTAGCCCCGCCCTCGGAGGCGCCGCTGCTGTTGGGAGGGGTGAGGGACGAGGAGCCGTCGCCGCTTTGAATTTACGTCACGAGCGGCGCAAACAGCCCTTCCTCGTCCCCCTCCCCTTTCTTCCCCCCGTCGCCTCGCTGCCACCATTGCCCTGGGGCCGGGCGGGCGACCGGGAGACCGCGGCGCTTGGATGCTTGGAGTAGGTAAGCTGCCGGCTGCGTCCTTTCCCCGTCTCCCGCCTCCCGTTCGTTGCTTGCCAGCCCGGCCGAAGGGAAGGCGGGAGGCGAGGAAAGGCCTTCGGGAGCCCGCCTTCCTTTCGGGAGGCCTTTCCTCGCCTCCCGCCTTCCCTTCGGCCGGGCTGGCAAGCAACGAACGGGAGGCGGGAGATGGGGAAAGGACGCAGCCGGCAGCTTACCTGTCGCGAGCTGCAGGCATCCAAGCGCCCTCCCGCCTCCCCCCTCTCCCCCCCACCTCACCTGGACGCCGACATTTGCTGTTTTGCCCTCTGCGCATGCGCAGCGTTCTGCGCATGCGCAGAGGGCAAAACAAATGGCGGCGCCCAGGCGGCCCCCCCCGTCCCGCTTAAAAATAAAAAAATCTGGTCACTTTGTGCGTGACAGACCGGTGAAGACGGCACCAGAGGTGTCACGTGCAAATTGCGTAATTGGCCAGCCGCTACCGGTGCGGTAGAGTGGACCGCACCGGTAGGAACCCACCACTGCACTAAATGAACTGTTGTAAGTCGAGGATTACCTGTACATGGAACTACCAGTAGTAGAATTCAACCAATGTTGAAGTTTATGGGAAACCATTGCAAGACATTAGCTAATTTTACCTAAACTGTATCTCATCTTTTCCCAGTAGGAAAGAGAAGCAGTGCCAGTATATTTTTCCCAATGCACTGTATTTACTAATATGTAATTGTCTGGTGGTGTATATCACATATTCTGCAAGCCATGCAGTTCTACAAAGCTATGAATGGACATCGATGCAAGACGGAATAGGTAGAGGCAGGACAGTTTGTTTTAGAGATTTCAATTTATGCAACATATGAAAAATTCCTGCATGAACGCTTCTAAGAAGATTTGACAAGGAACTATTCTCAAAATATGACATGATTCTCAAAACAAGGGATAGTGTACCCAGATGGAAAAATACCAAGAGACATGAGAAAAGTAACAAGGTGGGACTAGCCAAATCTTGTCAGAAGTTATAACAGCATTTTGGGGTCATTCCATAGGAGAAGGTGTCATGCAACGTGAGTTTCCTGCTATAAATCTTCTGGAATTTAAACATCTGGCCAGCTACTGGGTGATTGGATGTGGGGATGTGTATATGCTAGAGAATGAAGTGCTGAGTTCAAAAAGTGAGCAATGACATTTTCAAATCTACATTTGCTTCCCGTTGTCCTGAGTTTCCAGATAAATAAAAACAAGTAACATTGGAAGTGTTATAAAGACCCTTTTTACAGTATTTCACGTTGATACTGTCAGCTATCATATATAGGACTGGTTAGAACAGGTTTTTAACCATGGTTTGATGAATAAGCCACAGTTGGCTGGACTCAACCATAAAGTATGGATTCATGCAAAAAGTAAAGCCAAAATTACATAAATCACATTGGGTCATTTGTTCTATGTTTATGTGTATACAATATGTGAACTCAAACACACGCACGCATGCACGCACACATGGTGTATATATACACACATACATACATACACACAAATATATAAAAAGTCTTAAGTCCCAAATACAAGAACTTGGTCTCTAGTATATTCTTTTAATAAGTTGGTTTTTAGTTATAAACTGTCCAGAATAATTTAAATAAATAAGTAAATAAAGGTGTTGATCATCATCTTTAAAGCCCTACATGGCTTAGGACCAGGTTACCTCCGGGACCGCATCCTCCCTCACACTTCCCTTCGACCGGTGAGGTCCCACAGAGTGGGCCTCCTCCAGGTCCCCTCAGCCAAACAATGCCGACTGGCAGGGCCTAGGGGGAAGGCCTTCTCTGTAGGGGCCCCTGTTCTCTGGAACCAACTCCCCCCAGAGATCCGGATTATCCCCACCTTGCTGGCCTTCCGAAAAGCCATTAAGACATGGCTCTTCCTGCAGGCGGGGTAATTCTGAGACAACATTACATCGGATGTCTCCCCCATGTATGTTTGGGTGTTATAGGTGTTTTAAATTGTTTTTTAAATTGTTTTTTAATGATTTGGTTGGTTGTTTTATTAAAGTGTTGTACGCCGCCCTGAGACCTCAGAGAGTAGGGTGGCATAGAAGAACCTCCAAATAAATAAATAAATAAATAAATAAATAAATAAATAAATAAATAAAAAAATAAAAAAATAAAAAATAAAAAATAAATAAATAAATAAATAAATAAATAAATAAATAAACAAACTTAGAAAATTATACAGAGTAAGAATAAAAGCAAACAGAACAAATTCAAATCATCAAGATGGAAAAGTAAATCCTACCAAAGGGATCAATTTTATTTTAGTCTTCCATCTTTGAGAAAGAAGCTTGTGTCTTTCGGATGCTGGAGAATTACAATTCCCAACAGCCCCAACAAGCATGGCTAATGATGAAGCATGCTGGATTTTGCAATTAAGCAACATCTGGAGCGTCAGAAATTCCAAACTGAGAAGCTTATTAGAAGATTTGCAGAGAGGAGGCTAGATAGATCTCCATAGGAAGACAGTGATGGTGACTCATCAAACTCTTCTATATTTTGGTAGCATGAAACCTCTAGAAATGATACATTCAACTGTAATACTTTGCTGGGAAAAGATTAATCTCTCCCAAATTAAGACCCAAGGCAGTCTTGGATCTCTGCCAGGGGATCAAAACAGAACCACAAGTAAGTTGACAGTAGAGCAGGCACTTTGAAAGGTACCAAGTCAGAAGAAACCTTTGAACATTCCCATGCTTTCTTGGATGGGCCATATAGATGGTCAAGTGAGCATTCCAGAGGGCAGCAAAACCTTCATTCCAGCAACTTTGATCTCAAAAACCAACATCTCTATCCCAGGAATTAAACACTATGGAATCCCCAGGAATCTCTGTATCCTAATATCCCCCATGGCGCCCACCAGGATCTCTGATTTTTTTTAAAGTTCTTTTTAGTTAAAAAAAAAAAAAAGGAAGGAGCAAGTTGTCGTGCTGATTAGAAGCAATGCCTCTAATACAGCTGAAATTATACCTTTGGCTCGCTAAGGTTCACCAGGTGTGGCAGAGTGTTAATTCACCTGTTGCTAAAGGAGTGTTTGATAACAAGTGTAACATGCTCATTTTGGGAGTGTGCATACCACATGCTTTCAAAATTCCAAAAGTGTCTTCATCCCCATAGCTCTCTATTTTTATGTTTATTTATAGTGAAGTAGAATTATTTGCAGCATTTCGTGCATGCCTCCATGAAAGGTGTCCTCACCCTTCAAGAGGAAACCAGAAGATGATCATGCAAGAGTCTGAAACACCACTGTCTAGCCTCCGTAGCTAAAATATTCCATATTGAAGTTTCCTTTCATAAACACAGCCTGCCTTAGGGACGGTGAATTGAATACTAAAGTGGGTGTAGAAGCCAAATTCAAAGGCTTAGTGCTTGCTGTATATATTATCCACATTGCGAGTCACAAATCCTGCTTCCTTATGAAGTTTTGCAATCTTGTACACACATCATAAAATAAGAGTCACAAATTGCACCAGCCAATGTGTTTTTTTTAATAAGCCACAATGCCCTGGTTTACACATAACATGAAGTAATAAACCATGGTTTATAAACCACAGCAGCAGACATCTCACACAATACCTATATACATTATAGCATAGGATGATACATGAATTCAAACAATAGGTACACACTGTCCCGACATATTGCATTTTTTACACTAAGATTGGTCCTGAATACAGAATTATCAGAAGTATCTAAAGTTGATCCAGGCACACAATCTACAAGAAAAGAAACTTTTCTGACACAGTCTTGAGGAAGACATTCATGTCGAAGAAAGTGTCTTGTTTAACAGAGGCCATATTGACAGAAGTTGCTTAAGGCAATAAACAGCTTCCAACAGAAACCTAGGCTCTGAAAGAAATCCAGTGTTGTAGTTTTATTTATTTATTTATTTATTTATACAATTATTTATAGACTGCCTGGTTCCACTCAAGACTCAAGGAAGTTTACAGTCAAGAGAACAACAAGCCAATAAAAGCAATGCAGCACCCAACTCAACACAGCCTTTGTACCATGAGCTTCCATACACTCTGTAGAAAGTGGTAGATCATGACCAGGGACACGCTCATTTATGGAAAGCAGAAGCACCAGATAGGGCTGCAAAAAATCCAAAGGACCACTAGAGAACCTTGATGCCATCTATCGTCAGATCTTTGAAACCCAGATGGGACAATCCTATTAAAAACTCACTGGTTTCTAGGTGGGCTCAGTCAAGAAATAGACACCCGGGGGGGGGCATTAATGTCCTTTTGTTGCAAGCAGATTCTGTGAAAACCTAGCAGGGTTCTTTCTGTTCCATTTTATATCCCTCCCATATCAACTTGGGGTGACTTTATTTTTCACACTTTTTCTTTTCTTAAGCTAAATGATATTTTCTGAAAGCCACCCGGCCTCACAATGGTGCCCACATTTGCATTCCCGTTCCCAAGATCAGGTCTACATTCCTGCACGTTGGGTGACCTTAAACCAGTCACTCTCTCAATTTAATCCATTTTACAGGGTGGTTGTGGAAAAAAATTGGAGATATAAATCCAACAAACATACAGGCAGTCCTTGACTTAGAACCTTGATCATTTAGTGAGCATTCAGAGTTACAACAGCACTGAAAAATGTGACTTACAACTGGTCCTCATACTTAACAACCATTGCAGCATCCGAAGTGTCGTGTGAGCAAAATTCAGGCTCACAATTGGCAACTAGCTTGTATTTATCGCATCACCTGAGGTGATACGATAAATAATCATTTGCAACTGTCCTAGCTTGGCTTTACAACGAGCAAAGTTAATGGGGGAAGCCAGAGTTAATGGGGGAAGCCAGACCGACTGCACAACTTGCCTAACAACTGCAGGGATTCACTTAATAACTGTGGCAAAACAGGTCACAAAATCAAGCTTGACTCACTTAACAACCAACTTGCTTAGCAACCAAAGTTCTGGTCCCAACTGTGATTGTAAGTTGAAGACTGCCTCTACAAACAAATAAAAGACAATTGTCCTCAACTCACCTAATGAGGTAGCAGTTCCTAAGCTGATGGCAAGACACCATTTGTTTTTCAACAATGCTGGGTGGACTTTATAGTCTGTTTGTGGAATGTCTACTGTCTACCCATTCAAAAGGATAAAGAAGACACCTAGAACAATTATTTTGTAAAGCAGACCAATATGCATTTCTGGTGGAAAATGGACCTTGTAAGACAGGGATGTCAAATTCAAGGTCCGCGGGCCAGATCCAGTGCACGGGGCGCTTAAATCTGGCCCGTGGGGCCGGCCTGGAAATATCTAAGGACCAGCCCGCAAAGCATGGCCCTCCCTGCACCCTGTTTTGGCCGGCAAAGTGCTGCAAGAGGCATCCGTCCCATCTTCCCCCGCCACTCCTTGCCCCCCCTCACCTGCAGGCCCATGGAGGAGAACTAAAATGCTGATCCGGCCCTCAAAGAAATCCAGTTTGAAGTTGTAAGATGCTATCCAAATCTTCTCTGTTATTTTTAGCTCTGTAGGATAGAATCTGCCTCCCTTTCTGAAAGCATTCAACTTTAACAGAGTTGGAAGGGACCTTGCAGGTCATCTAGTCCAACCCCCTGCCCAAGTTGAAAGGAGAGGAGACGTTGGTTTTAGGTATATCCAATGAGTTTGTCTATGCTCTGGACAGGAAATCCTCGATGTACATCCACAATCGAGCCCAGAATTTATGTTGCTCGGTGAGAATTTTTTAAAGTGAGTTTTGCCCCATTTTACGACTTTTCTCACCACGTTTGTGTTAAGTGAATCGCTGCGGTTGTTAAATTAGTAACACGGTTGTTAAATGAATCTGGCTTCTGTGTTGCTTGTTTTGCTTGTCAGAAGGTCGCAAATGAGGATCGCGTGACCCCGGGTCACTGCAACCGGCATAAATATGAGTCAGTTGTCAAGCATCCAAATGTAAATCACGCGATCATGGGGATGCTGCAACGGTCGTAAGTGTGGGGAAATGGTCATAAGTCACTTTTTCCAGTGCTGTTGTAACTTTGAACGGTCGCTAAATGAATTGTTGTAAGTCGAGGCCTACCTGCATTTTTTCACCAATCTCTGCTTACTGAAGGAAGTCTTCCAATTTGTGCGTCTCAAGAAAGTTCATTCTTTAAAAAGTTATGCCTTGGTTTGCCATTAAATGCCAAATGTGTTTTTCCACCCATCTTAAGAATAAGTTACTATGACTATTATTATTTGATAACCAGGAGTCAGGCTGTTATTTTTAGCTAAAGCCCAGAGACCTACATTTCTTCATAATCCTGGCCATCCTGGTCAAAGCATTAGAAGTATAAGGATCACCTAAGAACAAATCTAATGATGGAAGAATTTTATGTTGAATCACATTCCTATTGTCAAAGGGACAAAGTAACCCACTCTATTTTTAGCCAAAGAATTAGTGAAGTATAACTTAACTTTTTTCCCCCTTTCAGGCACAGTTTAAAGGGGAAAAGTGCTGATTACTATACAAAAAAAAGCTGTGGGGATTAACAGTTAACAGTAACAGAGTTGGAAGGGACCTTGGAGGTCATCTAGTCCAACCCCCTGCTCACGCAGGAGACCTATACTAGGGATTTGAACCGCCGACCTTTCTGATTGACAAGCTCAGTGTCTTAGCAACTGAGCCACCTAGTATAGGGTCATAAAAACGCAAGTTTACTAAGGAATAGTCTGTAGGAGGACTCTCTAAGGAGAGTCTCTGTCATCCAGGTCATGGTTGTCCCAAAGGTGCTTTTTCAGGAGGCAACTGGACTTTCTTATTGTTGTTGTTTTTGAAGACATTTTGCTTCTCATCCAAGAAGCTTCTTCAGCTCTGACAGGATAGTGGGGAATGGAAGGAAGGAAGGGCACTATCGTGTCAGAGCTGAAGAAGCTTCTTGGATGAGAAACAAAACGTCTTCAAAAGAAAAAACAAGAAAATCCAGTTGCCTCCTGAAAAAAGCACCTTTGGGACAACCATGACCTGGATGACTGAGAATCTCTACGGACTTTTAACTATACAATTTGGGATGAACACCCTTTGAATGGTGTGGGAGTAGTAATGGATTTCCAGAGGAAAAATTGCAGACTACAGGAACCAGGAGCACTACTCAGGTGACCCTGAGGACACAGAGAAACCTCCAAGTGCTTCAACAATCCTCTAAAACAGTGTTTCCCAACCTTGGCAACTTGAAGATGTCTGGACTTCAACTCCCAGAATTCCCCAGCCAGCGAATGCTGGCTGGGGAATTCTGGGAGTTGAAGTCCAGACATCTTCAAGTTGCCAAGGTTGGGAAACACTGCTCTAAAAGGATGCAAATGACCAGCTGTCTGCAAGGAATATAAATCCTTCCATTCCCCACCATCCAGTCAGAGCTGAAGAAGCTTCTTGGATGAGAAGCGAAACGTCTTCAAAATAAAAAACAAGAAAGTCCAGTTGCCTCCTGAAAAAGCACCTTTGGGATTACTAAGGAATAGTATTTCCAAAAATCATGTTGACAAAACAGCAGCAGGTTAATCCTAGATCAAAGCCATAAATACCAGCAAAAGCTTGATAAACATCAAATGTAATTTTGCTGCCTGAGAAGTGTTGTTCCTTTGTATAAGTAGGTTGTTACATCACACTGATGCATCATGGTTTAATTTACGTTCATATGGAGCTAAATCATGCTGATGTCTCCTGTGTTCCTAGATTCTTGTTGCACCAACCAGACTTAACTTTCGCTTGGTTCACATGCTATTCCATGCTATGATTTGTTTAATCATGGTTTGTTGATTAAGCCACAATAGCTGCACTGATACATTACGTCATTGTGATTTCTTCAAACCTTAATAAAATGAACCCGGGAGAATAGCAATAGCAATAGCACTTTACTTATATACCGCTTCATAGTGCTTTCCAGCCCTCTCTAAGCGGTTTACAGAGTTCAGCATATTGCCCCCAACAATCTGGGTCCTCATTTTACCCACCTCGGAAGGATGGAAGGCTGAGTCAACCTTGAGCCTAGTGAGATTTGAACAGCTGAACTGCTGAACTAGCAATCAGCTGAAGGTCGCAATGCTGCTTTTAACCACTGCGCTATCTCAGCTCCTAGCACAATGTTTAAATTCACTCAGTGCTTCCAACCATACCCTCATACTATCGGTCCTGGAGTTTCATGCAGGATTTTTCCATTTTTCCTCAAGGGAAAGACTAGAATAATGGGCTCTCCTGTCTGCAAAACAGATGCTCTGTCGGCAAAACAGAAGACAGAAGCTAGACCCTGAAGGTAGAACAGCCACTATAACCAGTTTCTAGCTCAACATCTATGAAGATTCTCAGTCATCCAGTTCATGGTTGTCCCAAAGGTACTTTTTCAAGAGAAACTTGGACTTTTGTTTTTTTTCTTGAAGGCATTTCGTTTCTCATCCAAGAAGCTTCCTCAGTTCTGACTCAATTGTGGGGGGAATGTCTAGCTCAAGTTAACCCTAGCAGCCCTGTCTGTTTTAAAAGCTGTGTTCCCTAAGAGTCTTCAATCTCCTGTTAATGTATTACATATTGATATTACATACAGTATATTACCATATATTAAGCATATTATTCAGGCAGCATGGCCAACTGAGAACAGAAAATGAGACACAGATATAGATTGGGATTCATCCAACAGACTGTGCCCTAATATGGTTTGTTTAGTTTAGCCTGGTTTATTCATAAGAGTCAATGGTGGTTTATTCGAAAGACCATGTTTAAATAAATTGTGTCTTAGTGCAATGTATGAATCTGATAATAGTTTCTTCATTTTATGATGCCTTGGTTAGCTTACTGTATTGCCTGACATTATGGTTATTTTTCTAATGCTATTTTATTGTCAACATCATTTTTGAATATTGTATTTTTTTATGGATGAATAAGACTTAACAGATGCTTTTTGTCTAACTTGGAAATTCTGCTCCCAAGTTCTGCCTGCCTATGATTAAACACAGAGCACCATCTGCTGGCAATTTTCTGCCTAGCAACGGTCTTAAATTGACTAATTTCAAGGTGCTTCAAAGTTAAAGGGTCAAAAGTTCTCCAGCCTCTCAGATACATTCCACACAAGCCTATTTATGAATCTAGCCCAACACTTTATAAATTCAATAACAAGCTATTAAATCAATTAAATATACAGCCCCTCAAGGCCTACTTATAATACATCAAAATTGCTAAGATGCTGAATCTCTAAAAGATATTCCCCACTAATGCATGCTTTACAGTCAGATCATGGGGCCTGTCAAAAAGACAGAAATCTCAGCTCAGCACATTTCAGCCAATATGATTCATCCATAATTAGTATGTTTGTCTTACAGGTGAATCTTGACTTACCTCTCTCTTGTTATGCCTCCCAACTGTATTTGGCAGACACAATAACAATGAGACAACTGCCAGAAAAGGAGCTAACCATTCAAAGCTCCCACAGCAAAGGGAATTTTGGCAGATATCTCCTTCATGAGAAGTTGCCTGGGATGGAAATCTAGCAAATTTATAAAACAAAAATTGTTTTAAAAAAATTAAAATCAAGAATTTTTTTTTGCATCAGATTACACCCAGGCAGGACCACTAGTATAATTTTGGCAAGATGGGGCTTATCCCCCTTAAACTTCTGATGAGTTTTGAACTGGGTTCACATTGTCCTAAACTATAATTTAAATAAATTATAATGGATTGAATCTAGAAGCACACAAAATCAAAACTGAATAATCCACACTAGGAATGATTAGGGTTTCATATCACACTAAGCCATCATGTAGTTTACTTAATGTATCATACAGGATGTATACCCCACTAGTGTGGTTTATAAGTCATATCCTATGTCTCGTATTCTTAGATCCTTGTTGCACAAATATGATGATTGTTTAGCTGTAGTTTGTTGATTAGGCTGCACTGATATAATACGCTATACAGTGGTGGGATTCAAGTAATTTAACAACTGGTTCTTCCTAATGACCAGCTGGGTGGGTGTAGCTGGGTGGGTCATGTGACTAAGTGGGCGTGACCAACCCGACATCACTCATGGCAAGGCCCACCGCCCGCCGTCACCTCATTGCCTGCCTGCTGGCAAACAATGGATCTAAGCCCCTTCCCCCCCCATCTTGGGTTGACAAAATAAAAGCCCATCTAAAGATCACGGGATGGGGACCCCACCGCTTCCCCTTGCCCCTGCCTGCCAAGCCTGCTAGGCACATGCTGACAAAAGGAGGCTGGGGGGGGGAGAGAAGGGCTGGCAGAAACCCCCCATTTTCTGTCTCCATTGGGCTGTCTGTGTCATGCTGGACCGGGATGGGGAGCTGGGGGGGAAGCAAAAAGCCCACTCGGTCCGCACTCCAGGGATGGGTTCTGGATCCGTTTGCTGCCAGTTCGCTCAGGATTGTGCCGTGCGCACGCTCGCCCCCAGCAATAAAAAAATAGCTTCTGCGCATGTGCAGAAGCAAAAATTCGCTTCTGCACATGCGCAGAAGCAAAATCCAAGATGGTGGCACCCACGGAAGACACCAAAAGAACTGGTTCCAGTTTACTAACGGTTCTAAAGAACCGGTTAGAACTGGTAGGAACCCACCTCTGCCACACTCACTAGCACGACTGCGTATCTCTCTTCCAGCTCACCTGATGTGGGCATCAGGAGCTTGAGGGGTAGATTATGCACCCTGAAGTCCATCTGCTGAGAGTCCATGCTCCCCACATTGCCCATGGCAATGACCTTCCTCGAGGAAAGGGAGCGAGGGAGATCGGTCCGCCTCTCTGCCCGGTTTCCCCTGCCAGATTTCAAGCTCCAAACCATTGCCACTCCTCCACCAAGCTCCGCGCGCTGCACCCAAGTCGTTCCCTGACTGTTCCAGTACTCCTTCCCCACCCAGTCAGCTCCCGCTGTCCTCTCCTCTTGCTCCACGCACCGATTCCCCCAGTGCCCCATGCGCACAACCCCCCCAAATTTTTAAGAATTAGAGCCGTGGGCCCTTGGAAATGCCCCCCCTCCCCCTCCCCACCACAATAGGACTCCCTTTCTTCCAGTGCTTGTGCAGGGAACCTGGGAGATTAGTGGCAGCATGTTGCATGCTTTTCTCTCTAAGCAGCCTGGGCTGGAAAACACATGGGCTGGGGCAGAGCGGTCCTCCTTAACATGCTCGCTGGTGGCCTCTGGAAGATCAGCTGCAGCCAGAGCCAGGCTCGCCTCCCACCCTCCCACCTCTCACCCTCTACCCTGCAGCGCCTACCAAGTGCAACCTGCATAACAGAAGCAGCCTCCATACTCTACAGACACTGCCCGCTGCCACCTTATTGCCTGAACACTGGCCTGAACCACCCGCCACTACCGTCTCCTCATTGTCTGCCCACTGGCTTGAATGGTTTGGGACAGTGGCAGGCAATGAGGAGGAGGAGGCGGCAGGCGGTTCGGCTGGCACAGGCAATGAGGCGGCGGCGGGCAGTTCAGGCCAGTGGGCAGATAATGAGGAGGAGGCGGTGAGCTGTTCGGCTGGTGTAGGCAATGAGGCAGCAGTGGGGGGGTGCGGTTCAGGCCAGCAGGCAGACAATGAGGAGGAGGCAGTGGTGGATGGTTCGGCCAGCACAGGCAATGAGGTGGTGACGGCAGGCAGTTCAGGCCAGCAGGCAGGCAATGAGGAGGAGGCAGGAAGTTTGGCCGGCGCAGGCGCCGGCCTGAACTGCAGCAGGCAGTTCAGGCCAGTGGGCAGGCAATGAGGAGGAAGTGGGCAGTTAGGGCCAACGGGCAACCAGTGAGGTGGAGGCAGGCGGTTCGATTTGTGCAGGTAATGAGGCGGCAGCGGTGGCAGCAGGCAGTTCAGGCCAGCAGGCAGGCAATGAGGAGGAGGAGGAGGAGGAGGAGGCAGGCGGTTTGGGCCAACAGGCAGACAATGAGGAGGAAGAGGCAGCAGTGACAGGCCAGTGTCTCAGGACAGAGAGCAGTTCGCTCCTTGAGCGACCGAGTTGTGCCCAGCTGCACCAACAAGGCCGGAAGTAGCCGCCCGCCCTTTCCTACTACAAAAATCTTAAAAATCTGGGCCACGTGGGAGGCAGTGGAGAACAGCGAAAGAAGGCTCACCAGGCAGGGAGCTGGGCCATGTGGGAGGCTATGGCGAAGGCAGGCAAGTGGGCTGGGCTGCAGGGGCTGTGTGGTTGAGCCGAGGGAGGCAGAGAGCAGCAGCAACTATGCCGCAGGCATGACTCTAGGCACCGGGCAAGGCAAGATAAGGAGTGGCTGAAACTCCTGGGAGGGGTGGGGAGGGGCCAGCCAGTGGTGGGATTAGCCAGTTCTCCGAACTGCACAAAAACGTAACAACTGGTTCACCCAAACCGGTGCGAACTGGCTGAATCCCACTTCTGATGCTATACCATAATATATGGTTTTAAAACTTCCTTTCATACTAAACCAGTTTAATCCACACAGGTTGGATTCACAGAACCTACTTAGTTTAACTGGACAAGCTACAGTTAACATACTATGTGAACTCATACCATAATATTTGGGCAAGTTTCTAAGTTCTAAGCAATATTTCCTTGCAAAGTTCACGCATAACCTGAGATCAGAAGCTTTAATAAAAGACTCCAGCTTTGTATTGGGGGCTTGCTAGAGATGGTAAGTCACCTCAAACAATAATCTACAGCATGGGTGTCCAGCCTTGGCAATTTAAGACATGTGGACTTCAAGTCCCAGAATTCCCCAGCCAGCCATGAATTTTGGGACCTGAAGTCCACAAGTCTTAATGTGATCAAAGTTGAACCTAATCTACACTGTAATCTTGACAATACTGTCAGTTGGGGAATAGATGGTTCATTGAATCAACATGTTACATAAATGTACTATATCACTGTGGTTTTGCTTGGGACCTCAACCGTTTTCATCTTTACCTGTTTATCAGGTACAACTGAAATGGGAATTGAGGCATTAGAGCAGACAAAGCAACCTACCTTCCTGCTTGGTTTTTTGTCTCTTACTCATCCTTACAAAACAATGGTCTCCCAAACCCTGTTAGCTGAGGTTCATTGAGAAATAAGTGCATAATCTGGCATGCTGATGGAACATGTGGTTAATTATGTACTTAACGCAACAAGTTTTTTCCCTCCGCCATCTGTCTTAAATTAAAATCAAAACTGCATCATTAGCACCACATGAATCTGTACACTGATGTTTGTAGACCTAGTTGATCAAATCCACCCCATAAACTAGTTTGACTGTCTTGCCCAAGAGAAAATGCACTCACAAGCAGTTGAAAGCATCATTAAATAATATCTGCAATTAACTGTGAAATGTTTGCTATAATAAAAACATACATCTATTTACAGGGCAATTATAGCACTCTTTTCTTTTTAAAAAGAAAAAGAAAAAATGTATCATTATCTTTCTGATAGTGATATGTTGGACCAGGGGTCCCCAAATTTGGCAACTTTAAGACTTGTGGACTTCAACTCCCAGAATTCTCCAGCCAGCTATGCTGGCTGGAGAATTCTTGGAGTTGAACTCCACAAGTCTTAAAGTTGCCAAGTTTGAAGACCTCTGTGTTGGACAAACAGCCTTGGGACATCAGCCAGCAAAGGCATTATTATGATGCAATCCAGAGATACTAAAAATGTTTTTAGAACCACATGATTTCAATGAGCTGCCAGTGTTTTCCAGTACAGAGAGTACTGTGAAGGGCTGAAGAAAGTTAAAAAGACATTTAGCTACATGTGACTCTCAAGATGTTAAGGAGCTTCTCAGTCAACTAAAGGCCAATGGGCCTTACTGTTAACAATAGCTGAAGGATCACGTATAACCTTGTTACAGAAATGCCTCTGGCTCAATATATATTTTCAAGAAACGATAAAAACATAACAAGTGGAATTTAAGTTTTGCAAGTATGATAATAACTATTCTGCGTGCCTTTTTAAAAAAAGCAATATTAAATACTTAATTTTTTGTTTAAGAAGTCCTGTTCTTTGTGCTTTTTTGTCTTTCTTACATTCCTCTGCCTGACATATCATATGACAGAGATGCACACAAACAGAGGCCTTTAAATTGCACATATCCCCACCATCACCACCAAAACAGTGTATTCCACAGTGTTTCTCCAACAGTCGAGGCTAAAGTTATCAGATTCCATTTAAAATATTGAATGACCGCTAGATGGCAGGACAGAGATAAAGAAGATTTGAACTCTCTTTTGCCATCCCTTGGTCATATGCATATTTGCATACCAGATCTGGTCCCAGTTCTTGTCAAATTGTAATGCTGAATGGGACAGATGATTAAATATAAGGGTAGTAAATTATATAAGGGTGTTTAATTAATTTTGCTTAATTTTAATTAAACTTAAGTGAAACAAATTTAGCTTTTATTCTGGATGCATTCACTTCTTTGACTTTTCCTTCATGTACAATGCTTGGAACCCAGTCTCCATTTGACCTGAAGTCATATAGGCACTCATTCAAGGGACTTTCTACTTAGCCCATCGCCAGTAGAGGCCATCCATGGCTTCTTGAATGCATGCCCATGCCTGCATTTTCCAGTTTTGATTCAAAATTTGTTCTTTTCCAACCAAAGCCCTTCAGAGCAGATGGTCTTCAGCCTTTTGTTCCATTCTAATAGCCCAGCACTGATAGGCTGCAGTGCCTGGTGCATTTCCTCAGCTCCAGAGGCTGGTTGCTTCCAGGTGCAGCCAATTTGTCATGAGCTTTTGGGTTTTGTTCTCTGCATTTTTTTAATGGCACTTAGAGCCACTGCGGTGCAGTGGTTAGAATGCAGTACTGCAGGCTAATTCTGCTGATTGCAATCTGCCTGCAATTTGGCAATTCGAATCTCACCAGGCTCAAGGTTGACTTCAGCCTTCCATCCTTCCAAGGTTGGTAAAATGAAGACCCAGATTGTTGGGGGCAATATGCTGACTCTGTAAACCGCTTAGAGAGGGCTGTAAAGGGCTGTGAAGCGGTATATAAGTCTAAATGCTATTGCTTTTTATATACCACCCCCTAGTGCTTTACAACACTCTCTGGGCAGTTTACAAATGTCAGCAAATTGCCCCCAACCAGGGGTGAAATTTAGTAGGTTCTGACAGGTTCTGGAGAACCGATAGCGGAAATTTTGAGTAGTTCAGAGAACCGGCAAACACTACCTCTGGCTGGCCCCAGAGTGGGGTGGGAATGGAGATTTTGCAGTATCCTTCCCAAGCCACATCCACAGAACCGGTAGGGGGAAATTATGAATTTCACCGCTGCCCCCCAAAATCTAGGTCCTCATTTTACCGACCTCGGACGGATGAAAGGCTGAATCAACTTTGAGTACCGTCAGGATCAAACTCCTGGCTGTGAGCAGAGTCAGCCAGCAATACTGCATTCTAAGCTCTGCGCCACCATGGCTTTATTCATAATCTGATAATCATATAACAATGAGCCATTAAATCATGTATTTTCTATCTTTCTCTCTAGAAGTCAAAAGTCCCTTCAAAACTTATATCTCCCAGTGGGCCCCCCTTTTATTTCTGCCCAGGATGTATGTCCCCCTCTTCAGGGGTGGGTTCTACTTACCTTCCCTACCAGTTCACATCACGTCGGAAGTGCGTCACGTTGGGGAAATGACCCTCCGCATGCGCAGAAGTTCTTTGCCAGCCACTTTCAAGGAGCGGCGACCGGAGGACCGGTTCGGGGGCACCAGCTGGCCATCGCTACCGGTTCAGCGAGTGGGGGCAAATTTCCACCACCGATACGAGCGAATCAGTCCAAACCAGCAGCAACCCACCACTGCCCCCTTGCTTTCTACGATACAGTAGTGCAAAACTGCACTTCCCTATTTTGTTGTTTTCAATCCTTCAGTTGCAACATAGGCTGCAAAGTCTCAATGGATGCTACTTTTTTGTTGCCATTAATCTCAACCAGCAGTTCTTTTTCCTACAAAAGAATTGTTTCTATGGATGTACAATGGAAGGCAGGAATGAAAGAACAACATATTTCCTTTTCTATGACAGGTGTAGCATCGCAACCATAATGCTATAATTTTAATATGGTTTTTCCCCAGCATCTCCAATCCATCTGAAGTGTATCACATAGATATAAGGATAAGAATGAAGACCTAGCCTGTTCTTTTTCCCCCCTCTAAGGCAGCTGTGGGATCTACTTGCTCCAGTCTCCACCTGTTGGTTCTCAGGGCTATTCACCTTTTGAGAGCAGGAGAGTAGGGACTCAGGGTATTATGGTAGGATATGTATTAGATCAAGGGTGTCAAACTCAATTTCATTGAGGGCTGCATCAGAGTTGTGTTTGACCTTGGAGGGGGGCATGGGGGCATGGATGGGGGGCCAGGGGGGCCAATTTCACTCCATTTTTGCTAGCAGAGGCCCCACGGGTTGGTCCTTTGCTGTTCCCATGGGCCAGATTCAAGCACCGCGTGGGCCAGATCCGGCCCGCAGGCCTTGAGTTTGACACCCCTGTATTAGACATAAAAAAGTTGCAACAGAGTAAGGACCTTATTCAAAATATGCCAATGAGGATATAAAACAACTCCATGTTGCTTTTATTGAGCTTATCTCATTAAAAGTCATAGTGGTGCCGTGGTTAGAATGCAATATTGCAGGCTAATTCTGCTGACTGCCGGCTGCCACCAGTTCGATCCTGACCAGCTCAAGGTTGACTTGGCCTTCCATCCTTCTGAGGTTGGCAAAATGAGGACCCAGATTGTTAAGGGAAGTATGCTGACTCTGTAAACCCTTAGAGATGGCTATAAAGCACTGTGAACCGGTATATAAGTCTAAGTGCTATTGCTATCTCTGCTATTGAGTCCAACTATGTCTCAAGTATAGGAGAAACTAGCTAGGACAGGCGCATAGCTATATGTCTTACAAAATCACATCCCCATGAAAGCTTTACTTTATTTTAAAGCTCTGGTCAAAGCTAAGTAAATCAACTTTAGACACCACAGGATTAAACGTTATATATCAATAAGATTTTTAAAAGATTTGATGTGTAGTTTGCTGACCATTTGCATTTTCTCTGCTATATTTTAATTTTTCTAATTGTAGTGAGCTTGTAAGCTTCAGCTCATTATGGCTGAAGTTATTTGCCAGTTTGTCAGGAAGAATTATAGTTTTGGGTGAACCGGTGTGTAATGAACAAGGAAGTCCGCCTGTCTTTTTATTTTGTTCCATATGATCTGCAATGATGCATTTTAAAACAAACTAATTACAGTAAGCCTTTCTGAAGATCATTATAGTTAAGGATCATACTGTTTGCCATTGTTATGGATGGTTACACAGCCAGCCTGACATTTAGACTGGATTTCGCATTTTTGTCGACCTATTGAGACTTTCCCAAGGACCTGAGATAGGCAGATGTTGGTGTTTAATAATATTAAAGCAGAGGTGGGTTCCTCCCGGTTTGGATCGGTTTGCCCGAACTGGTAGCAAACCGCTGGTAATGTCACGATGACGTCACCGAACCGGTTCTGTCGGTGCCGGTCCATGGACGCCGCCATCTTTTTTTTGGATTTTTTGGGGGGGATTTTTTTCCTGATTTTTTCTTCTTCTGCGCATGTGCAGAAGCCGAGTTTCTGGCACTGCACATGCGCCACTGTTTTCAGCTTTTGGGGGGGATTTTTTGTGAATTTTTGGCACTGCGCATGCATGTGCGCGCGCGCCCACACAGTACGGGAGGAAGCGAACCGGCAGTGAGGTAAGTTAGAACCCACCCCTGTATTAAAGGTTTTGTCAACGGATGTAAGCTGTTCCAAATAAAGATGCCTTTTGCAATTGTCATTCCAATGGTGTTCCAGATATTTTGGGATTGCATCCAAGATGCCTTATTACTATTGGTACTATCTTTGCTTCCTTTTATCACAATTGCTTTATATCACACACACACACACACACACACACACACACACACACACACACACATATATATATATATATATTCTATTAATTACATTCTTAGTGCTTAATAAACATCATGTTGCCTGGGTATTTAATTTGCTTAAGAGTCTATTCTTAATGTCCACCCCTTTTTTCCAACCACTGGTAAAATAAGTTCCATGTTTGATAATATTCTGTGTCTTCTTTCTGTTTAATTTTCAATGTAAGTCTATCCATTTCTGCACAATCTAGTATCTTCTTAATTATCTTTTTGTTTTGCCGTGTTTCTTCATTTTTCCAATATTGTGCGAAGATAATCCTTGCTGCTAAGACATGTAATATTAAATACATACTTTTCTTATCAAATTTTTCTGATATTATCCCTAATAAAAACAGTTCAGGTTTAAAATCTACATGTTTCCCTATTATCTTTTCTAGCCATCTGTGTACTTTTGCCCAAATTTTTTTTGCTTTAACACAAGTCCACCACATATGATAAAATGTGCCCGGTTTTTTATTACAGTTCCAACATTTGCTAGACATATTTTTAAACATTTGAGCTAACCTAGCAGGTGGTAAGTGTAAGGTGACCAGACGTCCCGCTTTTGGCGGGACAGACACGCTTTTTAAGCGTGTGTCCCGCGTCCCGCATTCTTTTCAAAAAGTCCCGCTTTTTTGAAAAGAATGCCAAAACAGTGGGACGTCTGGTCACCGTAAAAGGGGAAGCAAAAGAGAGGTACCGGAAGCAAGTCGGGCGGAATTTCAGCGAGGCGGCTGCCTGCTGGGGAGAGGGGGAAGGGGGGCTGCTCCTCCTCTCCTTCCCCCGCCCCATCCCTAGCCCCGCCCTCGGAGGCGCCGCTGCTGTTGGGATGCGGGTGGAGGGGTGAGGGACGAGGAGCCGTCGCCGGTTTGAGCTCACGAGCGGCCCCTCCGGCGGCGCAAACAGCCCTTCCTCGTCCCCCTCCCCTTCCTTCCCCCCGTCGCCTCGCTGCCGCCGTTGCCCTGGGGCTGGGCGGGCAACCGGGAGACCGCGGCGCTTGGATGCCTGGAGCTCGCGACAGGTAAGCTGCCGGCTGCCTCCTTTCCCCGTCTCCCGCCTCCCGTTCGTTGCTTGCCAGCCCGGCCCCAGGGCAGCTCCCGAAGGGGAGGCGGGAGGCAAGGAAAGGCCTCCCGCCTCCCCCCCCCACCTGGACACTGACATTTGCTGTGTTTTGCCCTCTGCGCATGCGCAGCGTTCTTTGCATGCGCAGAGGGCAAAACAAATGGCGGCGCCCAGGCGGGCCCGCCCCCCCGTCCCACTTAAAAAAAAATCTGGTCACTTTAGTTAAGTGCCATCTATAAAACAT
The DNA here is from genome assembly GCA_023053685.1 of Diadophis punctatus similis. Lineage (NCBI taxonomy): Eukaryota > Metazoa > Chordata > Lepidosauria > Squamata > Dipsadidae > Diadophis > Diadophis punctatus. The sequence goes on along the minus strand of JALIGW010000001.1, from coordinate 189,003,072 downwards.
TTTATATAAATTTTCTTTATAAAAAGTTGCCATTGTTAATCTATAGTTTCTTTCCCATAAATTTTGCCATTTCTCTAGTTCTATGTTATAACCAAAGCTTTTCCCCCCATTGTACCATTGTGTCTTTTATTTGTTCATCCTCCATTTTTTAATTTAGTAAAAAGTTATAAACCTTAATTAACAATTGCTTTATTTCTATTTGCAGTTGTTTATATTTTGTTACATTTCTCCAGTTCTTTCTCTTCTATTCTGCTGACTCCAGGTATTGCAATGTCTATTGCTTTGTTGTCTTTTGTATCAACAGTTAGTAAGTGTTAAATTTCACTGCAGATGAAAATTACGGTAAGTACGAGATAGCCCATAAGTTTATCCTAAGATCTAGGATGATATTTGCAGAACTAAACCTGGATGGATTCAATCCAAAAATGCACCGGAGAAATAATCTACAGAAAGTGATAATCATCTCAGCTACTATTTGTATTTATTTTTTTTGATGTTTTTACTATTTTATTGTTTTTAATTCTTTAATTGTTTTATAATTTTAGAATTGTAAACTGCCCAGAGTCACTTGATTGAGTTGGGTGGTTACAGAAATAGAATGAATGAATGAATGAATGAGAGAATATTAACTTCAATCTTCTTCCCACTCTATATAGGTGAGCGTTTGCCTAGCTTGACGGGGATGATAAGAATTGTAATCCTACCTAGGTGGGGAAGACTCAGCCATAACAAGTTCAATGAAAGATATAAATAAGAATCTTCACAATGTTATTTCTCTAACAGCTTCCACAATGGTTTGTAATTCTCCTTTCTTTTTTTTTCTTTGATGACCACTTCTAACTTTCACTTTCCTGCATCAGTGCTTCCTATTTATGTTTGAAACCAAACAGGATAGAAGAGCTGGCAGCAAGAACACATACACATGCGTGTGTATCTGTGTGTCTATGTGTCTACAGTACACACACACACACACACAAACAACACACGGATATGCATATACATATATTCTCGATTGAATTCCCAATATTTATTTATTTATTTATTTATTATGGTGTTCTTATATGCCGCCCAACTCCCGAAGGACTCAGGGCGTCAATATGTTCAAATTGATGCAAAAATCTACATATTTTGGCAATTCCCCCCTCGGTAGTGCTGGCAGCGGGAGGCTCCGCTTCTGCGCATGCGCAGAAGTATTACGCATGAGCGCGTGCGCGAATCGGTGGCAAAATATTTTACAACCCACCACTGTCCTTTTGCTATACAGAAAACTTTCCGAACCACAAGACAGCAGCGTATTCCCAAGTGCCTTGTTAGGAATTAAAGTAGAACAGAAGAGCAGACTGAAGGAAGCCAAAAGAAGCTTTCAGAGTAGGGTTTGTGTGTGGGAATGTATTTATTTATTTATTTATTTGTGAGATTTATATACCGCCTCACAGTGCAAGCACTCTCTAAGCGGTTTACACCAGTAAGCAGTGTATATTTATATTGCCCCCAACAATCTGGGTCCTCATTTTACCTACCTCGGAAGGATGGAAGTCTGAGTCAACCTTGAGCCAGTGAGATTTGAACCGCTGACCTGCGGATCACAGTCAGCTAAAGTGGCCTGCAGTACCCCACTCTAACCGCTGCGCCACCTCGGCTCCCCTTTTGCCCTAACCAGAAGTTAAATGGTTAGATTTCTTCAAAACTTTAAAAGCAGTTTAGGTTGACAGATGATGACCAGATAAGCCATTTTACAATTTCCACAGATGACTCAGGCAATCATTAAAGCAAGAGGTACATGAAAAACATAAGCAAATCCAGAAGTGTGAGAATCACTTTGGTGCAAAAAAAAAAAAAAACCCTGACTCTTGTGCTATGCAAATTAAGAAAAAAATATATCACACAAGGCACTTACCCAATGACATCACCCCAAAATCTTGAATTACCTTTGGCTTGAAAACTCCCAAGGATTATCTGTTTGGGATCCGAAAAAGAAGAACCGTCCAGTACTGAGAGGCTTCAGACTTTTTCGCTTGATCAGTGCACAGAGCTGACCAAAATGAGCAGCAAAGTGGAAAACTCATGTTACAAAATCGAGGGTTGTTATAAAAGAGAGTGAAAGGAGTTTATTTTTTTTGCTTTCTCCCCCTCAAAACCACTGTGGTGTTTCAGGCTAATGAATGCCACAACTGTCTCTTTAGCCAACACAGACAACCTTCTGTGCAGGGTTTTTCCTTGCTGCATCTGAGGGCCTTTTAAGAGACAACAGTGGCAACTATTGCCTCACCCTTGGGGTTGTTAGCTGTATTGCTGACATACAATGATCCAGCTTGGGGGTGGGTGGGGGGTAGGGGAAGCACACCGAGTGTGTGGACGTTCAAATTAACATGTAATATCTGAACTTCTCCTTGTGAATGTAAACCCATTTAGTAGGGAGCAAGCCCCATTGATTCCCCACCCCACCCCCAGGTGCAGTCATGTTGTGAGCACAACTGGGGATGAGAAGCAGCCACATGAAAAACAGTAAGACTGAGAGAAAGCATGTCGTGGGAAAGAGAGAGAAACCTGGCACGTGAAATCTTTAGGAAATGGTACAACTCAACCTCAGATCTGGTCTATTTCACCCATCACGTGTGCTATGTTTTGGTTAACCAGGGTTGGAATAACCTCAGTTAGTCGGCTTCGTGCAACATCCTCCTCCTCTTTTAATGACTCCATAATCCCTTGCGGGGTGGAGTCTGGGCAACTGAATGGAGCTGAGTATTTACTGGCCGGATGCCCTTCCTGTCCCCAATGCGGAGTTTTTTTCAGCAGATACATTCCCAGTGTGCCCAGAAACAGATATATCTGTCTCTACTTAGGATCGAACTCACAGCCTTCTGATTGTGAGGCGAGAGCTCCATCTCTAGGCCACCGCAGCACTCTTCAGCTTCGTGCAACATGCTGAGACATAAATCATTGTTTATAAACAACAGTTGGGTTTGTACGATATATAAAGTCAATACAAATAAGTTACATTATGTTTTCCCACGAAATGGGTATCTAATCTTTCTCACCATAAATAGTTGTTTAATCATTATTGGGCAAGCATGTGAAAACATACTGATTTTATTTCTATCATTAATCTGTTTTGTTACTAATATATTTATCCTTTACTGTGTCTCTTAAACCATGTCCTTTGAGAGTCCTATACAGGTAGTCCTCGACCGCAATTGAGCCCAAAATTTATGTCGCTAAATGAAACATTTGTTAAGTGAGTTTAGCCCCATTTTACGACCTTTTTTTGCCACAATTGTTAAATGAATCACTGCAGTTGTAAAGTTAGTAACATGGTTGTTAAGTGAATCTGCCTTCCCCATTGACTTTCCTTGTCAGAAGGTCGCAAAAGCGGATCCCATGATCCTTGGACACTGCAACTGTCATCAATATGAACCCATTGCCAAGCGTCCGAATTTTGATCACGTGACCATGGGGATGCTGCAACAGTTGTAAGTGTGAAAAACAGTCATAAGTCACTTTTTTTCAGTGCCGAATAGTCACTAAATGAACTGTTGTAAGTTGAGGATTTCCTGTATTCATTAGCACGCTACCTGATGTTTGAAAGGATAATTTTGCAGCAACTAGCTTACTTTTCTTGTTTTGAAAAAGATAAGCAGGTCAAGTCAGGTTTCTATTTAGATGAGAGACTACCAGAAAATCCTGGGGTTGCAGACTACACTGCGAAGTTGAAAGAAGACAATGGCCAACCATGTTTTTACTGCTGACGAGAAAATGACAGAATAAGGAGTCAATCTTGGCTCAAGAGTTTATTTTTATAAAAGAGAAGATTGTGGCAGTTTATCACTGGGTTTTAAGGAAATGCAGTGGGACTGTAATTATCAAATTATTTCGTATAAGGTATAATCTTTCAAACACACTCACCTCACTTATGGCTTGGATGTGCTTACATGACCAATAGACTACGCAACACATTTTTCTCAAGTCTGCATAAAACACAAGCTAAAGTATTGTTAGCTACTGCGTGACTCCAAGAGTTGCACTGTAAGTTAAATTAGAGAAGACCAAGTTTGCAAGAGATGTGACTTAGTTCATTAGATACTTCTAATGAAATTTTTATTTATTTATTTATTTATTTGGTCGTTTTTATATGCCGCCCCACTCCCGTAGGACTCAGATAGAAGACCCCCTGCTACTTCCCATCAAAATTTGCAAGCATTTATCTTTTTCTCAAACTTTTTAAAATAAGCAAGCAGTAATTAGAATGACTGAAGAATCACATATGTTACAATAGGACCAAAACACACACACCATGAAATGAGGTTGCCAAGTATCAGAATAGAATAGAATAGAATAGAATAGAATAGAATAGAATAGAATAGAATAGAATAGAATAGAATAGAATAGAATAGAATAGAATAGAATAGAATTCTTTATTGGCCAAGTGTGATTGGACACACAAGGAATTTGTCTTTGGTGCATATGCTCTCAGTGTACATAAAAGAAAAGATACATTTGTCAAGAATCATGAGGTACAACACTTAATGATTGTCATGGTGTCATCAGGGTCATCAGACCCAAGTACCAAAGATTCAAAGATTTTTACTTTAAGTATGGAAAAACAAAGGAAGAAATACAATTTCCTAGTTCCAAATGAGAAATCCAGTTCAATAGTAAGTAAAAGAGGAAGGTTTTTTATTGAAATCAATAGGAGATGCAATAGGGAGAATGCAGGTAGCCTGTAGTATAAAATGCAGTAGTGTCATAGGAGGGGGAAAAACACAGAAAGCAGGCAGCTTATAATGTAAAATGCAAGTGACATAAACTGCTATCACTTGCTGATCTGCAAAACAGCTGGACACAGCTTTGGACCGTAGAAGAGCCCAACAGCTGTCTTCCTTCATTTCTGCCACCAACCAAGCACCATTCTCTGCCGTCAGCATAATATGAGCTTTAGTCTTGCCAATTCTAGAAAAGAATTCCTGCTCCAGAACACATATTTTATTTCCCCATTTATTCAAGTGGGAGAGGCATCATTATAATTCAGCAGCAGCTTTAAAAAAAAAAAATGCTTTGGAATAATAACGATGCTGAAATTAATTCCAGTCCTCTTGTAAATAAATGGTGGTGGAATTTATAGTTCCCTTTATTGTTTTAAGTATCTGATAATGAGTTATTTATAATGCAGTCTTTACGCTCGTCTATTTGAAACTAAATTCCAGAGATTCTAATGGGACTTGCTCTTAGGTCAGAGCATAGAACTGGAATATAAAATCTGTTTCTTTACTCATTTATAAAATATGTGTGGCTGGGTGAAGAGATGGAATTTCCAGCTCAAACAGGATGTACCCCACACTGTTCAGGACAATAATCTAAGCTCACATTCTTATATGTGTGTTCATTTCCTTTTGAATGAATCCTAAATAGAGAGAATTCCCTTAAGTCTTTGAATACAGCTGCTATTAAGTCTCTGCTTAAGTGCTCTTCTGAATTAGGAAATATTAAAAAGAGAAAATCCCATCTGGATCAGCCTCACTGATCATCCCTTCACTTCAGTATTCGATTTATTGCATCAAGTACCTCTATGAAACCCAGAAGCTGAATATTAGTTGAATTGCCAGCTCTTTCTTATCTTCCCCAGCAATTAATTTTGCTGGTTATACAGGTAGTCCTCAACCTACAAGCCAGGGGCAGATTGCTGCTTCTTCGCGATACCAGTGCGCTGCGCACACATCGCCATGTTTTGCATGAGCGGAAGCAAAAAATCGCCGAAATCTCATGCGCATGTGCGTCCCCTCGTGAGATTTTGCTTCTGTGCATGCGCAGGAAGCAAAATCAGCCCAAAAATTCCCCCCAAAAAGATGGCACCGCGCAACAGACTGGTGAAGATAGCAACGGAGCTGTCGTGCGCAAATAGCGCCATCTGCTGGCCACTACCAGTACTGTAGAGTGGACCGCACCGATAGGAACCCACCACTGCTACAAGCCCAATATTTCTGTCACAAAGCAAGGTATTTCTTAAACAAGTTTTGCCCTATTTTACAAATTTTCCTGCCTCAGTTGTTACGTGAATCTCTGCAGCTGTTAAGTTAGTAACATAGCTGTTAAGTGAATCTGGCTTCCCTCTTGTTTTTGTTTGTCAAAAGTTTGCAAAGGTGATCGCATGACCCCAGGATACTGCAACCATCATAAATACATGCCAGTTGCCAAGTGTCCAAATTTTGCTCTCATGACCATCAGGCTGCCTCAAAGGTGGTAAGTGTGAAAAATAGTCATGTCCAGTGGTGGGATTCAATTTTTTTTACTACAGGTTCTGTGGGCGTGGCTTGGTGGGCGTGGCAGGGGAAGGATACTGCAAAATCCCCATTACCCTCCCCACCCAACTAATCTGCTTTCCAGCTCCGTTCTCCTGTGCAGGGCAACAAAAGAAGACCTAGTCAATCAGCTGGGAGGCAACGAATAGATCGATTGGGTGCCGCAGCCTTACAGGCTAGGCCTCCCTGTAGCCCCCTGGGAGCAAAAACAGGCTGCCGGGGGGGCATGCCACACACATCCGCGCCCCATTTTGGGCCTAGTGGGCCTCCCTGCACTTACCTAGGAGCCAAAACGGGGCACGTGGGGACTCCTGGAAGGGGCAGGGTGGGTGGGGTCAGGGATCGCCAGAGGTGGTATTTGTCGGTTCTCCAAATTACTCAAAATGTCTGCTACCGGTTCGCCAGAACTGGTCTGAACCGGCTGAATACCGCCTCTGGTCATGTCCCTTTTTTCAGTGCTGTTGTAACTTCAAATTATCTTTAAACAAATGATTGTAAGTGGAAGACAACCTCAACTTATCATTTTGAACCTAGCCACTGAATCTCAGGAATGTGTTTAATTTTTTTTAAAGCTATATTGGTAATCATCCATACAACAGTTGGTGTAAATGTCATCATTTAGTTGTCATGTTTACATCCTTCCCTCTTAAAGATCAACTCTGTTTCTTTAGTTTTATCCCCATAATAATGTTGAGATGGGTTGGGTTGAAAAAGAGTGGCCCAAAGCTTAAGGTAAACCGCTCCAAACTAGATTGCAGAAAATACGACTTCAGCAACAAAGTGGTCAATGCCTGAAATGCACTACCTGACTCTATGGTTTCTTCCCCAAACCCCCAAAACTTTAACCTTAGACTGTCTACAGTCGACCTCACCCCATTCCTAAGAGGTCTTTAAGGTGCGCACATAAGCGCACCAGCATGCCTACCATCCCTGTCCTAATGTTCCCTTTTATTCGTATCCATTTCATGCATTAATAATCATGTTTATACTTATATCTGTTATCTAATACATGCTTGACAAAATAAATAAATAAAAATAAAAAATAAAAAGCATCCAAATCAGTTTTCATGGTGGACTGTCCCCTTGAACCTACTCCAACCCCCAGGGAATACTTCCTTTCATTAAACTGGAACTGTCCTGCTTTCAGCTTCATTGAATGGTATCAGGTTCTAGAAAATCATCCATTTTCTCCATGCTGGGTATAATTTTATGCACTTTTATGCACATCTTGTTCAAAGCTCTATATTAACTAAAGTTGTATTCTACCTGTTTGTGACTTTTAATCAAAGGTGATTTAATAACCAAAAAAGCCCAAATGTACAGCGCAGCCTTTCTAACCAGTTATTTGTTCAGCTGTTCATGCACAAGCTGCCGATGAATCATGCTTATTTGGATGTAAATCCAATGATCCTACCATAATGCTGACTCACCAATAAACCAGAGTTCCTCCTTTCTTCTCATACATCAGTTTCAGTTTGCTAAATCAGTGTTTCCTTGATACCTTCAGTTGGTTTAACTCTAGAATATGGGAGCTGCTTAAGCCATCGTTTATTGGTTCATGTGACAATGTGGAGAAGACCTTCACAAACAAGTATTTGTTCAGATCATCCTTCACATGAGGATAGAAGGGGATGAATCATAAAGTCATATAATCAGAAGAGACTTTGGTGGCCTCCTAAGTCTTCCAAATGCATTATTGAAGTCTACTGTAGATGCATTCCATCTCATCAAATTTCAGTATTAGTAACAGTTATATCTTCCCTTTCACATACTAGAACCTGGTTCTCCCTGTTTATTCCCCATATTCTGTACAGTAGTGTACAGGGATCTAGGCTCTTTAGCATGTCTTTTTTAGGTCTGCCTGATGCTGTATATTCCTGAGCTCTTCTTCTTTCTTACTACTTCCTTCCTTGTTGCAAGGTTTACTGCCTTTAGACATATGCTGTGAGTATGGTTCTGAACATTGGTCTCTCTTCCCCTCCATATTTAGTTTAAAGCCTGCCAGGTGTCCTGAACAAGATGCTTTTCCAAATACTTTAATGCAGCTCATCTCTCACCAGACGCCCGTCCTGTAGATGATTTAGATCACGGTCCAGTAATCTGAAGGTTTTGTTTTTTTTAATGATATCTTACCTCGAGTCAGAGGTTCACCTTCAAAATCCCCCTTTCCTTGCTCAGACCTTAAATTTTAGCTGCAAGTATGGAAGAAATAGCAATAGCATTTAGACTTATATACTGCTTCATAGTGCTTTACAGGACTCTCTAAGTAGTTTACAGAGTCAGCATATTATCTGGGTCCTCATTTTATGGACCTTGGAAGGATGAAAGGTTGAGTCAACCTATCTGGGTCCTCATTTTACCGACCTTGGAAGGATGAAAGGTTGAGTCAACCTTGAGCCGGTTAGGATCGAACTGCTGCCAATTAGCAGAATTAGCCTGCAATACTGCATTCTAACCACTGTGCCACTGTGGCTCTTGGTGGTGAAGAAAACACTACTTATGTTCCTAATTCCTCTGCTTCCTGCCTAGCTCATCTCTTGATACACTTTCCAGGCTCTTTCTGGCAGTACCATTATGTTCCAACATCCCTGAAAACATGGATAATGATCAATAGGCTTGGTCAGTCAGGTCACACTCTCTGCCACATTCTAGATCATACCTGGGAGGCAACATCTCTTGATATCATGTCTAGACTGCAAACTACTGCCTGCTTCTCTCCGCAGTGTGTCATCCTTCCCCACCACATGACTTTTCTTCTTTGGGACAGTCATCGGATTCCTCATCCCTGTGCAAGTTCAAGCTTCTCTCCTTCCAGTGTCAGGGAGATTGGGCACAGTCCCTTTTCCTGAAGCCTATGAGTCACCCTTCAGGGGAATGGTGTGAAATGTATTCCATAGTTCCTGCAACATTCTCTGGAAACAAGGGGGAAAAAACATTCATTGGTTGATCACATTGCTCTTGCTGACTGCTTATTCCATACCATCAACACACTCCAAAGGATATAGAACAGTGGTTCCGAAAGTGGGTGGTACCGCCCCCCAGGGGGCGGTGGGAACCCTTAGGGGGGCGGTGAGAGGTAAGGGTGGAGACAGGGGGGCGGTGAGAGGGTCCAGGGGGGCGGTAGGTGGTTCACCGGTCCTGTCCCCGTGCCGCCACCCATGTCCACCCAATTGCCTGCTCGCCGCTTTTCCTGCCACTCTTTTCCCGGCGGGGACTGGGCGGGCCGCGAGACGGGCGTCTTACTGGACTTTTAACAGCTCCGTGTATCTGTCGTCTGGTCTCTTTGCACTGGTCTCCAACCTTGGCAACTTTAAGACTTGTGGACTTCAACTCCCAGCAAAGCTGGCTGAGGAATTCTGGGAGTTGAAGTCCACAAGTCTTAAAGTTGCCAAGGTTGGAGACCCCTGGAAAAGAACTCTTCTCGTGAGGGTAAGCAATTAACAACTCGCAGCGAGAAGAGTTTCTGTATTTTGCAAGCTTTTTTCCCTAGAGACCAGACGACAGAAACACGGAGCTGTTAAACCAGTAAGACACGGGATTGAGGGGGCGGGCTGGGTGGGGGGGGCAGGGGCTGGGTTGGGGGGTTGGGTTGGGGGGGGCGGGAGGAGGAGGAGGAGGAGGGAGACCTTATGGGGAAATCGCAGCTGCCTCTTTTCTGCTCCTTTGGCCAAGAGGCGCCGCGGCTGGAAAGTCGGTCTGGAAAGAGGGCAGCGATTGGGGGGGGGGGAGATCAGGAACAGTTGCCCGCCAGAGTTTCTGCCGCCTTCGCCTGCCTCCCTTTCCTTTCCTTTCCTTTCCTTTCCTTTCCTTTCCTTTCCTTTCCTTTCCTTTCCTTTCCTTCCTTCCTTCCTCCCTTTCCTTCCCTTTTTCCTTCCTACTTCCCTTCCCTTCCTTCCCTTTTTCCTTCCTCCGTTCCTTCCCTTTCCTTTCCTTCCTTCCTTCTGTCTCTTTCCCTTCCTTCCCTCCTTCCCTTTCCTTCCCCCTCCTTTTTCTTCCTACTTTCTTTCCTTCCCTTCCCTTCCCACCTTTTTCCTTCCTTCCTCCTTCCCTTCCCTTCCTTCCTCCTTCCCTTCCTTTTCCTTCCTCCCTCTCCTTTTCACCTTTAATTTCCCTCTCTCTCTTTCCTTCCTACTTTCTTTCCTCCCTCCCTCCTTTCCTCCCTCCCTCCCTCCCTTCCTTCCTCCTTCCATTTCCTTCCATCTCCTTCCTTCCTTTTCTTTCTCTTTCTCTTTCCTTTCCTTTTTTTCCTTCCTTCCTTCCCTCCCTCCCTCTATTTTTCTCTCCCAAACAACCCCAAGTTAAATCCTCCCCTTGGCTATTGTGTGTGCATGTGTGTCTCATTTTCTAAAAATCATAACTCCCCACCCCACCCCAAACACCCAGTACCACCCCCTTCCCCATGCCACTGAAGATCCCAGGTGCCCAGCCTCCTGCACCCCCCCCAGCAACCTCTCCGCATGCCCATCTCATGATGTGGCCTTCGGCCTCGCCTCCTCTGCCCACCTAACACACTGCTCTCGCTCGTCCCTGCGATGCCATCTTAGAAGATGGCATCCCCTGCCCCCGGATGGATAGCAATTTAGGCAGGCACGACACACCACCAGGTGAGGAGGGGGCTTTCCAGCTGTGCCTGCTGGGTACAGGAGTCCCCCCTCCACCCGGCCTCGGTCCTCCGAACTCCTCTGTGGCAAGGAAGGCAATTCGGAGGGTGCCAGCGCTTCCCACGGGGGAGGCGGTGTATTTCCAGGAAGCCCCTTGAATGTGCCAGTGTGGGGGGGAGGGGGAGAAGACCCTCCCCCATGTGCATCTATCCCACCCACCCCCTCCATTGACCACTTCTGCAGTTTTCTTTCCTTTCCAGGCTCTGTTTGATCATCCAGTTGAGCCAGCCTTGGCGAGGAACCAAAATGGCTTGTTTGTTTGTGCAACCAAATACAAACCAGGTTTGGGGGAACCGGTTTCAAAACCTCCCAGTTTTCCAAACATGGATGTTTTTGGCCACGCACACACTCACACACACCCAGTGGCTCAATGTGGGATAGATTTCCCACCCACCTCCAGCCCCTCTTTTCAAACACGCCCCTCTTCCTCGCAGACAGAAGCACATTTTAAATTGCCATAGGTAGAGCCCAGAGGAGCCAATGTAGTCCCGTGGGGTGTGTGATTTATATATATATATATATATATATATATATATATAGAGAGAGAGAGAGAGAGAGAGAGAGAGAGAGAGAGAGAGAGAGAGAGAGAGAGAGAGAGAGAGAGAGAGAGAGAGAGAGAGAGAAGGAAGGAAGAAAAGAAAGAAAGAAAGAAAGAAAGAAAGAAAGAGGAAGAAAGAAAGATGGTAGGTAGGTAGGAAGGAAGACAGAAAGAAAGAAAAAGATGGTAGGAAGGAAGGGAGACAGACAGAAAAAGAAAGGAGGGAAGAAGGAAAGAAAAAGGAAAGAAAGATGGTAGGAAGGAAGACAGACAGAAAAAGAAAGGAGGAAGGGAAGGGAGGGATGTAGCAAAGAAAAAGGAAAGAAAGAAAGAAAAAGAAAGAAAAAGATGGAGGTAAGAATGTAGACAGAAAGAAAGTAAAAGATGGTAGGTAGGAAGGAAGACAGTCAAAAAGAAAGGAGGGAAGGGAAGGGAGGGAAGAAGGAAAGAAAGAGGAAAGAAAGAGGGAGGGAGGAAGGAAGACAGAAAGAAAGAAAGAAAGAAGAAAGGAAAGAAGAAAGAAAGAGATGGAAGGAAGGAAGGAAGAAAGAAAGATGGTAGGAAGGAAGGAAGACAGAAAGAAAGAAAAAGAAAGAAAGAAGGGGAAGAAAGAAAGAAAGAAAAAGAAAGAAAGAATTATGACCACAATTGAGCCCACATTTTGGTTGCTAAACAAGAGCGTTGTTAAGTGAGTTTCACCACATTTTACAAGTTGACCATGCCCACCTGGTCACCTGACCACTAAGCCACGCCCACCTGAGGGGGTGGGGTGGGGGGCGGTGAGGATGAGTTTGTAGCACCAAGGGGGCGGTGGACTGAAAAAGTTTGGGAACCACTGATATAGAATAACAGATTTGGAAAGGACCTTGGAGGTCATCTAATCCAACACACCCTTCTCAGGTTGGAAACACTATACCATTTCAGACAAATGGCTGTCCAGTCTCTTCTTGAAATCTTACAGTGTTGGAGTACCCACAACTTCTGGAGATAAGCCGTTCTGCTGAGTAATTGTTCAGTCAAGAAATTTCTTCTTAGTTCTAGGTTGCTTCTCTCCTTGATTAGTTTCCATGCATTGTTTCTTATCTTGCCTTCTGGTGCTTTGGAAAAATATGTTGATCCCCTCTTCTTTGTGGCAGCCCCTCAAATATTGGAACACTGCTATCATGTTACCCTTAGTCCTTCTTTTCATTAAACTAGACATACCCAGTTCCTGCACACATCTGGATTAGACCTTTATTTTACAATAGAAGTTTTCTGGAAAGCTGAAGTAACTGGCCTTGTTTTAGCCAAAGTGATTTGCGGTCTGTTATTTTACTGTGGGTTTTACAATCCACTCGGCTGTAACGTAGTACCTATTTGTCTCATGTGATGCACATGCCAAAAACAATTGGCGTTTCGAAGACAGAAACATTGGGCAAGTTCCTTTATGTTACTGCCAGCAATGAAACTGGATCACAACGAGAACATTCATTTCAAGTGTAAAATCTGAAGTCCAGGAGCAATTCAAGTTGTCTGAGACCAGGAGGCCTCATTTGCTAACAGCGTTTTATGTAGAGAATACCTAGAAATTAATGGGTCATTGTAAACACGTGGCGTTGACCAGGGGCGGGTTCCTAATTTTTTTTACTACCACTCTGTGGGCATGGCTTGTTTTGTGGGCGTGGCTTACTGGCCATGTGACCGGGTGGGCGTGGCTTCTCAGACTGCTGAAGGGAGGGGAACTGAGATAGGTCCTGCCGCCCATTCCCCCTCCCATCAGCAACCGACCGCTACCGGTGCTATAGAGTGGACCGCACTGGTAGGAACCCACCACTGGCGTTGACTTATGTGAATCTCGCAAACAGATGTGAGAACTTTGGAGATTGCCACCAACTGTTGTTTTTTAAACGAATGGCAGAGAAATGTATCTTTCACCAATGAGTCCGGGATAGCACTGTTTTGTTCATTTGGTTTGCTGTCTTTCCACCATAGGAAATCCACTGTCACATAGGAGAGGCATCATCGTTCAGCTGGAAAAGTCAGTGGCCATTCTTTCTGGCACTTACCGGGTAACGTTTCCAGTTGAACACAGTCGTTCTTTTGTGAGAAATGCCAAGAGGAAGGAAAGCTTTCATGAACGGTTTCCATTTCCTCTTCAGCTTTTGAACTCAGCTAGATTGGGGAAAATCCAAACTAAAATGCAACTATTTCAGGGCTGGTTCCGTACTTAGTAACACTAAAAGAAAAAAAACCTACAGATAGGCTCAGGATAAACACATTAACATCATATAAACACGTATTAATTGTATTATTACATTTATGTTAATAACCACATTTTATTATATGAATGTTATGTCTTTTTTTTATGTTATAGTTTTGTGATCCCTTTGGAGGCCATACCCAGGGTTTTTGGAGGACATCTGCGGCTTCAGTACCCGAGGTTGTATAATTTTGGGTCAGGTGCTCAAAAAAAGACCACAAATTTGTGTGATTTGCTTTTCCCAGATCCTGTGAAAGACCCAACTCTCTTTGTTTCTAAAGTCCTCTTTTAGTTCTTCATATATCACTTTTAGTCTGCTTCAGGATCTGCTTCAGTATTTGGAAAGGAACTACTGTATCACAGTGTGCCTGTGTGTAAGAGAAAAAGAAAGGAAGGAAGGAAGGAAGGAAGGAAGATAAAGAAAGATAAAGAAAGATAAAGAAAGTGAGTGAGAAAGAAAGAAAGAAAGAAAGAAAGAAAGAAAGAAAGAAAGAAAGAAAGAAAGAAAAAGAAAGAAAGAGAACGTCTACCTATTCAAATGTGTCTCCTCCTCCCAAATGTAGGCTTCTAATGTCATTCTAATTATACAGAGAAGATACTATGAGTATAGCAACCATTCCCTTCACATGTAGAAAAACCTGATAGGAATTTTTTGTGCAGGAAGCTTAGAAAGGAAGGTGCTGGTTTAAAACAAGACATTATGAAAGATGTGGTTGAAAGCAAACCATTACATAAGTCTTCCTATACGGCAACCTACAAGATATACATTGCCATTTCCACACCCTCCATGCAATCATTTTAATAGCAATAGCACTTAGACTTCTTTACCGCTTCACAGTGCTTTACAGCCCTCTCTAAGCGATTTACAGAGTCAGCATATTGCCTCCAACAATCTGGGTCCTCATTTTACCCACCTCGGAAGGATGGAAGGCTGAGTCAACCTTGAGCCGGTGAGACTCGAACTGCAGAACTAGCAGTCGGCAGTCAGCAGAATTAGCCTGCAATACTGCATTCTAACCACCGCACCACTGCTCTCTAATCATAGGATATTTAACCATAGTTTCATTATTATACCTTGGAAATATTCTGTGCAATATTTATATTTCTAAAACGATCTCACTTCTAAAGATTAAATCATCTTCACATGTAGCTTTGGTATTCCTTTTGATATTTGTTGGGAGAAACCAGAAAAGAAGTAACAATTCATTATGACATGCCACCCTGAATGGCACAATAGTTTCAACATGAAGTCATCCTATGAAAAAGTTGCCACCATCACTGGTGATTGTTTGATGAGATGTTGAATGGTGATCATGCTTTCAAACTTGACAGGAAGCAATCCAAGGACATGACTTGCCCACACCTGAGCTAAATGTGAGTTTGGAAAATTTGCGGAATGGCTACGGAGGTAGAGAAATAAAATCATTTTTAATTGGTTATTTGGATTCTGGTTGTAGAAAAGACTATTTGATTGACTTTTTTTATAAAAATATTGCATATCCTTCACTTTTAAAAATCAAGATCTGCATTACAATATTCTGAAGAGTGTGAATCTGATGGATTTTTGATCCTTGTATTAACCCAGAAGATATAAATTGGATTAGGTCATAGCAGTATCCAGAGTAGAATACTCAGAGATCAATTGCTCAACGCATCTACTTACTTAAATGCAGCTGGAAATTTCTCAACCTTTTAGAAATAGATCTCTGTATAAAGAAATAAAATGCATTTCAAAAATAAATGTCAAAGAATAAAGAAATATTTCTGGGTTACATAAGGCAGCTGTAGTACTCCCTGCTCTGACTAATACGTATTTCTAATAGTTAGAAGCAACCTTAAGGTAAAATGCGTCAACATCAAAGACCCAGAATTTTCTATCTGAAAGTCTAAGGGAAGCCAATCTTTTTTTTCCAGAGAATTTAATATTATTTCTAAGGGAAAGTGCACCTGAACTATACTTTCATATTTGATAAATAGATTGGCAGGTTTTTACGTTGCTGAAAATATGCAAGACCTATCTGACCACATGTTGAACTGGAAGAACAGGAATGTGCCGAGTAACATTGCTGCCAAGTCACATTCTGTCTTCAAACCACATTCAGACACAGCTACTGTCCATCTCCGCCCCAAAGCATCGTCCAGAAATAACAAGATTACTTACAAATGTGTTTTAAATGTAATTGTCCTTATAATCCCAACAATCAAAATGATGACTGTTAAAACCAGAGAGAAATGATACCTGTGAATAACAATCAAAACATTTAACATCTGTTTTTCACCAGCTAGCAATCAAACTTTCAGAATTAAATAATAATCTCATTCTTTTTTTAAAGAAAAACCACGTTAACATATTGCCTACAGCTGAGAGTTTTATATATATCAATATAAGCATATGACTTTTTTAAAATTTAAAACATTCAGTAGGAAAAAAGAGATAAAACATGGAAGGAGTCTTATTTTTAAAAAAGGCTTTATCTCACATAAAACTTGTGTCTCACACTTAAATAAGGTAGTATTAGATTTAGAGCAGTCTTCCTCCAATTAGCCTGTAGATATTTTGGACTGTTATTCCAATATCCACTTCCAACAATTGGGAATTCTAAATCCTGTGGTGTTTTTTTTTACTTGATTCCAACCTTTAGGTACAAAATAAGAATGAGAATATTAAAGTAATATGATATAATTTTAGCGAGAGAAATTAAAATATATTTGTACTTATAACTGCTGTGAAAAGTATTAGAAGACACTGCTTTGCATCTTTTTTCTTCCTTTTCTTCTTTTTTTGCACTGTTTCCTTCTTCTTTAATTTGTATTCGTTTTTAACTTCTTGTTTAAACTTTTAAATGAATATATATATATATATATAGAGAGAGAGAGAGAGGGGGGGGGGGGGAGCGATGGGATTAAATGCACTAGCTGCCATCAACCTTTAATACATGATATTTCAACACATTACTTAACTAACACAACAGTTCCTTACACTTTCGCATAGCTTAAAGAAATGGGTAAAATTGGCAGTGTGCTTATATTGTGTGTGAGTGTGTGTGTGTGTGTGTGAGTATGTGTGTGTGTGTGTGAGTATGTGTGTGTGTGTGTGTCTCACCAATGAACATCAGAGATCTTTCAAAAAATATAATTGCATCAAAAACTCTATGTCTTCCTAAGAGGCTGTCCTTCAGTTACCAGTATATCAGTTTCCCATAAATATCCATTTTGTTTTCACAACCTGATGTCCTTACGACACCTAGTCAGAAGACAAGTCCTTGCAGGCTAGAAAGCTCTAGTTTCGGTTCTGACAAAATCCAAAGACTGTACTCAAGCTGATAATATGTACTGAATTATAACAGTTCGACTATCAATTTTATTTGGAATTGTGTGTGTGATTGTTTGCTTTCCCTCCTCCGCTTTTCCCAAATAAATTCATTTTTGCATTAACTTCATTGTTGTCTTGTGCGGAACTACATCCAATCTGAGAAAACTCTACCTCAAGGGTCTAATCCATCACTAATCATTTCTGTATCCACCCCGCCAAAATCTCAGCCTCCCTCTGAAGGCTTGCCCCCATCTGCATCTTCTCAGCCCGGATGCAGCAATTCTTGTCTTTTAAGAAAAACGGGATCAGGCCAACCCAACTTGAAGGCAATCAGTTAATCTCTGCCAGAAACAACTATCTGGGTTGAGGCTCCTCACATCTGGAGCACTTTCTCCTTAAAAAAAGGAGTTCTTATGGTCACATAAAGATTATTACATCCTAGCAAGCAGGAGATGGGTTCATCATCTGGGCTGTAGGGGGGGAAATGGAGTTCTGTGTTGTTGAACAACATAGCAAAAGGTCCATGTAGCTTATGGATTACCCCCACTTGTGCCCTAGGGGAATGTTGCCCTAGAAAAATGCACCAATAGCCAGCAGGATTTCCTACAGGATTGACATATTGGTTCTTGTGGTGTATACCCTATATTTGTTGCTCAGCAATTAAAACAGGTAATTAAAATTGATCTACCTTAACAGGAGATGTACGGGAGAGTATATATAATGCTCAGCTCCTGGAGCAGGGGCTTTTGTAATTTCATAAAAAAACAAAAGAGTTTGACACGTAATAAGCTTTACTGTACTTGCAAGCCCAACCCTAAAAATAAAAGAATGATTCATGGTGCCAAATGAAAATAAAATCATCTCAAGGGTTTTGTTCGTTTGCCAAATCACACTATACTGATGAGTAGCAGATGCTTTAAATAATGACGAGTAGCTACTAGCATAACCAATCTCATTACATGAGGATATACAATGCAGCTGACTGAACTGGAACAGCCAGAGCTGACTATTTACAACTGGCTGTATTTGGATCTTCAAGAATGAGCTGTTTTGATGAATCAGAGCAATGAAAAATACACATTTCTGTGCTCAACATTCTTGTGTTGGAATTGTGTTGGAATCTACTGATCCTCCAGCATTATTACTGGCAAATCACTGCATTCCCCTGGTTCTTATGCAATGATACATTTCCAGCCTGAATTTACACAATTATTAGCTAAATTTAATATATTCTATCCAATCTTTCTTCCAACTCAGATCTCAAGGTAGCATGCCTGGAGCCCCAGACTTGTTTGCCTTCAGCCACGTGGTTCTACCATGTTCCTTCACACCA
Organism: Diadophis punctatus similis; assembly: GCA_023053685.1. Taxonomy (NCBI): domain Eukaryota; kingdom Metazoa; phylum Chordata; class Lepidosauria; order Squamata; family Dipsadidae; genus Diadophis; species Diadophis punctatus. The sequence goes on along the minus strand of JALIGW010000001.1, from coordinate 188,984,695 downwards.
ACCCAACTCAATGTGTCTGAGATTTATTGGATGGCAATTCTCATACTACTCATATGGATCACACCAGGAGTGGGTTGCTCCCGGTTTCGCCCGGTTCTTAGAACCAGTAGCGACAATGGCAGTAGGCTCCGCCCACCCACCCGGGACACATCTGCGCATGCACAGAAGTGTTGCGTGCAAGCGCGAACCGGTAGCAAACTAATTTAGAACCCACTACTGGATCACACTGGCTAGGAATGATAAGAACCAACACTCAACAAATTTTAGGGAACAAATAGAATAGAACAAATTGATGTTCTATTAATATTTTTCATATGCAGTCATTTTATCACAAATATTTGCACTAGATTATGTTCCTCAAATTTCAGCCAAAAGTGCTAAAGATAATTTCCCTTATTGAACAATATTTAGATCATTGGTTCTTCTCCCTCATTTATCTTCCGAAGAATTTCATGAAATAGGTGAAGCTGAGTCAGTCCAGGGTTACTAAATAAATTGCACAGCCAACTAGAGATTGGAATATGTCGTAGTCTAACACACCAGTTCTTACGTAGGAAATACAAATCTGTAATGTTCCATATGGTTTTACATATTTTCACAGTAATTAATTTTACATTTTTTTGCAATAATTAAAAAGACAATGGCAACTTCCCAATTTAGCATGGAATGTGGGCATGATATTTAATTGTAGTATCTGCTAATTATGACACTGATCCACACAAAAAAATTATTTGCCTGGTGTTTAAGCCCCCATGTCTTTTTTAAAAAAGTCATCTCAACATTTTAGTACAAATGAAGAAGTTTGAAGATCTTGAAATTATATATCTGTGCTTATTATAGATCATAAGCTTCCTAACAAACAGGAAGCAGCAGGTGAAGCTAAGCAGAATCATATCAGATACCTGTAGAATTAGCACAGCCCCCCCCCCAAGGCTGTCTGCTCTCTCCACTTCTCTCTATATACCAATCAAACATCAAAAAAGTAATCAAAAAAGCACAACAAAGAATGTTCTTTCTGCGCCAACTCAGAAAGCTCAAACTGCCCAAGGAGCTGCTGATACAGTTCTACAGAGGAATTATTGAGTATGTCATCTGCACCTCTATAACTGTCTAGTTTGATTCTGCAGCCCAACAAGACAGACACAGACTTCAGAGGATAATCAGAACTGCAGAAAAAACAATTGCTACCAACCTGCCTTCCATTGAGGACCTGTATTTAAGGTGACCAGACGTCCCGCTTTTGGCGGGACAGACACGCTTTTCAAGCGTGTGTCCCGCGTCCCGCATTCTTTCCAAAAAGTCACGCTTTTTTGGAAAGAATGCCAAAACAGCGGGACGTCTGGTCACCTTTTGCCCATTGTTGCCCTGACGGCTCGCAACCGGAAGCGGCGGTGCGTGCGAGCCGGGAGAAAACCCCCGGCTGGCCCAGCGGTTGCCCCGGCGATGGGGGAGGCGCAGCCCCGCCCTCTCGAAACGGCCGTCCTGTCCCGTGGTGCCACGCGCAAGGACGTGGGGGCGTGTCTCCATGGCGGCAGCGCAGTGGGCGGGGCGGCCCGAGTGAAGGAGTCGCATCCAAGATGGCCCTCGGGCCGGCACTGGCTCAGCCGGCCGGGGCCGCCGCCGCAGCCTTCCCGCCGCCGGGGCAGCCGGGACTGGGGGCCCAGCCGCAGGGACAGCAGCAGCAGGCGTCTCAGCTCGGGCCGGCCGTGGGCGGCGTTGGCGGCGGGCGGGCATCCCGCGTTGACTCCTCCGGTGACGGCTGGAAGCTGGCGGAAGAGCCGGTGTGAAACAATCTGGCCGTCCTTGAGTGCCTGCAGGACGTGCGTGAGGTCAGCGGGCGGCGCAGGACCCCCAGGCGGGCGGGGGGGAGGGAGGAGGAGAGCCAAGAGGGGTTGCTCCCCTTCCCAAGCCAGCCCAAGCCACTGCCGGCTCCCGAAGGGGAGGCGGGAGGCGAGGAAAGGCCTCCCGCCTCCCCACCCACCCACCTAGACGCCGACATTAGCGGTCTTTTGCCCTCTGCGCATGCGCAGTGTTCTGCGCATGCGCAGAGGGTAAAACTCAAATGGCGGTGTCCAGGCGGCCCCGCCCCCCGTCAATGTCCCACTTAAAAAGAAATATCTGGTCACTTTATGTATACTGCATGAGTCAAAAAGAGGGCTGTGAAAATATTTACAGACACCTCACATCCTGGACACAAACTGTTTCAACTCCTACCCTCAAAACGACGCTATAGAGCACTGCACACCAGAACAACTAGACACAAGAATAGTTTTTTCCCAAACGCCATCACTCTGCTAAACAAATAATTCCCTCAACACTGTCAAACTATCATATTTTTTGGAGTATAATACGCACCTTTTTACCCCCCAAAAGAGGGTGAAAACTTGGGTACGTCTTATACACCGAATGTAGCCCCAGCCACCCAGCCACCCCCACCCTTTGGCCTCTGTCTTCCAGCAATTTACCTGTTTGCATCAAACAGGGAAGAGCCTGTTAAGACAAGCAAGTCCTTAGCAGCTTCCCGATCCCCAGCTGATTTGCCACGTGCTAAAATGAAACTGAAACTGCAAAGAGGCAAATAGCTGGGAGAGACACACAGATTTTTATTTTCTGCTGAACTGGCTGCAAAGGGGTAAGTGAATAACTATAAATGTCTGTAGAATGTTCAAATTATTAGACTTATTTTTTAAAGACTGCTTTATTGTTGTTCTAGAGCCAGAGGTCTCCAACCTTGGCAATTTTAAGACTTGTGGACTTCAACTCCCAGAATTCAACAGCCAGCTTTGTTAGCTTTGCTGGCTGTGGAATTCTGGGAATTGAAGTCCACAAGTCTTAAAGTTGCCAAGTTTGGAGACCCCTAGATAACTTAACAAAATTAAGAAGCTTTTTAAAATAAATGCTTGCTCTGAAGAGGCCCAGTGCTATTGAATCTTCTTTTAAATAATAGAGAATAATGTATACTTCCAGAGATTTTAATTAATTTTAACAGCTCTGTAAAAGTATAGTCTGAAATGTAACAGTGTTCTGTTTAGTATTACAGTTAAATCCTGACTTACCTTGGAGTAGATCTATTTAAATAACTGGGAGGAGTTAGTGTGACTACATTTAAGAAAACTTTCTGGCATAATGTACATTTCTCAAATTCTTTGCTATTTCTATGGGTCAAGCACACATGCACAGAAATACACAGCAAACAGTGTATATCATCTGTGCTGTTTGCTGTTTGCTGTTTGGCAAATTGCTTGGAGGCAGAGGCCTTTTTTCCTTGTTTTCCTCCCCCAAAACTAAGGTGCGTCTTATACTCCTGTGCGTCTTACACTCCAAAAAATACGTTATTTACTAAGTCTGCACTACTATTAATCTTCTCATCGTTCCCATCACCCATCTCCTCCCACTAATGACTGTATGACTGTAACTTTGTTGCTTGTATCCTTACAATTTATATTGACTGTTTCCTAATATGATTTGATTGCTTATTTGTACCCAGACTATCATTAAGTGTTGTACCTTATGATTCTTGACGAACGTATCTTTTATGTACACTGAGAGCATATGCACCAAGACAAATTCCTTGTGTATCCAATCACACTTCGCCAATAAAAAAAAATTCTATTCTATTCTTCTTTATATTGGTCACTAGACACTTTTGAGGTGATATCTGTGCAAAGCTGATTTATCTATAATTATATATATATCTATAATTTTATATCTCTGTCTCTGTCTCTGTCTCTGTCTCTGTCTCTGTCTCTGTCTCTGTCTCTCTCTCTCTCTCTCTCTCTCTCTCTCTCTCTCTATCTATGTTGTTGTTAGTCACGAAGTCATGTCCAACCCATCATGATCCCATGGACAACATTCCTCCAGGCCTTCCTGTCCTCTACCATCCTCCGGAGTCCATTTAAGCTCACACCGACTGTTTCAGTGACTCCATCCAACCACCTCATTCTCTGTCGTCCCCTACTTCTTTTGCCCTCAATCTTTCCCAGCATTAGGCTCTTCTCCAGTGAGTCCTTCCTTCTCTTTTGGTGGCCAAAGTATTTGAGTTTCATCTTCAGGATCTGGCCTTCTAAAGAACAATCAGGGTTGATCTCCTCTAGGACCGGTTGGATCGCCTTGCAGTCCAAGGGACTCACAGGAGTCTTCTCCAGCACCATAGTTCAAAGGCCTCAATTCTTTGGCACTCAGCCTTCCTTATGGTCCAACTTTCACAGCCATACATTGCAACTGGAAAAACCATAGCCTTGACTATACGCACTTTTGTTGCAGGGTGATGTCTCTGCTTTTTAGTATGCTGTTTAGCTTTGCCATAGCTTTCCTCCCCAGGAGCAAGCGTCTTTTAATTTTTTGGCTGTAGTCCCCATCTGCAGTGATCTTGGAGCCCAGGAAAATAAAATCTGTCACTACCTCCATTTCTTCCCCATCTATTTGCCAGGAATTGAGAGGGCCGGATGCCATGATCTTAGTTTTCTTAATATTGAGTTTCAAGCCAACTTTTGCACTCTCCTCCTTCACCCGCATCAAGAGGCTCTTTAGTTCCTCTTCACTTTCTGCCATTAGAGTGGTATCATCTGCATATCTGAGGTTGTTGATATTTCTCCCGGCAATCTTAATTCCAACTTGTGATTCATCTAGCCCCGCCTTTCTCATGATGTGCTCTACATATAAGTTAAATAGGCAGGGCAACAGTCAGAGGTGGGTTCTACTTACCTTCCCTGCCGGTTTGCATCGCTATGGAAGTGCACATTTTGCACGCATTCCAATCCCCCATGATGATAAGGACATCATTTTTTTGGTGTTAATTCGAGAAGGTGTTGTAGGGCTTCATAGAACCGGTTAACTTTAACTTGTCAAATAGAACTTTTCTCATCTGCCATTTTTTCCATAATATTTTTTGACACAGTCTATCCATAGAAGCAAACATTGCTATTGAAATTATTGATACTATTTCAAAAGTGTCCTTTAATATTTTCAGTGTTAAAAGTATTCTGCATCATTTTATACGTCCAGTTAGTGGTTAATCAGGCTTATGTATTTTTCTTCTTTCAATAAATCTTTAGTTTCCTTTAGTATCCAGTTTTTAAAATTACTTTCCTTTATTTTCTCCTGCAAAAGTCCAAACAAAACTATTTTCCATGGGAATAATTCTTTATAATTAATTCCAAAATCTCTCTGAGTAAGGAGTTTTCTGTATTGGCTTCCAAGGACACTTATAACAATTAAGCACCATATTCAGCTTAGCTTGCATATCTGCATAATTTATACTTAATGTAATTACTGCTTCATACATTTTAGCAAGAGACACATACATGTAAAGTGTTTCCTTCAATGATATTTTCCAGATAAGTAAAAAAAAAATTTCTGGAGCATTAAAGAAACCAGGCTCAGTAGAAAAAAAGAAGACTGTAGGACTTGGGTGCCCTAAAGGTAAAGTGACCAGATTTATTTTTTTTGTAAGCGGGACGGGGGGGGGGCCCGCCTGGGCGCCGCCATTTGTTTTGCCCTCTGCGCATGCGCAGAACGTTGCGCATGCGCAGAGGGCAAAACAGCAAATGTCGGCGTCCAGGTGGGGGGGGAGGGGGCTTGGATGCCTGGAGCTCGCGACAGGTAAGCTGCCGGCTGCCTCCTTTCCCCGTCTCCCGCCTCCCGTTCGTTGCTTGCCAGCCCGGCCGAAGGGGAGGCGGGAGGCGAGGAAAGGCCTCCCGAAGGGGAGGCGGGCTCCCGAAGGGCTCCCGGCTCCCGAAGGGGAGGTGGGAGGCGATCCCGCCTCCCCTTCGGGAGCCGGCAGCCCTTCGGGAGCCCGCCTCCCCTTCGGGAAGCCTTTCCTCGCCTCCCGCCTCCCCTTCGGCCGGGCTGGCAAGCAACGAATGGGAGGCGGGAGACGGGGAAAGGAGGCAGCCGGCAGCTTACCTGCTCCAGGAATCCAAGCGCCGCGGTCTCCCGGTCGCCCGCCCGGCCCCAGGGCAACGGCGGCAGCGAGGCGACGGGGGGAAGAAAGGGGAGGGGGACGAGGAAGGGCTGTTTGCGCCGCCAGAGGGGCCGCTCATAAGCTCAAAGCAGCGACGGCTCCTCGTCCCTCACCGCTCCCAACCGCAGCGGCACCTCCGAGGGCGGGGCTAGGGATGGGGCGGGGGAAGGAGAGGAGGAGCAGCCTCCCTTCCCCCTCCCCCCAGCAGGCAGCCGCCTCGCTGGAATTCCGCCCGACTTGCTTCGGTACCTCTCTTTTGTGCTTCCCCTCTAAGGTGACCAGACGTCCCGCTGTTTCCGCATTCTTTTCAAAAAAAGTGGGACTTTTTGAAAAGAATGCGGGACGCGGGACACACGCTTGAAAAGCGTGTCTGTCCCGCCAAAAGCGGGACGTCTGGTCACCTTACCTAAAGGCTTAGCTAGCCTTTTGGCTTGCTTGGGCCACATTGAATGAAGAAGAATTATCTTGGGCCGCATATAAAATATATAGTTAATGTATATAAATAAGAAACTTTTCTTTTTTTATGATATTGTGAGTCCATATTACTAGATATCTAGGGCAGCATGAACCCTGTGGGCTGTGAGTTGGACCCAGCAAAGTCCTTCATTTGGTACACAACACAACACAGCACTGATGTTATAATTCTTAACTATTTGGATAATCTATAATCATCTATAATCATCTACACCACGGGTGTCAAACTCGATCATGTCACGTGACGTATCACGATGTATCTCGAGGGTTTTTTTGCCTTTGTGGAGCTGCGGTGGGAGTGTCCTGCACTTGACGCATCCGGCCTGTGGGCCGCCAGTTTGACACCCCTGATCTACAGTCTTTGTATAAACATAATGAAGAGCCATATAGTAACTGAACTGTGCCATTTGCCTAAATATTCTTAGTGTCATTGGATATTTGTATTATAAGTTACCATATATATGTAGGAGTAAATGATACAGAAATTTTAACAAAAAACAACAGCAATGGCTTCCAGTCATGTATTTAAAAAACAAAAAAGAATAGCCATTGTACTCCTCTTATCAATCTCAGGTTTGTACTCCAATAGTTTATTGCAGAACTCTATGGTAGAGAAAATAACCTCTAAATATTTAATAATCTAACCAGCTCTACTGAACTCACATAATAATCATTTTAATGAAACTATAACCTTCATCTTATTATAGTTTATTTGGAGTCTCTATTTATCTGCACATTCAGTCCATTCCATTATGAAAAGAACTAGCACATATCTTGCTAATTGAATTTAGGGGATACTGCATATTTAACTGACTGGATTAAGCTTTAATCCCTTCTTAGAAGCAAGGATTGCAATGGCCATCAAAGATGTAGGTCATCCAGCCTGTGAATGTAAAGAAGACAACTAAAACTGGGCCCCATCATCATCCAGCATTTATTTTTATCAACTCTGGGATATTTAATACACACACACACACCCTTCCCGTTTATAATGGAGTAGCCAACCTGTCTTCTGAAGAAGTATTTCTTGACTAGACAGATAACATGTTTAACAGAAGTTATCAAAATATCAAGTTTGGCTGTATAGAAATGGTGTGAATGATTAGCCAGCTTCTAAGCAACCTGTACTTTTTCAAACTTTGAATTTTAATCTCATCAATCCCAACCAACAGTCAAGAAACTATGGGAACTGTAGTTCAAAATCATCTGGAATCATCATTGCCCTGTTGTAATGTTCAGATGGTGGCTAATTTATGCATAATCTAGTTCAATATGAATTTCAAATAATAAGAAATGGCCTATTAGAATTTCTGTTTGTCATAGATGCTAATAACAATTCAACAAAATAATAAAAGAGAGTCAGAGTGACAGATAGATTTACCTATCCCACCTGATCCTATGGAAATACTGCTAAGGTTAAAACAGATGATGCAAAGTTGCTAATTCCTTCCTTCTTCCGTTCATCAAGCAGCCTTGTTCTTTCCTCTTTTTCCTCCTGTTGACATAAAGTAATGTTTAAGATATTTTCAAAATCATTATAGCCCATGATGAATCCTAGATTTATACTCTGAGTTTCATGGTGGAGCCTTAATGGCTGAAGGCAGTAATAACTAGAATTTGTAAGTATGCTGGATTTAAGTGCTGTACAAATTCAGATATAATTATTTTATTTACTTCAAATATTTACACACCACTCTTCAACCTCAGGTAAGAGCCACATGTACATAAGAATAGGCAGAATATAATAACTAGGTACCAATATAATATTATAAGGTTTCAATCAAATACACTTGCCAGAAAGAAAGCCCCATTTGGAGGCAGAAGGACTTGCTTCTGCAGCTGCTGTGGCCTGGAGGTGGAACTCTTGCCTCACAATCAGGAGGTTGTGAGTTCTATCCTAGGTAGCGGCAGATGTAGGGTCTCCTGCTTGGGCAGGGGGTTGGACTAGATAGCAATAGCAATAGCACTTAGACTTATATACCGCTTCATAGTGCTTTACAGCCCTCTCTAAGCGGTTTACAGAGTTCAGCATATTGCCCCCAACAATCTGGGTCCTCATTTTACCGACCTCGGAAGGATGGAAGGCTGAGTCAACCTTGAGCCTAGTGAGATTTGAACAGCTGAACTACTGAACTAGCAGTCAGCCTGCAGTTGCAGCATTTAACCACTGCACCACTTCAGATGACCTGCAAGGTCCCTTCCAACTCTGTTAATATGTTAAATGTGTTAAAAATGTATTAACATCATACTCCCAAGTTCATTGTGAATAAAATAGCTGAATAGTATGGATAAAATCAAGTACAGCAGCACCTCTGGCACCAGAACTTTGTTCTCCAAAATGACTTACTACCTACAAATGCTGTCTGTCCTCATGCAAGTTACATCATTGGATATGTGAATCAGCTTTCCTTAGTCTGCAACCATCTAAATCTTTTCTCAGCCAATAAAGCAGCTGTAGTAGCTGCACATCTGGAGAGAGAGCCAGTTAGGGAAGTTCAATATAGACAGCTCTGTGGTTGATTCTCCTCTAGGCTAATCAAAGAAATCCATCTCAACTATCAGAGAAGCCATCAGTTCAAAGCAGAAATAGATTGTTTCACAAAACTGGATAGGTTGTGGCTAATAATGAGTTGTAGCAGTGGTGGGTTGCTGCCGGTTTGGACCGGTTCTTTAGAACCAGTAGCGGAAATTTCCCACCGCTTGCCGAACCGGCAGCGATGACCGGCAGTTCACGCTTCCGAACCGGTCCTCCGATCGCCACGGATTGCCCAAAAACCCTCTGCACATGCACAAAGACTTCTGCGCATGCTCAGAGGGTCATTTCCAGGACTTAAAACGTGCACATCCACCACGATGCGAACCGGCAGGGAAGGTAAGTAGAACCCACCCCTGAGTTGTAGCATTTATAGTTCAGCAACAAATGGGGGATCTGGTTTGTGACTTCTGGTTTTAGAAGGAAATCTGGATAACTGTATGCTTTACTCTTCCAGCCTCACCTCCCAAGGACTTCAGCCCATGGCTTTTATTCCCTTGAAGCAGAACAGGCCAGGTCTAAAGGATCTACAGGATGGAAGGCCAGCTGCCTGCTTTTCCTAACCTAGATAATGCTACATCCTCAACCAGTATTGCTCATCCAATAATTCCTTAATGTCATCCTCCTCTCACTCCCACCTCATTTGAAATGCACCACATTTGTGTTTTCCAGTTTCAGTTCAAAGCTGATGTGATTCAGTTGCCTTGAGACCTTCAGAGCAGATAGTCTTCAATGCTTCGTGCCATTCCAGTAGAGCCCCAGCTCCAATTGGTTGCAGTGCCTAGCACACTTTCTCCTCTTCAGTGACTAGACAATGTCATCTGCAGCCATTTCATGTTGGGCTGCCATGATGTTCCCTGTTGGTCAGCAGTTGTTGTTACTTTTTATCTTGCAACTCGTCCACCAATGGCCTGTTAAATCAATGAACCATCCTTAACCCAGAGATTTCTGCTTGACTCAACTCTTACATCTCCTAGTTGGCACCTGTATCTCTTCCAGCTGCTAAAGCTGACAAAACATGCTTCCTTTGTTTTCCCACGGTACCGTAATGCTTCCCTTCTCCTTCCTTTATTTTTTTAAATGTATTTAAGGAATCTTGCTATTTTGTTTTAATGAAGCTAATCTATTAGTTTTCCTTTGTTCCATTACCGAATAATAAAACTGAAGGAACAACCTGTTTCCTTTACATTGACCAGTGTAGCACCACAGCCACAATACTATAGTAAGGGGAAGAGGGAGAGAGAAAGGGTCTGATTTAGTGTCTTTGGAGATTCTCAGTCATCCAGGTCATGGTTATCCCAGAGGTGCCTTTTCAAAAGGCAACTGGACTTTTGAAGATATTTCGCTTCTCATCCAAGAAGCTCCTTCTGAAGAAGCTTCTTAGATAGGAAGCGAAATGTCTTCAAGGAAAAACAAAGTCTCGTTGCCCTTTGAAAAACCACCTTTGGGTCTGATTTAGTGTCAAAGAAGATAATGTTGGTACATAAAAGGCATCTGTGTATGGAGACATCTGGAAAAGCTAAGGAAAGGCGCAGTGACTAGTGAGAAGGCAAGGCAAGCATTGACTGACAGGTCTGGGCAGGAGAAAGCCACTCAAGCCACTTGCCTTCCCCTGCACAAATGGGAATAGCAAGAAGCAGAGGGACAGTCAGATCTATAGCAGCCATAATTCAGATTAACTACCAGCCCAGACTTGCTACCGTCCCACTGCAATCTGGATTGGAATTTCTAAAGCAGCCTAGAAAGCAAGCTGTTTAAGCAGCAATGCATGAAGGTTCTAAGAAGTCTTTATTCAATTTAGCTCTCCTGACCCCTAGTGGTCAGTTCTTTTCCTTCTTCTGTTTCAGCTCCATTATTGTTGTGGACTTTCCAGCAGCACCAGTTACTACTCCTCATACCCGTGTTTCCACGAAAATAAGACTTAGCCTAAAATAAGACCTAACCTAGCTGCGTGTCCGGATTACGTGCCTCCCTCCCGTGCCTCTGTTTGGACAGTAATCAGCTCATCTGCGCTGTGCACACTGCGCAGCACCAGTGTGTGCCAACTAGTGCCTGGAATGCACTACCTGACTCTGTGGTTTCTTCCCCAAACCCCCAAAACTTTAACCTTAGACTGTCTACTGTCGACCTCATCCCATTCTTAAGAGGTCTGTAAGTGGCGTGCATAAGCGCACCACTGTGCCTACCGTCCCTGTCTTACTGTCCTATTGCCCTCATTTATCTATACTTACTTTGCTTATGTTATGTTTATACAAATACCTGCTATCTTGTACATGTTTGACAAACAAACAAATAAAATAAAAATAAAATAAAACTAAGGGTCAGTCACTGTGCATTGCTAAAGGTACTTATGAGTATTCACTGAAGGCTTCCATCACATGAATAATGTGCAACACACTCTTTTGTCAAAGTAACTTTCCACCAATGGAAGTGAAATAACAGATGCTAAAGAACATGCCACAGTTCTAACATGTCAGTATTGACTTCAGCTGGCAACTGATAACATACAATCATCATGCATGAATCAAGGAGTAATATTCATTTTAATAACATTAATCTTTCCCTACCACCTTAATCTTAACTATACATTTTGAGACATTAATTTTTATATCTTGGGAAATACTTTTATACATATAATCCTAAATATTTAATATATTTGTTATACTGTGGATATAACAAAATCCAACATCTTGCATTGATCTGTTAATGATCCCGTAGAAAGTAAATTAGATTTTTTTCTAATTAATCTGATATATACTGGTCTAGGAGCATAATAAAGTTTTCATTTGAATTAGTCTTATAACCTGAATATTTTCCAAATTGTTAGGTTATCTGTATGAAGTTAGGCAATGAATTGCCAGGATATTAACAGTATATAAAAATAATGTATACCCTGAATCTTTTGTAGTGACATAGTGATACTAATGATATCATATGATTGCCTAATAGTAAATATGTAAAACATCAATAAGAGGGTATACAGCCCTGATGGGTGCCACACAATAATTCACTTGGTCCCGAAATAAAATGATTTGTTATTTCAATTGCCAGTGTTCACAAGTAATAAATTGCAACCTATTCAGTAAAAGATGGCAAATTACACCTAGATATACTTTCTTTTTTTAGCGTATGGCACGTGTTAGCCAGGGATCACCAAAGTGGCTGCCTCTGTGAAAGGAATTTTTTCGGGCAGTGTTATCTTACCCGCGGGATGCCTGAATGCCAGTAGGCAATCGGGGGGGGGGGTTCCTTTCCTGTCCCTACGCGGTTTGTTCGCTCACGGGAATCGAGCTGCCGACCTCAGTGGAGCGCAGGCTCAGCATCTTACCACATGAGTCACCTAGATATACTATAACATACTTTAAAAAATTAACCTGAAGCATCCAGGGATATTAGTAAATCAGAATCCAATCTATCTCAGGCTATATCTGAAATGTCTATTAGTAAATGTAAATTGTCTTCTGCTTTTGCTAAATCCAGGCTAAGTTGGATGAATTTTACATGGTCCTAACTCTGTAATTGCAGAGCCAACAGAATAATTAATAACATAGTATTTATATTAATTAACAATGAATCTATATCATGCTCAAAATTTAGGATTTTTACCTGGATTTAAAATTAATGCTGCCAAAGCCTCATGAAAAGTTAAAAGCTATTTACCAAATGTAAATGATTAATTATAAACCTCTAATAATATTGGAGCCAATATAATCTATTCAACAATTGTACCATCCAGCTAGAAAACCATCTAGACCAGGGACTTTGCTATTTTTCATCAATAGAATTGTCTCCAATATCTCTTGTAACAGCCTGTTTGCTGCTCATCTATCATAGCATCAAACAGATATAAATGTTTGCAAAATTGAAAGAATTATTGATTATTGGTTTTGGTATCTATAAATCCCAATTCTTCATTAGCTAATATTTCTGAACTTATATTTTATTGTTACACTTGTTTTAAATGATGAGTTAACACTTACCTGCTTTTAATATTTTACAAAGATACAGTATATAACTCTGCCAATAATTATTAAGAGAGCTCAATCATATAACAATAAATATTGGAAATGCCATTAGAAAGAATATTTTATCATATGTGATATTTATGCAAAAAAAAACCACCTCCAAATTACAAACAAAATACATAAAAATATTCAGAACAACCTAAAAATAAAAGCTGAACTGAACCCAAATATATTTTTATAATAGATATAATTCCAGAAAACATAAATGTAAAATGTCACAATTTACTAAAATATATGCTGATAGCTGTAAGAACAAAACTGTCACAACATCGGAAAAAAAGATGATACTAATTACTTATGATAGCAGATTGGGAGACCAATTCTGGAAAACATACACCAATGGCAAAATAGACACTATATATATATATATATATATATATATATATATATATATATATATATATATATATATATATATATATATATATATATATATATATATATATATATATATATATATATTGCTGATAAATGAAAATAAAGGGAGACTATTATAGATCTATTTCGAGCTTATTTTGCTCTCGTCAGATAGCCATACATACCCCTTACTGGGATTTGAACCCGGGCCGGCTGCCTTATATGTATATGTGTATATATCTATATATCTATATATCTATCTATCTATCTATATCTATCTATCTATCTATCTATCTATATCTATCTATCTATCTATCTATCTATCTATCTATCTATCTATCTATCTATCTATCTATCTATATACACACATACATATAAGGTGTGTATATATATATATATATATATATATATATATATATATATATATATATATATATATATATATATATATATATATATATATATATATACACATACATACATACATACATACATACATACATACATACATACATACATACATACATACACACACAAGGCAGCCGGCCCGGGTTCAAATCCCAGTAAGGGGTATGGCTATCTGACGAGAGCAAAAGAAGCTCGAAATAGATCTATAATAGTCTCCCTTTATTTTCATTTATCAGCAAAAAATCCTACACACACACACACACACACACACACACACACACACACACACACACACACACATAATAGAAGTACAGTATAACCAAATTTAGCAAGAATATCTTCCATATGTAAAGCACATTACACAGCAGGGAAAATGTAGAAATTTGGCATGTTTTTAGGTTGAAAGTTGAGTTCTTGATAAAAACATAATAGATGAAATGAGTTAAATATATACTATTTATTTATTAAATTTATATGCTGCCTATCTCACTGTTGAGCAACTCTAATGCTTACAATATTAAATAATCGTTAATGTTTAAAATAAAGCAAACATACATAGGCTGTGGTCAGCCGTTGAGGAAATAAACAGAAAGGAAAGAAAGAATGTTTTACTGGAAATTTTCCCCATAATGTTTTTATTAATACTTTTTCTATGTTTAGCATTAGTTTCTTTTTGTGTTATTCAACACATTATCCAATGTAGACTTTTCCCCCTTTGTACCTCACTATTCTAACAATCAAACACCATTAAAAATAGTCCCCTATTTTTTCACCAGATTTCCAATATTTTTTGTTGCCTAGGAGACCTTTGCTCCAAACGCCAGGCAACCCTTCTTAATAGTTACATAAATGACTGCAATTTTTGTTCAATGATGTCATTTTGACTTCTAAATCAGAGCTACCATATCGGGATAAGGTTGAGGGTCACTTAGAAGCCTGAGAATTCCTTGGCCTTTTGGGTATTTTTTTCAAGATCACATTGGAAGTGCTCGGTGCCTATATAAAGATTGTCTACTGGGACAAAGTTTATGTCACATTCGCCCCGCCCCTCTTCTAGTATTCTAGTCCCATACACCCGCCAGCTTTTAATAAAATCCCTACCAGCTCCAATGAAACCTCCACATTAAGAAGTCTGTTTTGTGTGACTAGTCAGCTGACAGGCTCTGAACTGTCAGGAAAACCTTTCCGTCCGAGGCAGCTTATGCTATTCCACATCAGTTCTTCCCCATCACTTTGAACCATTACATATATTATACAACTGTCTGCCTTAGAAGAAATTGAAGAGGCCAAGGTGGAATCCATTCATGCAGACAAGGTAGCTTGGAAACTCTGCAAACAGATAAAGTCATCAAATCCCCAAATTCCCTCAGCAATCTTTGATGAATCTCATGGAAGCAAATGAAGGCTTCCATTTGCAGGTAATCAATGGGAGTGACAGTAACTTTGTATTTCACAAATTAAATGCCTGGGTTTTTTTTTTCTTAATTTCTTTTCAAGGAAGGAAGGGATACCAATTCTTTGGGAGAAAAAAATCATTCTGACACTTAAAGAACATTTGAAAGGAATGGGGGAGGTAGAGGTGGGATCCTGCCTCTGATTGCCTGTGCGGTTAATCGCTGAGTTCGGCGCAGAGCCGAAGAAGCTGCTCCCGTTCGCGGAACGGGAGCTTTCCCCGGGCGCTTTCCCCGCCCGCATGGATGCCCCCAATTGCGTTCTTTTGCCCTCTGCGCATGCCCAAAGCGTTCCACATGCGCAGAGGGCAAAAGAACACCATTGGCGGCATCCATGTGGGCGGGGAAAGCACCCGGGGAAAGCTCCCATTCCGCGAACGGGAGCAGCTTCTTCGGCTCTGCGCCGAACTCAGCGATTAACCGCACCGGCAATCAGAGGCAGGAACCCACCTCTGGGGGGAGGCCTATAGACCTATCTAGTCCTCAGGGAACCCCCCTGCACCAGACAAAGACTGGATCATGTCCTAATTGGTTGCAAGAGATGTCAGTAGGAATTTCAGTCACACCACATAACTGTTCTAATTTCTTTGGGCTGAAGATAATATTGCCCGCTGACAGATACTCAGCCAAAAGAGACAGATTTCTATTTTCAACTTCATTCAAATAAAATAGAATTTATTTCAATGGCATATCCAGTTTACTTCATCACTGCAAGAAAGCTGAAGATGCCATTTTTATTGTTGATAGACCTCTTTCTATCTCTCCATCATTTAAAAACCCACCTGGTTGCCATGCTGAGTCATTTTGGTGTAGTGGTTAAGCAGTTAATTGAAGACTGGGAAATCTCTCTCGGGCATGATAAATCATCAGGTGACTTGAATCAGCCCATCTACAAGAGTTCTTGTTGTGGGAATAAAACCATGGCAAGTGTGCCTGGGCTCCTAGAGAATAAATGGGATACAAACCTAAAGAATAATGAAATGAGTCAATGGAAGAGATTTCCCCCTGGTATCTTTAATTAAGACCCGGCAAGCCAGGGAATCTACAGGCAGCTTGGAAGATTATTATATTATGAACGAGAAGGTTTTCCTACGCCCATCTTGCTATGGAAACGTTAACCCCCAAAGATCTGTAAAGCTCCCTCCCTCAAGATTTTCAGAAATCTTTAAAGGCAATTTATTTTACCAAGCCTTCAACCTTAGCTAAGTTTTATTGGCATTTGTCTTGCGAAAGGATTAATTCATTACTTCTCTTGGTTTTCTTTTTATAATTTTGATTTACATGAATTTTATAATTGCTTTCATAGTTTTAATATGGAACTCACCCAGAGACTTTTGAGAGGGGTGGACTATAAAAACTGTAAAATAATTAAATACATCATAAAACTTCCCCACTTCCCTCCTCCAGATAATTAAATGCAGTGTTATAAGGATGCACTGTATAGGTAATCTTCGAGTTACGACAGTTCACTTAGTGACCGTTTGAAGTTACGCAATAGCCCCCCCATGTAATTACAACAAATACGACATAGTCCCAAAATTATGAATTTGCAGCACCACGGCAGTTATTCACCCTTACGAATGACCGCAGACATTCACCCTGCCTATTCCCCCCCTTCCCACAATCGCTTTCCCCCTTCCATCCTGCCGCGCCGGACTCACTTACCGTGTGAAGATCTGTCCCCTGTCTGTCGCGATTTCTTTGAAAAAATCATACTGTCTCATCGGCTTGCAAATATTTTGAGCAAAGATTGGAAGGTTCTGGGCATTGTGATCTCGTGGGACTGGAGGCCACGAGATCATGGCCCCCAGAAGCTTCCAATTTCGATGCAAAACATTTGCAAGCCAACGGGATGCTTTGAGGTGGCGCGGTTTCACTGCCTCATAGCGTCCTGTCAGCTTGCAAATGTTTTGTACGGAGACTGGAAGCTTCTGGGGGCCATGGTCTTGCGTGGGAGAGAAGCTGGAGAGGAGACAGCTTGCTAGATCTTCGCAAGGTAAGTAACCCAGTGCTGCAGGAATGGGGGGGAAAAGCAATTGTACAGGGGTGGGTTCCTCCCGGTACGCTCTTACCTGTTGGTCGCCGCAGAACTGAAGAAGCCGGTGGCGTTCGCGGCACGGAGCTTCCCCCGCCCACTTTCCCTCACCCGCCTGGATGCCACCATTTGCGTTCTTTTGCCCTCTGCGCAAGCAGAACGCTTTGCGCATGCACAGAGGGCAAAAGAACGCAAATGGCAGCATCCAGGCAGGCGGGGGAAGCCCCGCGCCGCGAACGCCACCGGCTTCTTTGGTTCTGCGGTAAACAACAGGTAAGAGCGTATTGGCAGGAACCCACCCCTGCAATTGTATGAGGTATCTCAGTGGGTCGGGAGAGGCCTTGGGTGATCTGTAGCAGGTGGCCTGTTTCATCACTAGCCCCCCCCCCCCCATGGCCTTCCCCACCCTGAGATACCTCATGTGCACTTAATGACCTGCACATTTGATTAGCGAATGCGTGGGTGAAAGAGGGAGTGTGTCAGGGTTCCAAGTAACACCCCCAACAAAAGAAAACTCATGTTCGTTTGACATGATTCACTCCAACGAATCCTCAGGTTACGAATGTAATTGGCATGCTCCATTACATTCGTAACTCGAGGACTACCTGTCCAACAGAACTTTGCCCAAGTATTGGGGACAATAAGGATGAAAAGAAATTCAAAGGCACTTGCACTGAGAATGATATTCAGTCCATATTTGCTAAAAATAACCCTTGATTTTCATTACCTACAGGGTAGGTAATCCTCAACTTACAACAGTTCATTTAGTAACCGTTCAAAGTTATAACAACACTGAAAAATGTGACCTATAACCATTTTTTATACTTACAACTGTTGGAGCGGCCTCATGGTTACATGATCAAAATTCAAATGCTTGGCAAATGATTCATATTTATGACAGTGTCCCGAGGATCATGTGATTGCCTTTTGCGACTTTCTGACAAGGAAAGTTAATGGGGAAGCCAGCTTCACTTAACAACCATGTTACTAACTTAACAACCGCAGTGATTATCTAACAAGTGTGGCAAGAAAGGTCGTAAAATGGGGCAAAATTCACTAAATACCTGTCTCACTTAGCAACATAAACGTTGGGCTCAATTATGGTCATAAGTTGAGGACTACCTGCATTGCTTTTCAAGAGAGGAAAATTCCACCTGCTGATACGAACAGAGCCACTCTCTGTGAAATGCTGCAGACTCCCAAAGCCTTTTCTGTTTGGTTCCTAAGCTACCAGTTCCTGTGTTAGTCATTTCTGCCTCCAGCCTACTATACTGATATTTTTATATCTAGTGTGTATTCACCCCACCTCCTCGAATTTCTATTGTTTTCCTTTAGCTCTATTTTAATGCTGGGAAATTAATACAATAATTTGGCTACTGCAAACATCACATCCTGTACAACAATAGCAAATGTTGTATTTTAGCTGCTAATCTCTTTCCCGTTTATCACGTATGGGCCACCTCTATGGTTCAGTTCATTCTCTCTTTCTGTGGTAAATTGTAGCTGAGGAATGAAACATGATGCTTCAAGAGAGTGTCCCACTTCCACTTCACTCAGAAATTTACCTGATGCAGGACGACAGTGCACAGTGGCCTAAGAAGCTCTTTGCTTCACTTTTGAGTCAAAACAGAGAAAATCTCTCTCTCTCTCCCTCCCTCCCTCCCTCCCTCCCCCCTCCCCCTCTCCTCCTTCCTCTCCCTCTCTTTCTCTCCCCCCTCCCCCTCCCCCTCCCCCTCCCTCTCCCTCTTTCTCTCTCTCTCTCACATACACAGACACACACACACACACACACTTGAGGATTATTTGTCACACTGTTTTATCCTCTAAAGTTCTTGCTTGAAAACAGAATCTACCTGCTTTGTTTATTTGTTTGTTTATTTATTTATTTAGTGTTCTTATATGCCGCCTACTCCCTGGGGACTCAGGGCAGCGTACAACATGTAAAGAACATGTTGCTGCATATGTATCAAATAGCCAATATTATTGACTGAGAAGATTACTTTGTTTAGAATGCAAATGTGTAATTTTTACGGAGGTTCTTTGCATTCAAGAATAAATTTTCCATCATATTTTTTAAAAGGCGGGTACTTTTCACTCTTTAAATGAGGGGGGGAAACAATTTTATTCTATGTATCAGACCCATACTTTGCTATCATTTTGAAAGGGCCTGCAGAAGTCTTCAAACTTGGCAACTTTAAGACTTGTGGACTTCAGCTCCCAGAATTCTCCAGCCCAGAAACAGGCCTATTGTCAAAGTCCGAAGCTCTGCTGTATTCAGAGGTGGGTTCCTGCCGGAGCTGTAGGGAGCGGCGGATTTCGCAACCGCTCCGGAGCCCTCATTGCTGGTCCACCTGGCACGTCGCCATTTTTTTCCTGTGATTTTCGGGCGATTTTTCTTCTGCACATGCGCAGAAGCAAAATTGCGCTGAAATATCGCGAGCGGACACGCGTGCGCATGAGATTTCGGTGAGATTTTGCCTCCGCGCTTGCGCGAAAACAAAATTGTGCCAAAATATCATGCGGGCGCGCGCCCCCTTGTGAGATTTCGGCACAATTTTGCTTCCGAGCATGCGCAGAAGCAAAATCGCGCTAGGGGGTGCGTGCGCATAGCAAGCGTGTGCCCCCCGAAGCGTGGAGATGCGCGCGCATGGCTCCGGCAGCAAGGTAAGTGAGCAACCCACCCCTGGCTGTATTGCTACTCAATTACTACTATCTTATTTGAGCATGGAGAAATCAAGCACATTCTTTCTCCCAAGGACTCGTCCTTTCAATTACTTCTGTGAAAGGAGAAGGAGAAAGGCACTCTGCATTTTCTTTACCCATGCCTAGAAACGCAAACGTAATCATGTAAAACCCAGAAGAATTCCGGGAAAGCAGTGCACTTATGCAGTCCACTTATGTGGGGGAATTGTAATGACAAATTCCATTTCAAATGCCACGCAGAGATAAACAGAAAATGCAACAGTCATACATGGGGGGGAAAAAAGCAAGAGAAGAATCAGAAGAGTCAGTCCAAGTTAGCTGCATATTATTGGCTTAAACTGAATTGGGAGTATCAAAGAAAAGGCACCAGTCATCCCAGAACAGGAAGTCTGAAGAAGAGACCAATGTGCTTTCTTGATGTTAGAATGATTAAGTTAAATTCTCACCTATTTAAATGGAGGTGTTATCACTGAAAGCTTGCCTCTCTGTGAAGGTTGTTGCTGTGTTTAAACTCTTCCCTTTTTAAAATGACAGTCCGTCAGGAAATGACACAGTAATTAAACCCATTTTCCCAACAGCCCTGTTCTTGTATGATGGAAACCATTTCCAGTTCCAACTGGACAGATCATTGAGCAAAAGAACTTTGGTTGAGCTTTTCTGGCACATCACCCAGTCTCTAATGTATTTAGGGGGCATTTTTTTAGCTTAATGAGAATACAAATCTGTTTCCATTCCAGTCATCCCTGAGCTGGCCCAAAACATTCCCTCTAGTGCAAGGGTGTCAAACTCAATTTAATTGAGGGCCGCATCAGGGTTGTGTTTGACCTCAGGGAGTGGAGGTGGGCGTGGCCAGGGTGGGCATAGCCATCTCAATGTAACTCTTGTCAGGGGCGCCTGTGGTGGCCCGAGCACTCTGCCAGTGAAAACGGACTCCCGAGCTCCATTTCTGGCTGCAGCAGCCTCCAGCAGCCTTCTGCCAGCAAAAATGGAGGTTGGGAGGGCCGCACGCTGCCCTCCCAAGCTTGATTGATTGATTGATTGATTGATTGATTGATTGATTGATTGTATTTGTATGCCGCCCAACTCCCAAGGGGACTCTGGGTGGCTAATTTTCACTGCCAGAGGCACCACGGGCCAGTCCTTCACTGTTTCCAGGGCAGCCCTGTGGGCCAGATTTATACACCCCACAGGCCGCACCTTGAGTTTGACACCCTTGCTCTAGGGCAGGGATGGCGAACCTATGGCACGCGTGCCACAGGTGACACGCGGAGCCATATCGGAGGGCATGTGAGGCGTTGCCCTGTCAGCTCCACGGCAAACCGGAAGTTTGGAAAAACGCACTTCCGGTTTGCCATTGGGCTGTTTTTAGCACTCCGGAGGGTTCAGGGAAGCTTCCTGAAGCCCCGGAATGCAAAAAACGACGAAACGGACAAACCGGAAGTGCGTTTTCCGAACTTCCGGTTTGCCCGTTTCGTAGTTTTTTACCATCCCAGGCTCCGGTAAGGCCTTTGCGTGGGGATGGGGCGGTGTGCACATGCGCAGGGGGCAGCATGGGGGGGGGTTGTGCGCATGCGTGGGGGGAGGGAACGGATGTGGGCATGCGTGCGCATGCTAGCACCCGCATCACCCCCTTTTGGCACGCGAATCAAAAAAGGTTCGCCATCACTGCTCTAGGGTGTTTGTTGTCTTCACTGCCAATCCCTATTCAGCCTTTATTGCATATAATCTGAGACATTGTCAAATGAAGTTAACAAGTGGCATAACAGGTAGTGATGGGTTTTCTTCAGTTTTACTTCTACCTTCTTTCCACACATCATCAACTGATGGGAGAAACTTCCATCACTCAGAGTTCGGCAGCAGGAATGGGGTCAATCTCAGCTGAGGATTTTATTTATCTTCCTTTTCCTTTTCAATGCCCATTTGGGTACTTCCAAAATTAAAATAAAGTGAAATAAAGAAACAAAGGAAGACGCTGGGGAAGACACAGCCCAGATGGGAGGGAATTAAACTTAACTAGCTAGGTAGGGTGGTTAGAAGAACCAAGGACTTATACAAAGAACTTCAGATCAGGCAGATTAAATTAACAATGCATGGAAGTCAACCACTGAAAAATGACCAGCAGTCATCCCATTAGAACAGGGGTGTCAAACTCAAGGCCAGGGGCCCGGATCTGGCCTGCGGGGTGCTTAGATCTGGCCCGGGGGCTGCCATGGAAACAGCAAAGGACAGAGTGGGAACTCAGAGAGATTCTCGGTCATCCAGGTCATCCCAAAGGTGCTTTTTTCAGGAGGCAACTTTTTTTCTTTTGAAGACGTTTTGCTTCTCATCCAAGATGCGTCTTCGGTTCTGACAGGATAGTGGGGAATGGAAGGATTTACCGGTATATTCCTTGCAGACAGCTGGTAATTTGCATCCTTTCAGAGGCGTTGAAGCACTTGGATGTTGAAGCATCTCCTAGTGCTGAAGAAGCTTCTTGGATGAGAAGCAAAATGCCTTCAAAAGAAAAAACAAAAAAAAAATCCAGTTTCTTCCTGAAAAAGGGAGGGACTAGTTTAGTCTCACATAATGAATTATGAAATATTAACCTTCTGCAGAAATGGGCTATAAGTCTCAGTGCTTGTATTTTCTAGAAGAGAAGATGTCTGGTTACAATTTAGCCTCCAAGTTGGCTGAACTTTGCAAACCTGAGCCTTTGGCCAACTCATCACTAGCAACTTATATCTTAGAGTTTATGGCACAGTACTTGAATGTCATTAGAGAAGCATTTAAAAAAAGTTTTAGTTTTTTTCCACAGTCTCCATATACATTCATACATATACCATAAATCATATCAAGATATACATAGTTATACATTTCTATCCAATATATCATAAACCAATATCCTAATTTTGCACCTATTATACTTCTATTGCCAGTCTGTTTTCCCTCATTTCATAACACTCCCCTCCCTCTGTCTCTCTCTCTTCCCTCTCTCTTCTTTCTCCTTCTCTCCCCCTTCCTACTTCCCTTCTCCCCTCCCTTCCTCTTTTTAGAGAAGCATTTTGAAGGAGAGCTGAATCTTTTCTTTTCTTTCTTTTCATTTTTTACATCCAGTAGAGGGCAATATTGGCTTTTCCCCCCACACATCCATTAACAGCTTGACAGACTTAAAGTATACAGAGCATTTGAAGCAAAACATAATATTTAAGAAATTTTTGGGAGTTGCTTTAGAATCCATGTCTCAGCACCATAAAGCCATTGAGTCTTGTCGATTAGGGAAACAGAAATATTGTAACAAATAAAATTATCCCAAAGATACTTTTTCCAAAAGGCAACTGGACTTTTTTGATTTTTTATTTCAAAATGTTTCTCTTCTCATCCAAGAAGATTCTTCACAGGTAATGCATTATTTTATTTGTTGTTGTTGTTGTTCTGTTATCTTAAGGTTCAGTTATTTCCTCAGGGAGTAGGGCGGCATAGAAGAACACTAAATAAATTTCACTTATGAAAATAATAAATATTTACTAAAAGCAGAGAGCAAAGGGATTGTTCTGGAATATTTGTGCCGAGTGATCCCAACTCAAATTCCCTATCTAATCTACCTGGCCTTCAACATATTCCAGTCATAACTATTATAAAACTGTTTTGAAAAAAATATATTCAAAGACAAAACTTTAAGCCTGGTATTGGGGGCTCCAGATGCTACTGAAGTGTAACTCCTAGTAGCTCCAGATAGTATGGCAATGATTGAGAGCTGCCAGTTACAGATCAGGAACAGCTGGAAGCTTAACCCCAGCATGCTGTATTGTGCATGATTGATTTCTACCCCAACTGCAAACAGACTTTTCGCTCTTCTTTACCTGTGCAGACCCCCTGCTTATCCGGCCAGATCTGCCCTTACAATCATGGAAAGTTGTTGCCAATGGATAAGAAGAGCTGGTGTGGCAGATAGATTTCAAAGAGACGACACTGTAAAATTTCTCCAGGGTTCATAAGCTTGGAACTGAAAATTGTTTTTTCTAGTCTCATCACCCAATTTACTGAGATGTAAAACTACGGTAATAAGAGAGCAATAGATAAGTTGGTCTTCCCTAACCTTCAGACCAAGAATTCCTCTTGTGCTAGACTAGTTGGGATTTGGGGAGTTACGGTTGTAATTAAATTGAATTTGCATGGGTGAATGTCTAATTAATTATTTGTTCTGTGAACAAATAATCCCCTGTTTTGTCTTTCTTTGGAAAAGGACCATGACCAGGATTAGGAACAAAATAAAGTTCTACTAGGCTCAGAATTTAAAAGTGGTTTTTATGTTGCTACGGTATCAAACAGAATAAAATATACTGAGTCATTACTACTCTGAAGTTCTCCCAGTGCCTAGTTCTCCTAGGCCAGTGATGGCAAACCTTTTTTGGTTCGCGTGCCAAAAGGGGGGGAGTGCAGGGGGGTTGTGTGTGCACATGCCCACACCCATAATTCCATGCCGGGTCCCGGGCATGCGTGCGTGACCCCCCCCTGCTCCCGGCACATGATGACACGCCCCTTTTTCGCTCTCCCCAGGCTTCAGAGCCTTTCTAGTAGCCTGGGGAGGGTAAAAACAGCCTAGCCCACCCCCCACCCCAGAGGTCCTCCGGAGGCCGGAAACGGCCCATTTGCCGACTTCTGGTTGGACCAGAAGTCCCGGTTTTTTGCTCTCCCCAGGCTCCAGAGCCTTTCTAGGAGCCTTGGGAGGGCGAAAATGGCCTCCCCCCCCGGAGGCCCTACAGAGGCCAGAAATGGCCCGTTTCCCAACTTTCGGAAGTTGGCAAACGGGCCATTTCCGGCCTCCGGGGGTGGGGGGAAGGCCGTTTTCGCCCTCCCCAGGCTCCTAGAAAGGCTCTGGAGCTTGGGGAGAGCAAAAAATGGGCCTTCTGCATCCCCTCTGGAGGCTGAAAACAGGCTGTTTTTTGACTCCCAGTGGGCCCAGAAGGCCCAAAAATTAGCTGGCCGGCGTGCGCATCCACACCAGACCTGAGCTCGCGTGCCCACCAATATGGCTCTGTGTGCCACTTGTGGCACGCATGCCATAGGTTCGCCATCACTGTCCTAGGCATTCTTCCAAGACCAAAGATAGCATTGAAAATTATAGGCTCTTCCTACATAGCAGCTTTCTTTCTTTGCGACATCCAGGCCCCACGTTCACAAGTTCTAACAGCTACTTAAATTATTACCCACACAAGGTTTTCTCCAAATGGATCAGGATTAAAATGGAACTGAAGCTGCTATTAAAAATCTATTGCACAATCCCATGATGAAAATCTTTAAAAAAGAAAAAGAAAGAAAATAAATGGTTCCCAAGTGGATTGCCACAATAAAAGCTATGTGTTGTGCCCACAGCGAAGATCTTCTTGGCCAGTATATCTCCATTTATTAAAACGAGTCCCACTTAAGTGTTTAATTTTGGCTAAATAGTCAATATCAAACAATAGTCATTAAAAGGCAAACAAACGGCAAGGCAATTGAGACAATGTTTTCGAATATGTGTGTGTAGAACAAGAAACCAAATGTTTCATTCTGTCTTTCTTTCAGGTGTTGATATAATGCAGTGATAGGGAGAAAAGTGTTATCTACAAATAAACAACCATTAAAAAAACTGGCATGGGGTCACTAATACCAACCAGCTTTGTCTCTCTTTTTGTCAATGACAGGAAATGCTTCCAGATCCCAAGGTCCCTTCCAACTCTGCGATTCTGTTCTCAATAAGGGACAATAAAACTGAGCTTTAATCCAGATAATAGAGAAGCTATCTGGTGTAATGGTTAAGACCATTAGGCTAGAAACTGGGAGACCATGAGTTCTAGTTCTGCCTTGGGCATAAAGCCAGCTTGGTGACCTTGGGTCAGTCACTTTCTCTCAGCCCTAGGAAGGAGGCAATGGCAAACCAGTTTTGAAAACCTTTCCAAGAAAACTGAAGTGACATGTCCAGGCAGTTTCCAAGAACTGAGCACAATTGAATGGAAGAGGGGGAAAAAATCCAGACAATATGAGTGTTGGACAGTATTCTTCTGTTCTTGAAGGGGTGCACTCTTCCCAGAATTTTGGGTACTTGTTGATTCATCATTGCATGGAGGGACACCAGTGGCCTCATTATTTAGAAATTCTTTTAGTCTAAGGTGACCAGATTTTAATATTTGTAAAGCGGGACACCATTGATGGGGGGAAGTTCTAGGGGAGCAAGACAGGAGTGGTCCGTCTCTCTTATCCTGCAGCTTTGTGCACTCCCCCAAACACCCCCCTTCATCACAGCCAGGGGTGGGTTCCTACCGGTGGGGCTTGCCTGTTCGTCGCTGCAGAAGCTGGTGGCGTTCGCGGCACGAGGCTTCCCTCGCCCGCTTTCCCCGGCCGCCGGGATGCTGCCATTTGTGTTCTTTTGCCCTCTGCGCATGCGCAAAGCATTCTGCTTGCGCAGAGGGCAAAAGAACACAAATGGCGGCGTCCCGGCGGCCGGGGAAAGCGAGCGGGGGAAGCCCCGCGCTGCGAACGCCACCAGCTTCTTTGGCTCTGCGGTGACGAACAGGCAAGACCGCCGCTGCCCCTCTCACTGCCCTCCCTCCCCGCCTGGCAGGAAGAGGCAGGCAAGGCAGGAGGCAGAGGGGTGTGCAGGGCAAATTCAAATTCAAAAAGCGGGACTTTTTTGAAACGCCGCGGGATGCAGGACAAATTATTAAAAAGCGGGACTGTCCCTCCAAAAACAGGACATCTGGTCACCTTATAAATTTAGTCAGCTTCAGTTGATAAACCCCTTTGTTCAGGCAGATAGCTGAGCTAATGTTATGTACAAACTGGTAGCCTCCTGTTTGGATCACCGCTGATTCTTCCATTACAGAAGCTGCCTTTGATGGCTGGCATTAGACAAGCAAACAAACAAATAAATGCATTACAATATCCTTTTAAAATTGAGGTTTTATTTTGCTTTATTTTTTTGGGCCTAGTGGCAAGTTTTATAATATGACTTTTTTCTGCAACAGTAGCCAGACATTTTCTGGCCTTGTGATCAGAAGCCAGTGGTAGAGCCACTGGCAATAGATAATGGTTTCAGCATTTGCATCAGTAAGCACATTTCACAATCCCTTTGAACTAGTCTACCATTCATTCAGTCTAGGAAATTGTTGCAGCTGTTTCAGCCACACACTGAATTTATTTGCAAAACTTTTTATAATACATCAAAAGGCATCTATGGTCCCTTATATTCAGTGCATCTCTCTCTCTTTTTTTCCCCTGGCAAAAGTCTTCATGAAAACAGATTTCTCTCATCTCCGATTTTCCTCTATAAACACGATCTGTTTTTTTTATTTTAAGCTGCAGAATAAATGCTTTGAAGAACTTGTTATATGACAAGTTTCAGCCTCAGGTCAATTTAGCACAAAGCTTTCAGCCTCCGAAATAAAAGAAAAGAAAATAATATTCTCGGTGAAAATAGGAATTAAATCTCATCACCCAATCGACTAAGTCATAGTGCTAATAAGCCATAGATAAAGGCAGTCTTCCTTAAGCTGGTGTCCTTCAGAGCTTTTGGGCTTCAGTTTTAGCTGTCATTTTTAGCTAAGGATATTATCGATAGGTTGTATAACCATTAAATGGGGGGGAAAGGGCCACAGTGTCTATGGAGATTCTGTCATCCAGGCCATGGTTGTCCCAAAGGTGCTTTTTCAAGAGGCAACTTGACTTTCTGGTTTTTCTTTGAAGACATTTCCCTTCTCACCCAAGAAGCTTCTTCAGAGCTGAAGAAGCTTCTTGGATGAGGAGCGAAACGTCTTCAGAGAAAAACCAGAAAGTCAAATCATTTGCATATATTAATGGATGATAGAGATATGGAAAATGTACTAGAAATGCGAAGAAGCACATAGTAAATTAGAGAGATGTAGACTAAGAGTCCCTGCTGAGTTGAGCGGCATACAAGTACAAGTAATAAATAAATAAAGATTAATAAAGGTTAAAAGAAACCAAACAAATAAGATAATCGTAAAATGGGATACAGCAACATTGTAAAATAGCTGTCAAAATGAGCAATTATTCTATGTGTAATTGTATGTAAATTTTTGTTTTACTTTGTGTTTGTGTTGTGTTTTGTTTATGGTGTATGTCATTTTTCTGTTCTTTTTGTATTTTTATTGAAAAAACCGAATAAAGATTATTTTTTAAAAAAAAATTAAAAAAGAAAGAAAGAGAAAAACCAGAAAGTCAAGTTGCCTCTTGAAAAAGCACCTTTGGGAGAAAAGGGCCACAGTTTTCTGTGCCTCTTTGCTGCCATTTGGTGATAATTTGGATTTCTGCAGCCTACTGAGCAGGGAGAAGAAATAAGCAGCTGGGTGGAAAGTACTGTGTATTACTCTACAACCAAGTGAGATACACAGTTGTTAATAAAGCAATCCTAACCTCAGAACCTGTCTGATTGGATAGTGGAGTACAGAGGCAGCCTTGAAAAAAAAAACCAGGTGATACCACTACAAAAGCATCAGCTCTGAAAAGGAGACAGGAGTGAAAAAAGAAAGTGAAAGTTAGCCTACCTTCATTCTTTTGGTATAGTGGGGAAGGTGCTGGCTTAGAAACCAGGAGACGGTGAATTCTAGTCTTCTCTTAAGCATGAAAGGCACTGCATAACTCTGGGCCAGTCACCCTGTATCAGCCTAGCCCACCTCACAGGGTTGTTGCCAGGAAAATAGGAAGAAGAAGGGCCGAGGTGGCACAGTGGTTAGAGTGCAGTACTGCAGGCTACTTCAGCTGACTGCTAGCTGCAGTTCAGCAGTTCAAATCTAACCGGCTCAAGGTTGACTCAGCCTTCCATCCTTCTGAGGTGGGTAAAATGAGGACCCAGATTGTTGGGGGCAATATGCTGAACTCTGTAAACCGCTTAGAGAGGGCTGTAAAAGCACTATGAAGCGGTATATAAATCTAAGTGCTATTGCTATTGCTATTGCTATATTAGGTACAGTATGTTGTCCATTGTGATTTACCTATAAGCAGTAAAGATGGGATTTAAAAAATCTGAATAATAAATAAAATAAATAAATAAAAGGGAAACTGTCAGATTTCAAGATTCTGTTATTAACATTATCCAACCAGAAATTAGATTGGCCCCCTTTCATAAGGCCCTGAAGACATGATTTTGTCAGCGGGCCTGGGGAACTCAGAGTGGGATGGATCCCATTCAATGGTTGATTTGAGTGTGTGTTGTCGCCAAGGGAGGCTGTGAGGTTATTCTTTTATTCTTTTATTCCTTTTTATTTTTTCTACATTGTGTTTTTATTATCTGTAAGCCGCCTAGAGTTGCTGTGAGTGAGTAGGCAGCTACTGTATATAAGTTATCTAAAATAAAATACCATATTTTTCGGAGTATAAGACACACTGGAGTATAAGACGCACCTTAGTTTTGGGGGAGCAAAACAAGGAAAAAAGGCCTCTGCCTCCCAGCAATTTGCCAAACAGCAAACAGCAAACAGTACAGATGATATACACTGTTTGCTGTGTATTTCTGTGCATGTGTGTCTGACCCATAGTAATGGCAAAGAATTGGAGAAATGTACATTGATGGCAGTATATTAATCCCAGAAAGTTTTCTTAAATGTAATCACACTAACTCCTCCCAATTATTTAAATAGATCTACTCCAAACATGACTAAGTCAGGGTTTCTCAGCTGCCTTCTTTTAATACTAATACTTAATACTAATACTTAATACTAAAACAGGACATTTCAGATTATACTTTTACAGATCTTTAAAATTGATGTGGCTTTCTGGAAGTATTCTCTGCTATTTAAAAGAAGATACAATAGCACTGGGCCTCTTCAGAGCAAGTATTTATTTTAAAAAGCTTCTTCATTTTGTTAAATTGTCTAGAACAATAATAAAGCAGTCTTTAAAAAATAAGTCTAATAATTTGAACACTCTACAAACATTTAACAAAATAGCATATTAACAGAATCTGCCTCTACCTAGGATAGAACTCACAACCTCCTGATTGTGAGGCAAGAGCTCTATCTCTGAGCCATAGTAACTATAGCTTACCTTCTTGCAATTTCAGCAGTCTAATATTGCCAGCAGTCTATCTCCCAGCAATTTTGTCATATTACAGCCACCGTGGTTAGTTTCCACGTGGCTTGCAAGCCTCCATCAGCTGTAGGTCGGGAGGCAGATCATCTCTTCTTGTGCTCTTCTTGTGCTTTGCCCTGTTTGCTGCAAAGAGATAAATTGTTGGCAGGCAGAGGCAAAGGGTGGGGGTGGCTGGGTGGGGCTACATTTGGTGTATAAGACGCACCCAAGTTTTCACCCTCTTTTTGAGGGTAAAAAGGTGTGTCTTATACTCCGACAAATATGGTAAATAAGATTTATAAAGTGAATCTGTTGGATAAAGATTAAAATCTGTTTCCAGTTTCTTTTAGATTTCTTTTAGACCAGGATTGTATGATGAGACCATAAAGATTTGTTTATAAGTGGAGCGAGATTTTTTCTGCTCTATTTCTTAGAGAAAGTGATAAGTTTGGATTATAACATTGAGTTTTTTATTAAGATTAACTTTTATCTATTCATACCGTATCTCTGGTAGCTCTTAATAAACATTTGCTAATTAGGATCAAAGGATTTTTTTTGCAATTTAATTATTGATAAGGAATGAGAATTATTGATATGGGAAGAAGAGGGGTGGTTGTTGTTTTTTAGTTGAAACTCTAGGAAAGGAAAGGAATCCCTGTGAATTTTGCACCACTTAGTCATAGCCAACTCTAGGAGCCGATGCTCAAGGGCCATCCAGCCAGACATTTCCATGGCCACAATGATGTCACAGAGAGCTGAAGTACTAGACAAGGTATTAAATTATCCAGATTGTTTATACTTGTCTGGTGGAAAGGGGAAATCATCTTTTATATTTCTTCTCTTTCTGTTCTTATATTTTTTCTTTACTTTTTATATTTTTGTAGGGTTTTTTTGTATTTGTAAACTTTAATAAAATTATTATTTAAAAAAAGAATTAACTGAGCCTGAAGAGAAAAAGATGGAAAAATATGTATTTTGAAGGGCTCTAATTGCGTCTTCTTCTTGAAAGCACCTCAAAAAGGGCCTCTTAATAAAAAACATTTCAAGAAATCTATTGATTTATTTTCCCCACTGGGGTGCTTTTCTGTCTCAACCAAGGTTCATGCCTCTCAGAGGAAAGCATGCTTTTAATACAATTCTTGACAGTGTTGTGGAACTGCATCGCTGTTCCACTTTACAGTGAAAATTAACTTTTGCCGCAAAACTGTAGGATATATATATTTAAAGTAATAGGTTAGAAATATTGTACGTATTCCTAATAATTCAAACTACTGCATTTTTCTGAGTATAAGACGCACCTTTTTACCCCCCAAAATAGGGTGAAAACTTGGGTGCGTCTTATACACCGAATGCAGCCCCACCCACCCAGCCACCCCTACCCTTTGGCCTCTGTCTTCCAGCAATTTTACCTGCTTGCAGCAAAGAGGGAAGAGCCTGTAAAGCCAAGCAAGTCAGTAGCAGTTTCCCGATCTACAGCTGATTAGGTTTGCCACGTGGGAAAATGAAAGTGAAACTAGCTGCAAAGAGGCAAATAGCTGGGAGAGACACGCAGATTTCTATTTTCTGCTGGATGCAAGGGGGTAAGTGAATAACTATAAATGTCTGTAGAATGTTCAAATTATTAGACTTATTTTTTAAAGACTGCTTTATTATTGTTCGAGCCAGGTGTCTCCAACCTTGGCAATCTTAAGACTTGTGGACTTCAACTCCCAGAATTCCACAGCCAGCTTTGTTAGCTTTGCTGGCTGTGGAATTCTGGGAGTTGAAGTCCACAAGTCTTAAAGTTGCCAAGGTTGGAGACCCCTGTAAATCTAGACAACTTAACAAAATAAAGAAGCTTTTTAAAATAAATGCTTGCTCTGAAGAGGTCCAGTGCTATTGTATCTTCTTTTAAATAATAGAGAATAATGTATACTTCCAGAAATTTTAATTAATTTTAACAGCTCTGTACAAGTATAGTCTGAAATGTAACAGTGTCCTGTTTAGTATTAGAGTTAAATCCTGACTTACCTTGGAGTAGATCTATTTAAATAATTGGGAGGAGTTAATGTGACTACATTTAATAAAACTTTCTGGCATAATGTACATTTCTCCAATTCTTTGCTATTTCTATGGGTCAGGCACACATGCACAGAAATACACAGCAAACAGTATATATCATATGTGCTGTTTGCTGTTTGGCAAATTGCTTGGAGGCAGAGGCCTTTTTTCCTTGTTTTCCTCCCCCAAAACTAAGGTGCGTCTTATACTTCGGTGCGTCTTATACTCCGAAAAATACGGTAGTTAGTATCTATGTGGTTGCCTTTGGTGCTACATTTCTGGAGGCAACACCCAGCAGTGTCCTAATTTGGAAGTTACAATTGCGTGGATAACTCTGCTGAAATCATCTCTGTTATAAAACCTTCTTCACATGGAAAATGTTACATCAATCAATGAAATAAACCATGCTGAGTTTTGAACACTGCTAGACTCTTGATTCAGTTCCAATTCTTGATTTGCCAGATTTCTTCTGCCAGGCAAATAATACTTCTAGCTTCTATTCTGAACTAACTCAGAAGCATTTGGGAATGGTGGGGATATATCAAAGGGGGAGAGAGAAAAAACTGGTGGATGAAAGCAATGTCACACCACATGACACACATTCTGCCTTTGTTATATGTGTGTTGTGATTTTGCATGCTGTACAAAAGAGGTGTAGCCTGCAGCACAACAATGCAATGCTGCTCTTGCCATTTTGACCAAGTAATAGCAATAGCAATAAGACTTATATACCGCTTCATAGTGCTTTACAGCCCTCTCTAAGCGGTTTACAGAGTTCAGCATATTGCCCCCAACAATCTGGGTCCTCATTTTACCGACCTCAGAAGGATGGAAGGCTGAGTCAACCTTGAGCCAGTGAGATTTGAACAGCTGAACTGCTGAACTAGCAGTTGCTGAAATAGGTTGCAGTGCTGCTTTTAACCACTGCGCCACCTCGGCTCCTTCTAGTGCTGGGACTTCTGGGCGCTTGCTACAAGCTCTTACTCTGTTCTTCTAGGACTAGGTCCTGCCTGAGCCCAACATAACCCTGACTTGTTAAATGGTCAGTTATAGTTCTAAAGTGCTTCTTACTGGTGCTCAGAAACCAATACAGAACAAAGTAAATGATGTAGGAGAATATTGTACTGTAAGATATCTTCATGCAACCCATAAGGATGACAACACTAAGAGAAGCATTGATGATGAGATGATACTAATAAAGAAGACTATGACTTCAAGCATCCTTCAAACACCTTCTTCCCAAGAATACCCAGTACAGGTAGTCCACGACTTACGGCCACAATTGAGCCCAAAAATTATGTTGCTAAGTGAGAAATTGGTTAAGTGAGTTTTATGACTTTTCTTGCCACATTTGTTAAGTGAATCACTGCAGTTGTTAAGTTTGTAATAGGGTTTGTTAAGTGAATCTGGCTTCCCCATTGACTTCGCTTGTCAGAAGGTCCCAAAAGAGGATTCCATGACCTCGGGACACTGCAACCGGCATAAATGTCAAGTTGTCAAGCATCCGAATGTAAATCACGCGACCGTGGGGATGCTGCAATGGTCGTAAGTGTGAAAAATGGTCATAAGTCACTTTTTTTCAGTGCCGTTGTAACTTTGAACGGTCACTAAACAAACTGTTGCAAGTCGAGGACTACCTGTACCATCTTCACAGACAAACATATCTGAGTGAATATTCTGTCTGGATATATTCACACATTATGCTTTTCTCTCTCCCTTCCCCTCAGGTCAACCACTGTATATGGCAGCTGCTGAGGGATTCCAACACTCATGTTAAACCTGATGTTCTA
The DNA here is from genome assembly GCA_023053685.1 of Diadophis punctatus similis. Lineage (NCBI taxonomy): Eukaryota > Metazoa > Chordata > Lepidosauria > Squamata > Dipsadidae > Diadophis > Diadophis punctatus. The sequence continues at coordinate 188,950,874 of JALIGW010000001.1, read as the reverse complement.
AGCATGAGATAATTGTGAGTTCAAAAATGTAGAGGCAACCATTCCTAATTAAGGTGATGTTAGAAAATGGGTTATGATTGCACATGTTCCTGACATTACAGTCAAATAAATTATTGCTAACTGAAATTCATCATGCCTACCTCTCAGCTTTGCTAAAAATATTCTCTTTATTACTTCTATTGTGAACACAGTTTTAAATTGCTGTCTGATGAGAAGGAAACTAAGAGATAAAGAGACAGCTTAGCAGGAAGTTCAAGTTTTATCAAACATGTATAAATATCTGCAAAGACTTGCCATAATCTTGCTTTCACCACCCGCCCACCTACCCACCCTTTAATACTCCAAACTAAACAGTGGCATGTCTTCAGCTAAATGCTGATATGGATATCTATCAAATGACACCAAAATGTCATGCAGAAAAGGGGTTTCAGCCCATGATGGATGGGTGAATGAATCACCTTGCCCAGACCCCTCCCGGACGTGCCTTGAGGGAACTCTTCAATTCTGCAAATGAGTCTTCTTCCCAGGCATCACAAGCAGCAGACAATTCATGAACTTGACTAGCAGCACCCAGACATTTGAAATCCTGTGTCAGCCAGTTGTCTAGTTGCTCAGATGGAGGCCTTAGCCCGGGGCCAAGAGTTTAGCTTGATTGATTCCATAAAGCTGATGCCATTTCAACAGATTGCTTTTTTGATCGCTTCCTAGAGCACTTGCTGAGACTTGCTGGTAACCCACGCACATTTTTTTTTTCATCTCAGATTACAGCAAGCACATTGCTTACACCAGGGATGTCAAACTCAAGGCCCGGGGGCCTGATCCGGCCCGCAGGGTGCTTAGATCTTGCCCGCGGGACCATCCTGGAAACAGGAAAGAATTGGCCCGTGGTGCCTCTGCCAGCTTAAATAGGCTCCTGAGCTCCATTTTCTACTGCAACGGCTTCCTCCAACTCTCTGCTCGGGAGAGCTCCATTTTCTCTGGCAGAGGGTTGCAGGAAGCCGTCGCAGCCAAAAGCGGAGCTCAGGAGCCTATTTTCACTGGCGCCCCTGACGTGAATGACATCAAGCTGGCCACGCCCACCCTGGCCCCTCAAGGTCAAACACAACCGTGATGTGGCCCTCAATGAAATTGAGTTGGACACCCCTGGCCTACACTAACAATTCAAAACCATGACCTACAATCAAGAAAGAATGGCAGTATCCTCCATGTGGAACCTCACCTACCATTGTCAGATGAAAGCAAACAATCAAGGAGCATGTTGTGAACTAAAAGCTGCTGTGGTTCAACATCCAAGTAAGGAAGGGAAGACATGATGCTTAAAACTTTCTAATCAGCAGCCACAGATTCTGCCCAGGAACTTTTAAAATGCTCAAAAAGACTTGGGGGTGGGGTGGGGTGAAATTGGAACTTTGATGTTATATATGTTGATGGCAACAAGACAAGATAACTTTATGCACAAAAATGGAAGGGCACTTGATTCCCACAATGAATGAATGGTTGTAATAGTTGATGGAGTTAGCAGAGATGGCTAAATTAAAGAAACAATTACTTTTGTTTCTACTTGGAAACCACTTCTGGACTTTATGCTTGAGGTGGAAAAAAAATGAAACTTTGGTTTTGGATTTTACCAATAGGTTTGTTGTTGTAGAAATGGCTAGTTTATATTATTATGTAAAAGTAAAAAGTTGAGGTTTGATGCTATTATCTTATTCTATTGCACCAAAGGAAGTCGGAAGTCAATATCTTTTCTTTCCTTGTTCCCTTTTCCCAACACTTTTCCTTTCCCTTCTCCCTCCCCTTTTTTCCTACTATTTTCTTTTATATTTTTGTATTTTATATTACAAACTAATAAAAAATAAAATAAAATCCTCTAACACAGGTCTTCTTGCATTTTTAGCAATTTCTATGCATCTGTCTGCTTCTCTGTGACATCCACCAGTGGAAATTCTGAGTTACTCTTTGTACTGTTCCCCATTCATGACTTTTATTTTTATCCTAGAATGATCCCCTTTTTTTTCTTAGCATGCAGACTCTCTGCTTGTCTTTCGTTGCTTCCAGGACCATCACACTTCAAAAGACTACAAAGGGCTTCAGACTTATATGATTCAGGTCTCTACTTCTAAGAACATCTCCATTTCGATTGGGGCATTGATGAGATGCTCAAAACTGTACTAAACTGAAGCATGCCTTTGAAGTACTGTACATCTCCACTGAACAGGTTTTAACTTTTGATCATAAGGGGCCTCTACATTTATCTGATCTCTACATTTCTTCTCCCTGCTCCTCCCCCCGAAATCTTAAACAGAGAGAAAATATTCTGTTAAATGTGAAAGCATTAATCCTGGTCCCTGGATCAACAAGGGCGGAATGGCCAGAGCAGTATAACTAGTCCACTCCAGTTCAATCCAGTTGTTCTAAGACAGGGGTGTCAAACTCAAGGCCCGGGGGCCGGATCCGGCCCGCAGTGTACTTAGATCTGGCCTGTGGGGCCGCCCTGGAAACAGTGAAGGACTGGCCCGTGGTGCCTCTGCCAGCAAAAATGGAGCTCGGGAGGGCCACATGCGGCTCTCATGAGCTCTGTTTTCGCTTGCAGAGTGTTGCAGGATGCCATCCCAGCTGAAAATGGAGCTCGCGAGGGCCACGTGTGGCCCCTCCCCGAGCTCAGTTTTCACTGCAGAGGGTTGCAAGAGGCCATCGCAGCCGAAAGCGGAGCTCAGGAGCCCATTTTCACTGGCAGAGCGCTCGGGCCACCACAGACGCCCCCCGACATGAGTTATGTCATTCTGGCCACACCCACCCTGGCAACGCCCACTCCGACCCTCCGAGGTTCAAACACAGCCCTGATGCGCCCCTCAATGAAATCGAGTTTGACACCTCTGTTCTAAGAGACCAAATCAAAAGAGTAAGTCATGTTTTATTTGCTAAGGGAGACAATGCATAGACTTTACACAGAAGACAGTAGTCTGAAGAAAGACAGTTGGCATGATAATGGAAATCTCAGCTGGTAGACAGGTGCCTGGCTACTTACAGACTTATAGCCATTATATTTTCTACAATGAATAAAATCTATGACGCTTGCCTTAGCAAGTTATATGTTTCTCTTAGCCTTCTCTTATTGCAGGAAAGACTGGATAATCCAACCATTTAGCAATATCTTAATAAAGAACAATACAAAGGGATAATGGGAATGTTTTCAGAAACCAAAGGAATCCCGAATGGAGGAGTTCATAAATTATCTGTGAGCATGGTTAGGTGACAGGCAAAAGTCGTATTTTAATTACTGTACCACAGCTCCACTCAGCTGGCATTTCATTTTAGGTAATGCAATCAGCTTGAAGATTCACATTGGTAGAATATCTGTGCTAGATCTGCCTTGCCAAGCTCTGGACAGATGCCAAGTTTATGAAATGCTCCTTGGGGAAATACATATCTCAGTTCATCTCAGGGATTTTAACATTGGCTGCCTACTGCCATAACCATCATATTTATGCATGCTGGGATGTGTGTATGTGTGGGGGGGGTGTCCATTAACAACAAAAAATAAGAAATATAGGGAGTGGCTTCTGTGACTGGTTTATAGGGACAGTTTTGAGAGACTCTATGGATCATTAAGAAAGAAATATAATTGACACAATAGACTGAATCTTGCCGCCATATGTTTTCCATAATGTTGTATCAATCCTTGTATTCCTTTCTTCCAGAGGCAAATCTCATGATTAGTCTCTCTGTGTGATTCCTTTGTGTTGGGGGTTGAAGTCTTCTGGATGATTATGTGAACATTCCCAAGAGTTTCTCCATTCTGAACAATGATTAGTTGTTCAGATGACCCCTTATAACAAAAAGGAAATGTATTTACAGCAAATACTTGACAGAGATCGTCAAAGCTATCTTCCTTACCACATCCTAACAGGAGGAGAGACCAAGAATATCTGGGTAAACCTAGAAATCTCCTAGGTAAGGTTCAAGCAAAACAATAGATGAAAAATGGTCACAGAGTCAACCCATCCATAACTCACTCAGTCTACACCCTTCTTCCCCTGAAGGTCAGGAGATCATAAGACACAGAAGAATCAATGCCATTGGATTTATACCTCCAACATTATTGAGGAATTTTTGTAAAAAAAAATAGATACAATTCTGTTCTGCACATTCTACTGTGCTTCTGAAAAGCCCCAAAGGATAGTGAATTACTTTGTATGTAGTGGAGGGTGCCAGGGGTTACATGTGACCCAGTGGTGGGATTCAATTTTTTTTACTACCGGTTCTGTGGGCGTGGCTTGGTGGGCATGGCGTGGCTTGGTAGGCGTGGCAGGGGAAGGATACTACAAAATCCCCATTCCCTCCCCACTCCAGGGGAAGGTTACTGCAAAATCCCCATTTCCTCCAGATCAGCTGGGACTCTGGAGGCAGAGAATAGATGGCGTTGGGGCCAGTCAGAGGTGGTATTTACCGGTTTTCCGAACTACTCAAAATTTCCGCTACCGGTTCTCCAGAACTGGTCAGAACCTGCTGAATCCCACCTCTGATGTGACCTGGCAGTATACCAGCCCTCACAGCCTTCCCACCTACAAATGTATAAAGCCAAACATTTTGGTCCTTTCTCACTTTGGGAGAGTTTAAGGAGCAAAATGGGTGCCATGCGGATTATTTAAGATGCTCATTTCACCCCTTAAACTTTTCAAATCTCTTAAACTTCTCAGAGCTGTGATGTTCAGCGAGCCCAAATTGCTGTGTAACCCTTGGTTGTAACGTCATGTACTTCCCCATTAAAAAAATCGTACAAGGCAAATACACACCTCAGATTCCATTTTTATTAATTGGTATATGTCCTTTACTTTCCATTATATCAGTAAAAATACAATTAAATACTAAGAAGCTCAACTTCTAGATATAGACTGTCTTTATTAAATATTTATGTAGTGAATGATTTGACATATCTTATGTGATACACAGAGTCTGTTTACAGATGACATACAGCTTTCTATTTCATGTTACTGAATACTGTTTCCAGCAGTAAAACAAAGGATATGAAAAGGATTACTTTCCAGTACTTGTTTAATTTTTAATTATTATTTTTTAGTTTAAAAAAAGCTTTAAGTAAATGAACATGCTAAAAACTAGGTCATCTTGTTGATGCACAAACATCAACAAGATGACCTAGTTTTGACAAAATTAAATGAAATAGGAAGGGTTTTTTTTGTAAGGATTAAAAGGTGCAGAAATGTTCATAGACCAAGATCCAGGATTGATTTCATGGAGACTTTGTAACACAATTTATTTTCATTTGTTTTTGATGTGGATATAATTGGTCATACATTAATGAGATAATCATGCTAAGTGATTGTTTGTATCTAAGAAGTAAAGCATCTGGTTTCTTTATTAGTTCATAGTCCATTCCTTGAAGCAAGTCGAAGTGCAATTCTGCATTTGGAAGATTAACTGTTTTAATCTGGTCTGACCATTTTTTTTTTTTTTTTGAGATCATCACCAGACCCCTTCTCTGAAATTCCTGTGTGCAGCAAGGTCTTTTTCCATGTTAGATTTTTATAAAAAATCTGGATGAAATCACGGCACTGTGTTTTGGTGGTGATGGTAGTGAAATTGAGTATTATTTTAGAAATAGCAATAGCACTTAGATTTATATCTCACTTCCTCATGCTTTACAGCAGTTTACAGTGTCAGCATATTACCCCCAATAATCTTGGTCCTCATTTTACCAATCTCAGATGGACGGAAGGCTGAGTCAACCTTGAGCTGGTCAGGATTGAACTGCTGGTAGTTAGCAGAATTAGCCTGCAATACTGCATTCTAACCACTGCCCCACCCCAGCTCTTAGAAAGATCTAAGAAAGATCTTACAATTCCATATTTTTTAAGGTATCAAACTGAACTCCAATCCAAAATTCCCTACGTAAGTCTATCCCAAACCCACCATACACACAGTTCTTGTATTCTCTCACTAGCAGTAATTAATCAGCCATTTTTCTGATTCTTGTAACTTTCCCTGATCTACTTTAATTACTCTGATCACCTTTGTCTATTGTTTCAGAGTTTGGTTGTTCTTGGCTCAACTTCTTATTTTATTGTTAGGGCCAGGTTGGGGACAATAATTCATCCTGGGGAAAGTCTATATGGTTGCTAAAAGCTAATGCTGATGTGATGTCACATGGGGGGGGGAAGTATTTGAAAGAGGGGATATGATTTTTTATAATAAATAGTTAAATATTTTATGTGAATACTATAGGAAAATGTTGCACTTTTGTGATAAATTAGAAGTCTTTTGGTTTTTGGAAATTTTCCTCCGTTCTTTAAATCCCACTTTGTTTTATTAGCTATCTGCTAATTGTGGTTTAGTTGACAGGACAGGAAAGACAGGATTCGTTGATTATCTCATCCAAGAAGCTCACTTACTCTGTCTCCCAAGATTGTTAAGTCAATGTTGAGTCTGTACACATTACTATTTAAAGATGGACTGAGGAGAAAGATGCTTAGACAAACCCTGTCCCTCAGTGGCTATAGCTTTCCTTTCCTTTTCCCAAATAAGGTTTATTCACACTCTGTTGTATCCAGGGGTATGGCTGGGGAGAATTGGTACATTCTGGATCTTGTTGATTAGGCAGTGCCATCTTGTAGGATCCAGTAAACTAAGGCTGAATCAGAAACTGAATCATAACAGCAGTTATGAGTTGGACATAGGTGTGTTTCAAGCATGAAACATTTCAGATTTGAAGCACTTTGCCCGCAAGATACATTTATCTGTTTGCCATAGCAACTGCCTCATACCTAACAGTTTCCAGAATACCATTTCTGCTGCATTGTTTTCATTTGCTAGGCACAGATAACGTTAGTGAAGCCACAATATGTACATACAAAAAAAAAGGATGCTTATGTATGTATGTACCCAAATGATTCCAGCTAAAATATGCAGAAGAGTATTAAGTCTACTCTAAATAGAAAGTGGTCTGCGAAATATCATTGAATAATGTACACAACCAAAATATTATTGTGGCTTTTTAATATTTCATTATGAAGGGTCAAATTTAATTCGTAATACTAGCTCATTTTGGTGTGGTTTTTATAACTGTAATATTCATTCATACTGTATATTTCTCTTTTGAAGCAAGCAAAAATCTGCCTGGATTATTTTAGCCTGCAGGTTGGCAAAAGACAAGTTATTCATAATAAATCCCAAACTAAGCTGCTATTTTAAAAAAACTTCACCTGAAATCTTGAGCAATTTTGTTAAATTTGGAATCATTTCAACAAGCTTGTATCCCACCTCATTTTTTTTACCCTAGAATAATGAAGTCTTAAGCCAGAGTGAGGAGATCTTGTGTGGGAAAAAGAGACATTTTTCTTTGTGTTGTCACCAAATGAAAAGATGACAGCATCCATCATCACTAAAGTTAGATAATCTTGGAAGATTTCAAGCAAATGTGGTGGGAGCTCTTAGGGCACTTGTTAGCACACTCTAAAGACAGCGTTTCTCTGAAACAGTAAAATTGTCAGGGTTCCAAATAGCATCCAAAACTAAATCAGAGTCTGAGGCAAAGCATTAAATTAAATTGTGTGGAAAAATCAAAGCAAGAAGGCAATGAAAAGAACCCCTACTGCATATATACTGTATATCCGATATTCTTTCAATGGGATTGGTTGTGCTATTCTCTTTTCCACATTGTTTCTCGATTTTGCACCTTCCCTCTGTAGCTATCTTTACCTTCTTAAATAGAATAGAATAATAAATATTTTTTTAAATGTATTTTTAAAAGACATTAAGTACTTTCAGTCAAGACATGTATAAGCATTTTGACATATTTTTATTGTTTGTTTGTTAGTTTTTTACAAAATGCTAAGGGGGAATCTGTAGAGGAGCACCAAGATGGAAAAGGATTCAGGCAGTGGTAACAAAACATAGGCAGAGAAACAAAATGTGAGAAAGAAAGAAACTTAAAATTGTCTTGATTCTCTTTGATATAAGGGGGAGAAAAGGAAAAATGCTGCCCAGCCATCAAGGTTCTATTATTACAGGGAGTCCTCATTTACCAACTGTCTCATTTAGTGTCCCTTTACAGTTACAAGGGTGACAAAAAAAATGTTATGACCAATCCTCATATTTATGGCTTTCACAGGTTTGTAAAACAAGTTAAAGCTGAAGTAAGATAATAAGAAAAGTGACACTTTCACTTAGCAACTGTTTCACATAATGATCGAGTTGCCAGTCCCAATCGTGGCCATTAAATGAATACATCAATACAGTACAGCTGTTGTATTTCTTCTTGTGGTCTCTTTTTCCTAACCTGCCTCCTTGAAAGGCTGACAGGATCTTTGGTAACTTTTTCATATACTGCTCAGAGTTCAATGCTACTCAGAGATTTACAAAAATACTAAGCTTAAAATCTCGCCTGCATAAAGAACCCTTATAAAGTCTGATTTTTAGTTACCTCATATTTTGTTGCAAGGAGGGAGCAAGTCTGAAGACCAGAAGCCATTTGTTCCATACAGAACTATAAGCCTCGCCCCTTCATCCATCCTGCAGAATGCCTTCTGCTTGGTCCTTGGGAGCCTTTTGGAGGAAGCATTCTTAGACCTGCTAAATGCAGCCAAACTTTCCTCACATCATTTAATAGATTTTATAGATAAAGGCTAGAGGAAACAGAGTCACAGTTGATGTGATCTTTCTTTGTGGAGGAGCACCTCTTGACCTTTAAACTATTTAGTTGCAGTGTTCATAACTTTTATTATCTCTACGGTGCTGCACAGTGATCAGTGAGCTTAAGAGCAGTATTATCATAAGTGTATATTAATTCTGCGGGCAATTTCATTTTTTTATACTCACCAGACAAAGAATTTGATTTTTGTCATGAGGCTGACATTGTCATGGAGCTATTCAACATGGCTCTAACATATATGACTGGCAGCACATTAGAATGGATGGATGAGTGGATGGATGATAGAGGTAGTGATGGAAAAGATAGTGATGATAGAGATTTAAATTTTCAGTTGTTAGAGTTGACACAATATGATTGTTCTCATGTGGATGGCATATAAAACCAGTGTAATATCTGGAAATGCAGATGTTTAGGCAGGGAAGAGTGGATGAAAGCAATTATTCCAGCAGTAATAAAATCAAATTTAGATCATTTTATTGTAGCAGCTTTCCACAAGGTGGCAGAATTTGTGCATATATAACCATGAAGGCTAATTTTGACAAATACAGTTCTTCTGGGCATCAGTAAACACAGGGCATAATCATTTTCATTGTTCCGATCAGTTCAAACTGTCATCTTATATATATGAGTCAATTCCATGAGTGCAATTAAGTTGTGTGAATGTGATTTACATGAACAATTTTACTAGCCATGGTGAAAGCCAAAGCAGCCTTACCACCACGGCCAAAGTTCTCATTCAAAGCAATAGAGAGAAAGAGAATATTATGAACATTTTATCTTTCTATTTTAGATTAATTTCTTTGATGAAATTAATAGATATCCATGGCAATGTGAATGTTGCATATGACCTTTATCATACTTTTTGTGACACTGTTCTGCTTGAAAGAGAAAGTTCGCAAGGATCCTGCAAAACACACCTCATACCCACATGGTTCCATGACTGTTGATTAACCCAGATTGTATTTAGATACAGGTGCATATTTAACACATAAAAACCATTCCATTCCACAAAATCAAGGACATTTGCAGGTGAAAAAAAGCCTGTTTTCTTCTGAAATTTCAATACAAATTTGGTTAGTCTTACAGTTCTTTCTTATAACTTCCTGCACTTATACTCCAGAACATTTGTATCTTTCCTTTAACAGTTTCCTGTGAAAGTTCTGGCTTCTAACTTTATCATCCGCTGACTTCTAACACTGGCTGAGCCTTGCCTTGCCTTGATTAATAATAATAATAATAATAATAATAATAATAATAATAATAATAATAATAATAATAATAATAATAATAATAATAATAATAATAATAATAATAACAACAACAACAACAACAACAACAACAACAACAGAGTTGGAAGGGACCTTGGAGGTCTTCTAGTCCAACCCCCAGCTTAGGCAGGAAACCCTACACTACTTCAGACAAATGGTTGTCCAACATCTTCTTAAAAACTTCCAGTGTTGGAGCATTCACATCGTCTGGAGGCAAGCTGTTCCACTGATTAATTGTTCTAACTGTCAGGAAATTTTTCGATAGTTCTAAGATGCTTCTCTCCTTGTTTAGTTTCCACCCATTGCTTCTTGTTCTACCCTCAGGTGCTTTGGAGAATAGCTTGACTCCCTCTTCTTTGTGGCAACCCCTGAGACATTGAAACCCTGCTATCATGTCTCCCCTAGTCCTTCTTTTCATTAAGCTAGACATACCCAGTTCCTGCAAGATGTGAATAAGATGGATGATGGCATCCATCCATCTTGTTCACTGCTTTTGGCAAAAGGTTTCTGGGCTGCCTTCTGTCTCTGCAGCACCTTCCTCAAAGGGCATCAGGACTTTGAATCAGATATAGACCACAAGAACCCTTGATTCCACGGCGGTGGCTGTAACTAGTAGCGTTGTAGGTACCTATAGCAGGGGTGAAATTCAAAAATTTTCCCTACCGGTTCTGTGGTTGGTGGGCGTGGCAGGGGAAGGATATTGCAAAATCTCCATTCCCACCCCACTGTGGGGCCAGCAAGAGGTGGTATTTGCCGGTTCTCCGAACTACTCAAAATATCCACTACCCGTTCTCCAGAACCTGTCAGAACCTGCTGAATTTCACCCCGGCCCATTTCTGCTTTTCAGAAATAACAGGACCTTGAAGAACAGCACAGAATCCTTTCTTGAGGGAGGTACATTATCTGAATATTTTTGGGAAGTCCATCTCTATCACTGGCCATTACAGTACCATGAATCATGCCCCATTGCCTTACTTTTCTTTTCCTTCCCCAGCCTCTTTTCATGTTCTGTCTTTTTTGAGATGTTAAACCTAATAAGGCTTCCGAAGGCTTTCTTTCCTGCTGAAGAATGTGAATCATCACCATCACCATCACCATCAATCATCATCATCATCATCATCATCACACGAAATAAAATCTTGCAAATGTACAATGTTATATTGCTATCTCGTCTTTGACAAATGGAAGCTTTTGCTTTTCTCAGTTATGCTGCTCCCCTGCCCAGTTAGGTCACATGCTGGATGCAGAATGTCAGCATCCAATGCCAGCTAAACAAAGTGTTCTATTCCAGCTCTCTGTCTCCATGGCAGGGACGTGCAGGTGGTGATGCCCCATCACCATGACAACCTAAATTCCACAGGGAAGTCTCTTGGAGGATGACACCTAGCTGCTGAAACTAGGGGTGGGAAGGATCATTTGTACTCTATGGTAATCAAAAAAAAAAAACCAATTCCAGGTGTAGAGAAAATAGGGAATGGCCTTGAAAGGCAGGAGGAAGAGTTTCTATCAAGACAATAATCAGAGGAGCAAGAACAAAGTAGTTTATGTCTCAGTCAGGACCCTCTTAGTTCACATAGATAAAGGGGAAGCACATTCAGACTTGCAAGATTCTGTCCCTATAACTATACCAATAAAAGTAGTTTTAGACTAATTTGGCATTGGTTTCTTAGTCTGATCCAGTTTATACCACAAGGTTCCGTCCTAGGCCCAGTACTCTTTAACATCTTCATAAATGACCTAGATGAGGGAATAGCAGGAGAACTAACCAAATTTGCAGATGATACCAAGCTGGCGGGAGTAGCAAACACCCCAGAGGACAGACTCAAAATCCAGAGGGACCTCGACAGACTCGAACACTGGGCCCAAACCAACAAAATGAAATTTATAAGCCTCTATAAAGCCTTGGTCAGACCACACCTAGGGTACTGCATCCAGTTTTGGTCACCACACTACAAAAAAGACATTGAAACTCTAGAGAAAGTGCAGAAGAGAGCAACCAGGATGATAAAGGGTCTGGATAATAAAACATACAAAGAGCGGTTGCAGGAACTGAGCTTGGACAGTCTGGCGAAGAGAAGGACCAGGGGTGACATGATAGCAATATTCCAATACTTGAGGGGATGCCACAGAGAGGAGGGGGTCAGGCTGTTCTTTATAGCACCAGAAAGCCAAACAAGGAATAATGGATGGAAGCTGACCAAGGAGAGATTCAACCTGGAAGTGAGGAGAAACTTTCTGATGGTGAGAGCGATCAACCAGTGGAACAGCTTGCCAGCGGAGGTTGTGAGAGCCCCAACACTTGCGACCTTCAAGGAGAGACTGGACTGCCATCTGTCTCAAAGGGTGTAGGAACTCCTGCTTGAGCAGGGGGTTGGACTAGATGACCTACAAGGTCCCTTCCAACTCTAATAATAAATCTAAATCTATACGATGACACTAGGAAAAGATGCAAACAAAGCAACGAGCAAATAGCAGCTTATTGATAGTTTGGCTCAGCCTAAACTCCGAAAAAGGACAGTTGAAACTTTTGTGATTCCAAGACAGTCACAAAAAAGTACTTCATCACATACTATCTAGAGCAGGGGTGTCAAACACAATTTTATTGAGGGCCTCATCAGGGTTGTGTTTGACCTTGGGGGGCTGGGGTGGGTGTGGCCAGATCAACGTCACTCGTCTTGGGGGCGCCCAAGCGGCCTGCCAGCGAAAATGGGGTCCCGAGCTCCGTTTTTGCCTGTGACGGCCTCCTGCAACCCTCTGCCAGCTAAAACGGAGCTCAGGAGGGCCGCCCGTGGCCCTCGCGAGCTCCGT